>VWZZ01001171.1:731254-831385 GCA_013399095.1 Psophia crepitans | reverse complement strand
CTGTCCAGATCTCTCTGAAGAGCCTTCCTACCCTCAAGCAGACTGACACTGCCTCCCAGTTTGGTGTCATCTGCAAACTTACTGAGAGTGCACTCTATCCCCTCATCCAGGTCGCTGATAAAGATGTTGAACAGCGTTGGCCCCAAGACCGAGCCCTGGGGAACGCCGCTAGTGACTGTCTGCCAACTAGATTTAACACCATTCACGACAACTCTCTGGGCCCGTCCTTCAAACCAGTTTTCTATCCAGCGAAGAGTGTACTGGTCCAAGCCGGTAGTAGCAGGCTTTCTTTTTATAAGTAGTGTGTAAAGAGCAAACCTTGGGCAAAACCTTCAGCAAAACTTTCCTGAAGGTTAGTTCAGGAAAATAAAATAGTATTCCCCTACTATTCCCCAATAATTAAAAAAAAAAAAAAATCTGAGGAAAAGTAACAATGGTAGTTGTTCCTATAAAAACTGTAGAAGAAAATTAAACTCTTGCTGACACTTCAATGTTTTTTTTCCTACTTCCTATGTATTTTTTGGTTAACTTGTTTTTAATAGATTTCATTCATGGGTTATCTTCATGTTTTCATTTTTTAATTGTTCTTTACTGAGAATAAAAAGAGACCATGTAATAAAGGAAGAGCAAAATGGCTACTCAGAAAAATAAAAATTGAATACTATGGGAAAAATTGAAAAACTTAACCAAGTGTAGAAAAACTTCATACAATCCAAAAGCTACACTTGCAAAAGCCGCCTTGGCTTACCCTTTTCCCATCCCTTACTCTGCTTGATTATTTTATCTAGCATTAAACAGAAATGTAAGACTGTTGATTGAATAAGTGAGTCTGCACTAAGAACTGTGGGATGATAATGAATATGTCTGAAACATCAGAGAAGATTTCAGAGTAGTAGCTAGGTGAACTGAGATTTCACCAATATCCAAGAATCATTAGCTGATACACTTGAAAAACATTGTGGGACTTGCATCAGTCTCAAGTGGGTGGGATCCCTTTTCTCTGGCAGTACGAAATAATGATGGAAGAAATAAATTGGTGCCCTCTCACAGCATGCTGGAAGGTCTTTATGATTTCCCAGGATAAGCCAAAGTCAATATCATAAATTTTTGGGAAGTTCTGTGCATATTGTTGGTAAAGAGTTAACAGTAGTTTTTGGTTGACTACCTCTTACGTGCTCAAGTGGAGGAAGTAGCAAGGAACTTGCGTTTCCTCTTGCTTTATTGATGTTTTCTTTCGTTTTCATTCATGAAATTCAAAACCTCTCAGTTTAAGTAACAGCACATAAGACTGTTGCTTTTAAGTCTTTGGAGGATAGTGAAAGGAATGGGTGTAACCAGTTGAAATACTGCTCTTGGACGGTCAGTATTGGAAGGCAGTAGCAAAGCCCTTACCATCTCTAGATGAGCAAACGTACCACTTTTCCACTCATGCTCTGCTAGCTCTTTGGGGTGATTGAATTTGAATCTGCTGCTGCTTAATAGAAACTCTTACAAACAGGGGAAAAATATGTTTAGAGAGAGTGAAATCTCAACATCACTTATACAAACTTTTCCTTGTGGACATTTTTGTTGTTGGTTTTGTGGTTTTGTTTTTTTATCCTACCTCAAATCTATGTGTCAGTGGGTCATGATTAGAGATATCTGAAATAATGAGAAAGTGGGACACAAGTAAGAGAGTAACTTCTGCAAGGACTTATAACACTGAAGTGTAAAGAGGTTTTTTTTTTAACTTGTTTCAAGGTTCCAAAGTGTGCCACCTACTTCTGCTACATCTCTACCTGCTAATTAAAACCTGAGCAAACCTTCTCCATCAGCCAGGGAAATAAGAGGCAGTCTATTCCAGGCTATTGATATGTTTTTGTTTGTTATACTCAAAACTTTTCAAGAGAGCATCATGAATCGGATTTCAGTGCCCTGTTTGTCACAACTCCTCAGCTGTTTTGGTGAAGATGTAAGGTCACTCTGCTCTGCGATGGATATTGGCTGTCAGGCATCCCCGAGAGGCTGCTGCCACAGTACTGTGCATAGACCTCGGGAGCTACTGAAAGTACAAAAAGAGGGCTTGGCTCCGTTGCAGCCTTATGTCAGCACAGCGGACAGAGCGCAAAACGCTTGTGTTAATCTAATTGGTGTGGAAGACAATTGTAAATAGCGAAGAACTACAATTATTTAGTTTCTTAGCAAGCTTTTGTTTCTTTCTGGCTGTACGGATCAGGCAAACTTTCTGGATGTGGGACGTGTTTATGAGCTTCTGTAATACTTTTTTCTTTTCTTTTTTCCTCTTTTCCCTGCATTTTTTTCCCATAGGCTTGTTCACAGCAACACCCACTGGAGGTAATGAGCAGTGACAGTATCACTGCAGCTTTCCCCCAGGGAGCTGAACAACGTTGACTCCTGTAAGCCACTGCTGTAAGCAGTGGGTTTTTATATAAAGGGTGGGATGCCTCTAGTCTCCAGCAGCATGTTTTCTGTCAACCAGGAGAAAATGCTTAAATAAAAAAGTCTAATAAACCTGGTCAAAGCAAAGTGGGGTTTTGGTTTCCTCAGCTGCTGTAATGGGTTATGAGAATGACAGAGTTTAATGCAATCTAGTTTATTTTATTCTTGAAGTAGTTTTGTCATAATCCAAGCAAGAAATGAAGCTGTCATGATAATGTGAGCTTCTTCAGTAGAAGCAGCATGAGAGTCTGTTTTTAACAGAAATTCAACCCTAGGTGTATGAAAATGTGATATTAAGAGTATAAATACAAGAAGCTCCTGCTAAAGACATGGAAGTGGCCCTTGTGTGGCCTCTTCATAGGAAGACAGATCAAGTGAACATACAAGACCTGAGAGTTTCATTGCTGAGAGAGCTGGGCTATAATTTAGCGAGCTGACAGGAGGAGTGAAGTATCTCCTCAATATCTGTGTTTGGCAGAGGAGATGAATGCATACATCAGGAAACAATGTTTAAGTGTTTTATTTCCTTATTTCAGCCTGTCAAGCTGTCAGTGTAGTTAATGGCCACCAAGAGAGAGTGAGGGGAAGGAAGGGAGGGGAGGAGGAAAATAAATGGAAGGAAACAAAGGTGCTGTGGAGTCTAGAAGAAAGGAAAACTGGGAAAGATTAGCAGGGTGCTTGAGGCACAATGGTCCCCTGGCCACAAATGTCCAAACTCCCTCCATCAGCTCAAACCTCCTCTCCCCTCCAGCCCTCCAAGGAAAAGTGTAGAGATAATGAATGTCCCAGTATGCCACGGGTGGTAACCTTTATTTTGACTGTATTAATTTTGCTACGGTAGTACTTAGGCCCACAGTCAACAAGGCACTTAAATATGTTACCAAGTCAGGTGTTTTCCTGACGTGGGATCCAAACTGAGCAAAATTGAATTGGCTTGTGTGGATTTTGAGATCTTGGGATTCAGGCAATTTCTTTGTGTTTTACAAATTGTCTGTAGCTGGACTTTTAAACAAACAAGATTTGAATTGTTACTTTATTAAGTATACAGGGAGATATAAGTGTCTTGGGACTTAATTCTTTGACACACCCACGCACCTTCCACTAAAGTCAGTACAAATGGAATGCTTTTCATAAGAGAAGTATTTTTAAGGCAAAGCCAATATTATGTATTGTTTTCATTGCATGGAAACAGAATGAGAGTAAAAACTTTTTTACATCAAACACTGTTTAGTTCAGTAACTGCAGGGAGGAGGATAACACAAACTATTCCTGTACTTTGGTCAAAGATGAAACTGTTTTTGCTGCCTTGTTAATCATGGGGCTTGGCAGCAACAGGACTTAGGGTTCTGCCGTGGGAGGTGGAGTTTGTTTGCACACACCCAGATGAAGCACCTTCCAGACTGCATTTCAGAGATGTGGAGCCCAGATAGCATGTATCTCAAACTGGATAAATAACGAAACTGAAGATTTCCAGGTTTTCCAGGTCCATGGGGAACATGCGGTTCAGTTTTGGCTTGACTCAGGCAACAAAAAGCCCTCCCCTCATGCATCAGAGGTAGAGACCAGAGCTGGTATGGAGAAGGGGAGTGACTGTTGGGATTAAATTTAGGATGTGTAGTAGTGATTCGGAGGAAGGCTTTGGGCATTGCCTGTTCATGTCAGTAGAGTTATAGGACCACAACCTTTTCCACATGAAGCCACTATCATATTATGCAGCATAATAAGGTATGAATTTCAACTGGGCATGGTAAAAATGGGTTTTTCCTTTGGCACAGCATTGCTAGTGTTGTGTGTGTTCTATCCAAATACACAGTTCTTATTAATTATTCCGGTCAAAGCCTCTTGAATCCTGTAGTTTTTAGTTTTACCCATTGCTTCTTTAAGAATTTGCTTAAGTTGAACAAGCAAACGGGTAAAACAAGGAAAGACTGATATAATGGTGTTCAGCATGTTTCAGTGTTTTTATTATTCTAACAGCCAACAAGTTGTCGGTCTTACTCAGTGGCGGAGAGTTTTAAGAGGAGTTTGGAAAGAGTAAATTACTAGCTTTGTAAAGTCTTACAGGATGACTTTGGTTGTGAGAAGAACTATGAGGAAGATCTGGTGTACCTTTTTGAAAATGTGATGAATGGGTGCTGGGGGTGGTGCTGCTGGCTGTCTTGAGTGACAGTTCACTGTGGCTGTGTAGAACTGAAGAGAATAAAGACGGCATTAGGCTGGGAGGAGCCTGGAAAGTCAGGACAGTAACAGATACCTGCTGTGGTGGTGAAGGGAAGTCAAAGGACAATTTTAAGGGTGGGTATGTAAATGGGAGAAGTAAGGGATGAGAAGGATGATTTTTTTGCTGTGGCAAGTGGTATGAGAGGGACGGGACTGCTCTTGTGAACACTGAAGCAACCATATCCTTAGAACAAGTTTTTGATGGCTTGATAGCAGGACTCAGGCTGAACTCCTCCTGGTATTAGAAGTGTTCTGGTTTAGCACACTTAGAAGAAGGTGTTACTTATTTGTCTCTCTCATTGTATGGGTAACCGAAAAGATGAAGCCTGAACCCAATCCATAAACTTCAGAAACATTATGTCAGCGGAATACAGTAATGCTTTTTTAATGCAAATTTAGTCAAACCCATGGACAATCATGTCCTGAGGCTCTGTGGTCTTGGGAGATGCAGCAGGTTGAGAACAGTCTCTGCTCAAAACCTGACAGGGATTTCCAGTGACTCAGGACAGGCAAAGCTGATGACTGAGTAATATGTGAACTGAGTGGGTCAGGCATTGTCATGCTGGGGAGAGCTGAGCTGCCAGTGAGCCTTTGTTTCCAGTAAGATGTGAAATCCATGGTTCATTGAAAAAACACAGGCTTAATTTCAGACCTGTAGCAGCACTACTGATGCCTATCTGAATGGGGAGACAAGTAACTGTATCTGCATATTCAAATTTTACCTGTGATCCTGATGCAGACTCGAGTTACCTTACTGTGCTAAGCTATCGCAGGAGCTCAATACTTAATAACTGTGTTTCACCCCTGAACTGAGGCTCTTGGCAAGAGCGGACCAAGGAGCCCAGTGTGCAGGCTTGCATGGCTGGAAGGGCTGAAGAGCTGGAGCAGAACTCTGACAGCAAGTGGCTTTGTTAGCCAGCCTTTCAAAAGGAAGGATGGCTTACGTGAATCACTGGAAACTACTCGCATTGTTCTCATTCAGGAATATGCATAGGAGACGCTCCTTGCCAATAAAAGCATTAATTCATGGGTAATGAGGAATCCTTGCCATTCCCATGTGAAAGCTCTGCCAGATTGGGTCAGATGACTCCACCTCCTAAAACTATGTACGCTTGTGACATGCGCTGCTTTAAGCCATAAATAGATCTGTGGCACTGTGCCTGTAATAATCTTTCTGCAGAGCTGTACAGCCTACTACCCATTAGCTGATGTATTTATCATGCTTACTGTTCTTTTCCATTATTTCTGTAGTATGAGTATGATGGTACCTGGTAAAGTAATTCTAAAAGTATTGTTGAAAGTACAAAATACAGATCCTACGAAGTTCCCCTGAAGGTAATGGAGCTTTGTGTGGGCACAGAAGTGATTACTGTGCACCAGCTTGTTGCTCATATAACAGAAGCTTTTGATGTACACACGCACAGTGTGTGTGTATATATATGCACAAATACATTTGTGATGTATTTAAACTCTTGTGCTTGTGTATACTTGACTATTACAAAAGCAAAGTGAATATATATGTATAAGATTCTACATGTGGAGATGTTCCTAGGGAGATGCTATTTTGGTTTGTAGGAGGAGGTGATCATGTAATGAAAAGACTCTGTTACAGTTTTCAGAGAGAGGCAGATGTAATCGTTATACCTACATAATGTTAGGCATTCAGAAGTAAGAAAATACCAACCGTGCAAGAGTGATGTTCCATTGTTTTTAATTTTTTGCTTTTTACAGAAGTAAAAGAATAATTCTGCCATAAAAAACCTTTTGTGATTAATTATTTTTTAATATGAAAATCTTAGTGTTTACCTGCTACTTGAAAAAAAACCACGCTAAAAACCCATGTTCCTCATTAAACCCAAGTGACTGCCATCAGGGCAAACCTGATGTTACAAACCCCAATTTTCTTAACTGTAGCTGTTCACGGGTTTTCTTTTGGCATTTCTGCTGGTTTCTAGAATAAAAAGTCGTAACAACTAACTCTCCCTTCAAATTCAAACTATATTGAAGCTGATTTTTAATTGGGAGCTGGAATCTTCTATGTTACTTTCATGGTGTTATATCCTGCTAAGGCAGAATGAATTTTTTTCAGTTTTAGTTCAGAGATTTTTATGATGATATAACTCCAAAAGCAAATATTCTATGAATTGTAATTAAAATTATCAATTTTCTCAATAGACGTAAGTACGTCTCACCACGATTGGACTGGGAAATGCAAGCTGAATACTTTTTCCTCATTCAAGTAAGTTAACTGAAGAGTTGTTTGTGTAGGTGTAGACATGTTTGGAAAAAGAGCATTTTTTTTAGGAGTGTTCATGAAAGGGCAGCAAATAAAGAGCTGTGAGCTGAGGTGTATGTATGTTAACCTGCACTGGATGTATCTAGCTGCTGAGATATCATTAACAATTGCTGGGTTTCGGAAAGGCTCTGCAATCTTCATGGAAGTGTTGACCTGTTTGAAATATTCATTTCTTCTGTTTTGAGACTGTATAATTAAGAGCATTGTTGTGTGTAAGTACTTAGAGTGTCCACATAGAGTATGGTATTTTGGCATTTCCCTTCTGTCAGCAGTTGACTGCTATTAATTCCAATGTAAAGAAAGGTTTCAGAGCTCACATGGGACTTCCCTGGAGGTGGAGCATTTCCTCAGTGCAGTAAGGAAACTCTGGAGGGCTTTGCTGGAGAAAGAAGTCTGCTGTCAGCTGCCTGATACTGCTCTCCACAGTGGCAGTTCTTGACAAATATTGTGATGCTGTTTCCACATTTCGAAGTTGCTAATGTAGAAGACTTAAAGTTTGCCAAGACATTAACTTTTGTTGTTCAGAGACATTCTTTTTTGAGTTTAAGAAAAAGGCACAGTTGATGGCAGCCTTTTAGCATTGCTGATATACGTACATCTGGGCATGGTTTTGTGCTGCGTTATCAGTTTTCTGGGAAATGTTGATGTGTCTACATTTAGGCTAAATCCTAGGTCTTTATAAGTAAGTTATAAAAACGTCTTACGTTTGCATGGTAAGAAGTCAGTGGTCATTTTAAAGTACTCCCTTTTTCCTGAAATGCTGAGCAAGAGAATATCATACAGATTAGAGCAGATTTTCTGCTGTGATGAGTTTCCATCCTGTAACTTATCTCATCATGTTCCATGCAGAAAGTCAGTCTTGATCTTCCTTTTTTTTTTTTGTTGACTGTTGCAGTTGCTGAGGCATAAATTATCTCCTGACCCTGTTGCTGCCAAATATTTTGTCACTTGTCCTAAAAATGTGTGTGCCAGGTTCCCAGGAAATCTCCAGTGCAAGAAGCAGGAGCTGGTAGGAGCTGGGACTTTCTGGAGATGTCTCAGGAACCCAAGGTTTCACATATGCACCAGAGCTCCTCAGTCTCCACGCTGGACCCCACAACTAGACTAGAACAAAAATTAAGTGTGTATATTGTATATATACATATGCACAAATGTCACCTATATGTGTTGGTAATTATAAGTGTATTTTGATCAGGTCTTTACTGTAACTTACTTGAGTCAGTGATTAGCTCAGTGTTTTTAGTGTTAAAAGGTGCAGAACAGAAGTGTCAGGGAATAGATCATGAAATTCATCACAGGATGCTGCTAAGAAATTTTCAGAGTAGTTTAGGAGTTAAAGCTCTGTCTTTCATGTGCATTATTATCTGTAAAAGATTAATCACATAGGTGACAAATTCAGTAGAGGTAACACCTTCTGTGGGATCCTAAGTATGAAAAATAACATTCAAATTAAAAGCTAGTTTTTCTTCCACCAAAAGCAATGACTATATTCCACTGGACGTAAAGAAGGGCTATATGCTTCCCCCTACAGTGGCTGTCCTGTAGGTGTGATAAAATCGTAGAATCATTTAGGTTGGAAAAGACCCTTAAAATCACTGAGTCCAACCGTAAACTGAACACTGCCAAGTCCACCACTAGACCATGTTCCTAAGTACCACATCAGAGTAAGAAATGGCTATCTGTAAGACTTGTTAGAGACAAAGGGGGCACCGATGCTAGAGTCTAAATGAATTTGGAACAAACTTAACCATTTCATTTCTTTTTATTTGGATTTGCAGGTTTTGTTTGTTGCCTTAAATTTAGTTTGCCAGCTGTGCTTTATACAGTGTTTTACATCCAAAAAAGACAGTATATCCACACAGGAAACAAACATCCTCTTTTATTGTCACACTTGCTAAAACACATCTTATTTCTTGGGAACTTTTGTGTTTCTTGTCTGTCATTCTGAGACCTTAACACTGCTTTACTTTTGCCATTCACCATATTACTTTATTGGTCAAAATTTGAGATGTGGGGAAAGTATCAGAGTATATTCAGAGAACAGTAATTTTTACAGTTACCATCCTTTCTGGAAAGACTGTGATGCTAGGTTTCGACTGTGCCCAAGGTTTTTTAGCCTGTTCTGCACTCTCCCTCTTCTCTCGTGGGTATTGCTGAACAAGTGAGTTAAGCAGCAGCTGCAAGAGCTCTTTCCGTTAAGCAGAAGTCTAGGAGTCCAGATTCCTCATTTCTAGCACTGATTCTGCCGTGGTATCACCATGTCATTTATTTGTCCCTTGATTTACTTATCTGTAAAATGGTGATGGTGGTATTTTATCTTGAATTTGCTGCAGACTTACAACCTGATCCAAACTCTACTCAAGTCGACGGGAGGTTTCCATCTCTATGTACATTTCTGAACCAGACCTTTAGTTCGCTGGTGTTTTGAGTCCTGTGAGATTCTTAGACAAAACCAGCTATGGGATGTGAAAAATCACTGCTATTTGCACGGTGTTAGGGTGATAAGATAAATGCAAATGAAATGTCCTTGATGCTGGCTGTGAACAATCTAAATTAGACATAACGCAGCAAGAATATGGGTTTAAGTGTGGATGGGGAATCACAAAATGTATGCATTGTTTCTTATGTCTTCTGAAAGTGCAGCAATAGGATGATTCTCAGTTTCTACCTTGTTCGTAGTTTTACAACATTCTGGTCATTTCTGAGACTGGAAAAACCCCGAAGATCAGAAGATCTCTTGACAGCGCCCCAGATGAGCTGGTTTGTTGGAATGACTGTGAGCACTGATTGGATTTCTGCACCAGAGGCTAGGCACCATGACCCTGCCGCTGGTATTTATCCAGTAAAAATTTATCAGTAGCACAGGGGTTCCTACTCGCTAGCTTTGGATTTGGCCTCAAATACAGCATTTAAAAGATAGGAGGAGGAGAAAAAAAGGCAAGAAAAGAAAAAACTTCTAGAAGGAGTTTCCTTTTTGATCCTTAACAGCAACAACAAATTATCCCTGTTTAGTATACATTTTGAGATTGCTTTGGTGCCAGGAGTTCTGCCACCTGTTCCCAGCAGGACAATGTGGAGATAAGAAGAAAACTGGTAATCTTTGAGAAATAAAATATACATGTGCACTTACAAAGTAAACTTTGATAATCTTTTTAGTGAAGGAGATAAACCTTTTCAGTATTACAATTCACTTGGAGGATGAACAACTTCAGTGAAGCCCAGACAACCAGGGACTATCTGTTTTCCTTTATTTAAAGGAACTTCAGCAGGCAGTTTCGAACAAAGCCTGGACGGTGTAGGGTTTTTTGGTGTGGTTGTTTTTTGGTTTGTTTTTTTTGTTAAAGCAAACAAAAAACCTACCATGGTAAAGGGTCTATATAATATTCTCTCCTCCTGCATTTTTAATATTCAGCTTTCTTAATGCTTGCAAATGAGAGTGAAAATCATTCCAAAACAGAAGCGATGCTGCTTGGTGTAAAACAAGAAGTTAGAGTAGAAGTCATACAGGTTGCATGCTCATGCAAATCAGTATAACTGCATGGACCTCACTGGCCTGGAGGATCTGACCTGTTAGGTGATGTGGCAGCAGAGCCAAATATTTGTAACTACTGATAAATTAGAAGGTGCCTTAAGCAAAACTGTGGAAGAAAAAATACCTTTCCAGACTGGGGTTGGGCTGGGTCCTCAGCATGAAGGCCTACTTTCCCAAAGGCATTTCCCCATCCTTGTTTCCCCCAGCAGCTGTTCAGACAGACCCTCTCTCCAGCAAGAGAAGGGACAAGAGGAAGCAGGGAATTAACCCTTCGCTTACAAGAGACTAGGCCCCTTCTCATATTTGGCAAATAACAATCAGAAGATACTACCTCAAAAAAAATAATAATCTGCATTTGCTGCAATTAGAGGGGTCAGAGGTAACAGATAAGAACATCCTGCTGTTGAAAAGAGACACTTTAAAGTATCTCCCACTAGGTGGACACTTAAAATGGTGACAGTGGGGTCTTGGATTCTGGTAGCAATGAAGGGGTTAAAGCATTTTTGGCAGCCCGTTTATCATGTAAAACCATAAAGGAGTTCCAGTAGAAAGAGATGTGTAGAGGTAGAAAATATCGGACCAAGTGCATGCTCTCTGTGGATAATAAAAATTACCCACTTTCTCACAGATGTCGAATCTGGCAGTTTTCCACTAAAAATTTGGATTGCATATCAACTATCCAAATTATTTTAGTGTCTGTTGAAGAGTGTGTTTGGCAGAGTTTCTAGTAGGAAAATAGGAAGTCGATTTGAAAACATTAATACTATTTGAATACAACTGCTTAAGCTGATTGTTCTTTAGATGAACTCTAGTGGAAACACATTCTGCCCTGCAAGTCCCCAGCAAGTCTCCAGGTGGAGAAAGTGGAGATGTGAAATTGGTGCCCAGGAGAGCAAGGAGAGGTCTACCTCCGGGAGTTTTACCTTCCTCCTCTTCTTTTTTTTTCCTTTCCTTTCCTTCTCCTGTTTTTCTCAATTATATATGGCCTGGTTAAGTAAGAGGGGGATGTAATAGCTGGACAAGCATTTGAAAGGAGCAAGTACCAAAAAGGAGGGGTGTCGCCACTGAAGAGAGTAAATATGCAGTGTGCCTGCATAGCTTTCAGGGTTCTAAATGAACTTGTGTGGGGAAGGGAAGTGAAATCACTGATGTCTCAGCTAAGATGTACGTGCAATAGGCAGATACCATCAAAAAAAGTAACTGAGGGATTAGATGCACCAAAACTGGGAAAAGAGCACAGCATAGAAGAGAAGTCAGAGGTGTGTCCTTATTTAAAATTGTGCATGTGGCACTAGTCTGCGCCTCCCAGAACAATACAGGATTTTTGGGTTACAACTGGACCTTGTAAGAGGACAGACAAACATGCCGGTGTTCAGGATAGGGCTTCTTGCATCTTTCTGTGAAGCAGTCAGGATAATAAATCAGAGTAGTGGCAATACTGCTGTTAGGCTATAATTGAGACACTTTCTTCTCTTGACTTCATCCTACTGTATCAGAAGAATAAACTGAAAAATTCTTGATGCTGAATTTGGCCGAAAAGGAACTCATATCTGTGGGTCATGGATACCATAAAATACTTGAAAACTAAGTAACAGGACACTGATGCACTTCTGAAAGGAAGTGATGGAAGTGATGTTCTGGCAGGTGCTTCTGCTGGCTTTGACAGACTATTTTAATGCCAGTAGAAGTCAGTATTTCTAACTAGGCATGTAACCAGAACAATGTTTTACTAAGCTTTTCACAGAACAAAAATTAATAGTGAAAAAAAAATAATGCACTCTGCCTGTCCTGGCGTTCTAGACACCTTCTGTTGGATCTTGAAAATGTCTTGTTCCGCTGAGTGTCATGAAGGATGTGGGTTTGATGGCTTGGGTCAGAAGTGCTAGAATAGAGCTATTGCGCTAGTGTGACTTTTGTTTATTAAAGCTGCATCGGTTTAAAGCCACTGCAGTGTTGATAGGGCTGCAGACAGAGTAGGACAGTATTTCTATTTGTAAATTCTGTGCCTCTCCTGTTTTCCTTTCCTAGCTCTGTCCCCTTACTAGACTCAAATATACTTCAGCAGAAAAGCTGAGTCTTGCCTCCCTATTTATTGCTGTTACTCCGCTGCCAGGAAGACTGGCATATTGCTGTAGTATGAAGTGTACACATGAGAGAGGGAGTTTCTGCTCCAGAGAGCTTGTGCTCTGTGGAGGTCAGAGTCAAGTGCTTCTCCTGTCTCTGATCTGTCAGTATGCTGATACACTTCTAAAAACACTCTTCATAAAAATTCTCAGCTTTACCACATTTAATCTTTTGATCTGGTGCTTGGAGAATTATTGTCAAGCCCTACTGGGTATCTGAAGGATAACAATGGAAATCAGATGGGGTTTTTTGGTCTGGTGAAATTCTTGACACAGG
Organism: Psophia crepitans; assembly: GCA_013399095.1. Classification (NCBI taxonomy): domain Eukaryota; kingdom Metazoa; phylum Chordata; class Aves; order Gruiformes; family Psophiidae; genus Psophia; species Psophia crepitans. The sequence goes on along the minus strand of VWZZ01001171.1, from coordinate 818,498 downwards.
GAAATTGTTAGAAGTTTATTACTTGGATTTCAGGGAGGAAATCAGAATTTTATCTTTCAGAGGACTTTCAGAATTCTTCCAATAGGTGGTCTAATGCAGTGTTCCTGTTTGCCTCACATCAAATCAGATTCCAAGATTTTGTGTCCAACGGACGTGTTGTCTCCTGGGCAGTGTTGTGCACTGTGGGAGGTTAGGTCTGCTGCCATTTACTCTGGGGGGCAGAGAACACAGCAGGGTCCTTCCACTGGAGTGGAGCATAGGGGAAGTCATAGAGGATAGTAAATACACTTGAACTATTAGTCTGGGGTAGTCAAGGCGAGGGGCAGGGGGGGAGAAAGAGAAGGTGTTTGAAAAAGTTACTTGGTTTTGTTCGTTTGAAGGTAAAAGTGTACCTATCTGGCCATGATTAGATTATTTTTTTTAAGTATCTTTTGTTCACACTTCATCTTTTGGGTCGGGAGATGTGTTCCCAGACACTTAGGTGGCCTACTGGAAGTGCTGAATTGATCTGTGGAGTTTCTGAAAGATTTTGACACATCTTGTAAAGTGATGACCACTGTACCTTTGTAAATAGGTGGTTTCTTGTATATATGTATTAGAGCATTGCCTGTCTTCAGCCACTGTAGGGGCACAGGAGGTACTGATTGTAGGATACCTCCGTGCACAACTGTGTCAAAAAGTGTTCAGTTTTTACTGAGTTGTTCCTGGTAGGGAATGCCACCAGCCAAAAGGTTAAGTTCCAGTTGAGGAGTTTTCCCCTCTTCTTTTTGCCAGGGCGTAATGCAGAGAGAATAGGTGAGACAATTCAGTATGCGTATGTAAGACTTGTCTACTTGCTGAAACACTGTCTTATCAGTTTTGATACTTCAATAAGACTTAAGAGAAATTTAGGTCAAACCTAAAGCAAAGCTATGCTTGACCATCCAACCATCAAATGGGAAAAGATTTATTTTTATTATCAAGGAGGAAATCTGACAAAAGAGCTTTTGGGTCTCCTAATCTGTGTCCGCAGTCTCAAACCCTCACAAATCTCAGTTCTGCTTTGTATAATAAAGCTTGTTCATGCATAAATTCAGACTTGTATGTATCCATGTTGTTTGTTCATCCTATGTGAATAAAACAAATCTCTCTACTTCTTCCCAGTCTTCAGTGTCAAACTAGGATATCACCTCTGCAACAGGCCTTTTTATCTAGCTGGTTTGCGTGGATCTGCTCATGTGACTGGGCTTATCTGTTAAAGGCCATATATTACACTTTTTTTGTTAGATCTGAGAGAAGTCATTCAATATTTCACTACTTTCTAAGATGTCTACAATTGGGAATTGAAAAAGCAAGAAGATAATCAAATTCTGATGCTGTGCTAGAGTCTAGGTCCAAATCTAATCTTCACGGCTTCAGCCCAGTTCTCTCCCCAAAATTATACAGGAAGCTGTTTTTGTCATTCCTGTCATACAAAACCAGGAAACTCTAGGAGTGTCATGAGAGTGTCAGTTTTCATAATATTACTCTCCTGGTTACAGGAATTGTTTTTAATAGTTTATTTAGATTATACTGAGACTTTGATTATTTTTCTTTTAAATTTTATTTTATGTTCCCAGTGATTTAACAGTACCAGACTTAATGTGTTGCTCACACTGCCAACTCTCCAGTGCTCAAATTTATACAGTCCTTTAACTTTTTTTGGGCATACTTTTATATGTAAAACAGGATGATTTGAGTACAGAGCTTCCCCGGAGCCAGAGGCACTTTCTTTTCCTGTTCTTTGGACATGTACATTTCTTCTGCTGTGATAGGTATAAATGTCCTTGATCTTCACAAACATATAGCTGGTGGGCGTTATAACAAGTCTCAGCTTGCTGGGAGAAGTCTGTAAAACTAAGAATGTTTTCCGATGTGGATAGTAAAATACTTTCCTGTTCCTTTATATAGTTTTAACAGACATTCAGGGTTCCAGTTCCTCTTAACCTGCTTTCCAGATTTCTTTGGAAATCAAACTTCAAGTTATGAGAGCACAAGTGACTTGGAGGAGTCCAGATTCTGCAGGTTGTAAGTGATCAAAGCTGGTCAGGACTTCTGGTTGTTCACATAGTTAAAGTATATGGAAGCCTGTTTGAGATATTTTTGCCATCAAAGTTTGGATTCATTTTTCTAGGACTAGTAATAGAAATTTCATGAAATCTTCCCTTTTGATGTCTCTCTGTAAGATTTTTTTTTTTTTTTTTTTTTGTTAACCCCCCAGTTGAAAACCTTAGCACTTGCTAAAGTTAACACTGGTCAATCCTAACATGCGAAAATAACAGGACCTTAAGTGAAGCATTGACAAGTGTATAAAGCCCATGTGTAACTTTCTGATTCTCCTCCTCTCACTCCCCATCCTTCATCCAGCTGTAGATGAAGGTGATAAGACATGGACTTACCTCAAACTAAGGCTTTCTGTCTTGTTAGATCTTCCTGTAGTTATTTAATTTCTCTGTGTTTGAGACTGCAGTCTCAGCTGCACTGGTTGTCTTGGTGGCTATCTGATATTTTAGCAGGAATTTCTGCTTGCTTTTGTCACTGAAGTGTTATTTGGAATACTTTCATGGGTGAGTGGTTTTTCTTTTTTCAGGCTTTTCCTAGTTTTTGTAGCTTGGAGAACTCTAAAAATCTCTTCCACGCAGTTCTACCCTGAAGGATGGCTTGTAGAACCACAAGGTACAAGTTTTGCCTGTATCTTTAGTGACTATGAGATGAAGCCTGCCCCATAACTCGTTAGGAGCGGCTTTGGCCGCCTCTTCATTTGCAACTTGGAATTTGAAAAGTTCCCATCTCCAACCATTCTGTGTTTGAAAATTAACTAAAAATTATAGTGTTGATGAATCAATCAATCAATCAATAAAATGTTGGGAAAGACTTGTGGTCACAGTCAGAACACTGGCACTCACAGTATTGCGCTGAACCCCAGAGGGGCAGTGTGGAGGGATGGGTGCAGGGGTGAGCATCGTTCAGCTTGGTTTCAGTCAGGCAATAATCTGATGGAGATGTATGGGTGGATGGTTGCCTCTGTATAAAGTAATAGTGAAGCAAAGACAAAGCTGCTTCAACTCTCAGAGCTGTTTATGCAGTTAGATGGCGAAACCAGATCTGTATCAGTCTAGTGAGCAGCTGGCCAGGTCTGTGGAGCTTTCTGGAACCTGTTGGTTGACTTAGTGTATCATTTTTACTTACGTACTTCTTAAAACTAAAGTTTTTTTAAAAAAATGTATCCAACTTAAGTAAAGTCAACATAAGGATGATCTCTGTAATTCCCCAGCTACCTTTAAAATGAGGAAAAGTGTTTGCTAGCTCCTTTGTCGGTTGTTCCTTGTTACTGGAAAGTATAACTAAATTTTCACTTACGACTTCTCCCTTTTTGCAGGTAATTTTTAGTTTACTTAAATACCTATTGGAAAAGGAGCTTTATCCTTTTAGCCCTTTCTCAGCCAGGATGGTCCCTACTAGCTTTTGAACACGATTTGTTCAAGAATATTAAGGAACTTAGCAAAAGCAAATAGTTCGGCACATTTTAAATGAACTACGCTCTAAAAGAAAATGTTGATTTTTTTTTTTTTCTTACCCACACCACCCACATGTATGTTAACATACAGAATTAGTCCTAACCTGCCAAAAGAAGAAAATATACAACACCTCTCAAAGATGCAAATTAACAATTAACAAAACAATAGAGTTCTAGCCTTCCTTTGCTGAGGTGCAAATTGATAATCAGATTGCAATGAAAAGCTGGTGGCTTCTATTTAAAATTTGGTTTGAAATGAAGGCTCCCTACTGAAGAGAAGGGGAGGGAAAGGGACAAAGTAATGCAACTGGTTCTACGCTGGGAAAAACCTGCATAAGGAGCACTGGGATACCAGGCTGATGTCAGCTGTGTAGTTCGTATGTTAATTGTGGCAACAGTAATGAGAAGGAAACGGTAAAATTCAGTTATGTTACAGAATTGCAGAGGGTAGAATCTGAGGGGTAACCTCTTTTTCTTCCTGTGCATATCCTATGCCCTACAGTGATGTTGATGAGAGAAACCGCAAACCCTCTGTGATAATTTTTTTCACTTACCTTTGGCAGTTCACCCTCACTCTGCCCATTACACTCCATCTCTTGTATTTATCCTAATGTTTCACATACCCCTGAGCTGCTCCAGGGAACTACCAGTTTATTTTATCCTGACTTGCCTCAGATATCTTTTATCCTTTCCAAATATGAAGTTTTACCTAAGTCTCTCTACTTGAGTTTAAGACCAAATGAATAATGAGAACCACCACTTTGTTTTGTATTCTCCTACCATCTAACTTGTGTGTGTTCTGTACTTTTGGCCAACTCCAATGAAATTGGTGCCTTAAGTCCCCGTCCCTTTTGTGACCTTTTACACTTCTGTCATTACATACTTATGAGTGTTGCTGGATTTTAATGGCATTTTTGCTTTTGGTTTACCAGTGACTGGTTCCCAGTGCTATTTACTTTTTAACATTTAATCTCTCTCAAAAAAATCTATGTTATAGCATGTGTACATTCACTTTATTTTTGTTCTTCTGAATTCTTTTGACTTGAAGTTTTGTTACTATGGGAGATGAATTTTAAAAGTAGAAGAGTAATTTAAGGATAAGACCTTTTTAATAATCTGAATAATTTGTGGCATTTGACAAATATATTCGATGTATAGTCTGGGATATTTAGACTGGTTGGAGTATTTGAGACTTTGTTAATTTGAATCCAAGCTGTATGATTAAATGTCCTAGATATCTTGGAAAGTTTCAGCCATAATTATACAATTTTAATGAATTTGTTGCTCTTGAAAATGTTGAGTTGACAGCTGCTGAGGATGAAGCCCTGGATAGTTGGAGTACATGATAGGTAGGGGACTGCAGAGCTCTGAGTGTACTGCGCATTACTCAGCTCCCTCGAAGTTGAAGATCACTCTGCGAGTGGTTGAGCCTTCCCTTTCCATCAAAGAAGCAACTAAATTTTATGTTGTGGACAGCTGGCTGGTAGCAAATACTTGGTCTTCCTCTTATTGTGATCAGCATGTGTCAGTGCACGTGAGTCCACCAGGATGGTTGTCACAGCCCCTGTTGTGTGAGGAGGTATGGAGAAATTTTGGATGCTGACACTGGCAGTGACAGTATTGTTGAGCCTGTATTCAGGGAATGTATTCATCCTTCCTTCAGGTGTCAAGATTTAGCACCTCTTAAGTATTTTGATTAGCACTGAATAGGACATCTTTATCCTTAGTGGTGTGGTGGCTTGTTGCATTTAGATACCATTTATTATGAACTAGATCCTGACATGGATCTGACTTTCTGAAAGCCAACCCCTCTTGAGTGAATGTGGTGTCTAACGAGTAAATAGTAGTGAATGGTGCCCTACAAACGTGTTTTAACCTGCTCTGCGTAAATTTTCTTAGGCTTGATGCATGTATTTAAAGAGTGTGGTATGCAAGACATGTAAGGTTGGAAAAGTTTGTTTATGCATTCAGTGATTTCTTCTTTGGCAAGATTCATGTGATATCACTCTATGCAGCATTTTATTATTCTGCCTCTGGTATAAAGGGGTATGTAATCTGAAGTTTGGGAGGTAGACTTATTTTTCAAATAAAAGCAACTAAGGCCAGCACTTTTGTCCCCTTTCATGTCTTGTGAAGTCTGTGTGATTTCTAACCCTTTATTTCTTTTTTTCCAGGCTATTCATGTTTGCTGTCGGGCAGGGCAAATCAATCTTTTTCTAAGTACTCTTTAATCATAAATCTAGATGTATTAAGCTTGCTATTACCCAGCCAGTGGTAGTCAGAAACAGAAAAAGGCAGGGGGGAATATCTAGTCAGTATGGCTGAACTGTGGTTGGGATCACAGGGCTTCTTGCTCTGTGCACCTTGACTCTTGACTGCAGTGATGCTTTTTGGTTTTGTTGGTGAGCTGCCTTTTTTTTTTTTGCTTTTTATTTTAGTTTTTAATAGAGGCTACTCTAGTATTCTAATTAATGTGCTTTGCAATGTCTGTTTGGTATGCTCTGAATGTTCGTTTCCCTTAGCTTACATTTCCCCTCTGGTTTTCAATAAATCTTGGTGCACCTCTGTATCCTGCTGTCTTTTCTGCTCTTTTTCCCCTAGAGTGTTAATTCCCACCCCCTGAATATCTGTAAAATCAGCATTTTATTTTTTTCCTCCCAAGCAGCTATTGCCATCAGCTGTTATAAAATAATGGCTTTAGATGTGTCCCTTATAGTACATTGACCCCTCTGTCTGATTTATCATTAATTTCCAGAGATTTGTTCCAGGCTTGAACTAATTCCTTCCCCCCAGGGTCTTGAGTTAAAAACCATGCTGAAACCCACTTCCTTCTTCTTGATATAATGATATAATTTATATTGCCACCAGCATCCCTGGTACATGGAGGCATCCCACCATGGTTAAAGATACTCGGAATGTCCTCTGTTGGGTTCTGTTACAAGAACATTCAAGCTTCTTAAACTTATTTCTGAGCTTGCATCATATCTTGCTACTGTTTATATCTTGCATTCCCCCCTCCCCCCAGTTCCCACATTCTTAGTGGAAAAAGTAGTATTTGTCTATTTGTCTCCCTCAGTTTCCTACCTGATTACTTCTTCCTACTGCAGTTAAAAGGGAGTGTGATGACAGTCTGGGCAGAAGACATGGCCACATGCAGTAGAACTTGGGCTCTGCTGAACAGTGTAGGAATATTTATAGGCTATGGTTTTAAGGCTTTGGTAAGAGTTTCTAAGTGTAATTAAGAACACTGAAGAAGGATAACATTGAGTGCTGCAACGTGATCTACCAGCAGAAAGTACAGTATTTTGGGTTGTTAGTTTTCTTCATTTGAATGTATTGGTCTTTGTGGGATGTTTTTTGAACTAGCTGGGAGAAGACATGTCTCCAGCAAGGCAGTGGTGCTTGGCTCTACTGAGCGTAGGACACACCAGCAGAACTGTTGGGAATGGAGGTAAAAGAATGTTGAGACTTGTGACCTATCACAGTGACATCTTCTCCTAAGTTACCTTTTCTAGGCAATGTGTAAGCTATGTTGCCTCTTGAAACTTAAAATCATAAATATCAGCTAGTCCTTTGGAGATAATTCCCATGCCAGGGTGCGCTTACTAACGTCCTGTTCCTTCTTAAACTTGCTCTTTCTAGGAAAAGGACTGAAGAGGTTGCTGTGCAGGAACCTGTGCCTTTGTAGCCAAGGCTCATCCATACATGTTACTGTCTTCCTGTAGCTGCAGTGCAGCCTGGCAAGCAGTTACAAACTGCTGCTTAGGATACGATTGCCAGTGTGGTGTACCCATATATCTCCCTCTCAAGACAACAGGAGCTGTTAGTGCTTGCTAGTTTGGAAAATTAACACCCCCAGAAAGCTAAATCCACCCTGACCTGTTAGGAATTTTAGCCCTCCTGAGATTAAAAAAGGAAAAAAAAAATAGACAATGTGAATATCTTAATATTGAATTGCTTGATTCAGAATTGCTTTGTACAACTACAGGAGTGGTTTAGTAACCTTTGGTCATATAAATGTAGTCCGAACATCTATGTATATGAAGTAAAGACTAAGGAAATGTATGCTCTGTGGCTTCTTGCTTGCAAACCTGATGCTAAATTCAGTTGTAATCTACGAGGGTCCACAGGCGCATTAGCTGGCAGAGCTAATATATAACAACAATACAGACAAACATTTTGAAAGGAAAACATCCAGTCCTTACTCAATGTTTATTGAATTAGAGACCTCAAACACTGGGGCTGTAGCATAGCGTACAGCTTGTTCCCTGCCTCTGCCTGGTGTCACAGGGATGTGCTGCTTCTGATGCCTGGAGTAAACTTGCTCAAGACCGAAGTATATCTTGAAAGTTTTGTTTCTTCCAGGAATCTGTGTGTAAAGGCTCCATTTATGAGGCAGAAGAAGCTACAAATAGTATGTTGTAGTATGGTTAACAAATTATATCAAGAGCCATGGAAAAGTTGTACTGCCACATTTTCAGGTCTGCTTGCCAGATTGGGGGCATATGTGGAGGTAAGACATTGCTAATCATCCCTTTGCGTACCCATGCCTGGTATCCTTGGGTGTTTATGCCCGAAATCTCAAATACCTGCATTTTGTAGTAATATTAGCACAGATTTTTTTCTTAAAGTGCCTAGCCTAAAATAATTCTAAAATTGATTTATGAATGTTAGGATGAAAATAAAATACGTCCTCATGTTTTTGTTTTACTTGAGGCCTTAAGTCAGAAGTAGTGCTTATACCAGTTTTCCCCAGAAACATGAGGGATAGAGACCTAATCAAAATGCAATGCAAGCTGAATTATCCTTTATTCACAGATGTCTAGGAGATGGAGCTTAAAGAGAAGTGCAAATGCAATGGCTTGTGTGTTAACATCATCAACAACAGTCTTGTGGTATACAGCGTTACCAGCAATTGGTGTGTGATAAAGCTGCCAGAGAGGTGGCAACCCCTTAGCCGTGTACTAGCTGCCCTTAGCCGTGTACTAGCTGCCCTTAAGTATCACTAATAGCCTGGCTGTCCCTCCTTGGGCTAATTTACCCTGTGTTGATAAGCTCCATGTTGTGGAGCATCTTTGGGCCATAGGGCAGACAGACCTGTTTTGGTGTTTGTGTGGCTTTTGGGGTTTTTTGTGCCACTCTACCACCATGGACTCCTGCCTTTGCCAGATTGTGGCTGACGATAAACCATCACTTGGCAAGCTGCAAGCAGCATCTCGCACTGTTGTCACTGCAGGCCAGGAGGGCCACTGCTGGTGTTGTGGCTGGTCTTGGGTTTAGTTTCACTGATGACATCTTGCCTTCATTTCCCCAGCTGGGGATGATTGCATTGAAGCCTTTTGACAAGGTGTGTGATGGTAGTATGGAAACCAGATGGTGTGGTGACAGTGTTTCTGACAAGGGGTCAGCTGTCAATTGCTGCTAGCGGGGGTGGGGGGTGGGGGTGATGGGCAGCAGCCATATAGTGATGGAACAGCACAACCGATACTTCTACTACAGGACAGTATCCCAAGATGCTACCAAATCTTTCAGACAAAAGAATTATTTGAAGTTTTGAAGGGCTGGGTAGCTGTTTCCTCTCTTCCTCTTCTCTGTGTTAACTGCTTCCCATTTGATTTGAGCTTGTGGGAGCACCCATGGTCAGGTATCGGAGCCACTGGGTTCTCTCCTTCCTCGTTATGGTTCTTTCCTGGAAACCTCACCCATCACGTTTCTGCTTTGAAACACTTGTCTCCTGGGAAGATGAAGCGCGGTGCTACTGGTTTGCTTGTTGCCCCTCCTGCCCATCCGTGCTGTTGCAGACACCTTGCAGAGCGTGGGGAGAGGTGTGTGTGGCATGATGCCGAGCTGGGCCAGCTCCGAGGCAGAATGGCTCAGGGCTTGCTGCGGGAATGGTATTTTGAGTCCTGTGGTGGTACCTAATGATTTTGGCATTGTTTGGGACAGTGTACATTTAGAATCAGTCTTACTGCAAGGTCTGCGCTGTAAAGAGGAATTTACAAATAACTTCAAGGGAGGGAGAAGTCTACTGGGAAGCTGCAGTTTCTGCCTATTTTGGTTAACTGATTCAGCTTTTCGAGGTCATTTAGGGTGGATTGATATGTTCTCATTCTCCGTATGTGCGGCAGTGCAAGGATCCTGCAGATTGCGATAAACGGGGAAAGGGAAGGAGCAGATTGTCCTACCAGAAAGTAAAAGACTCTTTCAGGATTGTGTAGGTTGTGTAATTTGAAGATCAACATTGCTTATGGTGAACAGATGGAGAGGATGATTAGAAGCTACAAGTGCCCTCCTGTGTTACAGGCCCAATGTCAGATAAACTACCTCTACAGAAAATTATCACTTTCTGAAATTCTAGGACAACTGTAGGTTGCATTCTATGAAATTGAGAGAGAAAACTGGTGTGAGGAGGAGGAAAGGATCTAGACTGTTAACTGTGTGAGACTGCAAACTGCCTCTTGGGAAGCTTAGATTCAAGGTGGTTTTAATGTCTGTGAGTGCTCAGCATTGTTTTTATGAAACTGTGCAAGAGGAAATTCCCATTATTTCAGTCCTGGAGTTTACTGTGGCTATCATTAGTACAAACCAGGGTGGCTTTTTTCCCCTCACTGAGGGCATGCTCACCTGCCTCTGAGGTCTAACAGCGCAGTACTTATTGTATGCCAGAGCACACATGCTAAAATCTGACCAAATTGATGCATCTTGTCATGTATGGCTGTAGCAAAAGCTGTAGGGCAGTGCATGTATATTGTAACGTAGTCAGCATTTAAGGTTGGTTGTGTGGGATTTTTTCTTTTGTTTTGAAAGATGTATTTACGGTATCTAGTGAATGACAATGTTATAAAGCAATGGACAGTGATTGGGGCATAAATGATGGATGTGCACTGAGCTGACACATCTTTTCCTAGCTGAGAATGAAGCGTCTGACCAAACTACTACCTATGTCTCACAGGGATGCTAGTTAGAATTGATACTTTGAGAACTAGGAGAGCATACAATGGCAGACTGGAAAAACCCATAATCGGGTAAGTACATGCTAGTGTCTGTCCAGAGCTGTCAGACAAAACAGTGTCAGAGCAAGAAAGCACAGCAAAATGTTGTAATGGAGCTTTCCTGCCATTTGTTTAAGGGCTGGGATGAAAGTCCTGCTCAGAAAGTAGAAAAAACACTAAAATTGAAAGATGAGGAGAAGAAAAGGTTATTTTTCCCAAGGATAAACCAAACTGAACTACAACATGTAAACGTGAAGAGTTTGGTCATAGCGATGGTTAAATCAGTGAGAGTGAGTTAGAAGGGAAGGTGGTCAATCCATTCACCTCTCTGACACCAATGGAGAGCAGTCCTTTCTCCAGCCCTGGATGCAAAGTCTTGGGCACCCACAGCAGGCTGAAGAGCCATGTGTAGCAGGGGCGAAAAACCATGTCTGCCCTAATCCCACCTTCTTAAAACGCCAAGGAGTGGTCACCTCTGCAGGCTCTTCTTAACAGGAGAGCTTCTGTTCAGGGCTCACGGCGAGAACTCCACATATTTGTGCACGTGTGCTCTGATCCACAAATGGCTCACACAGTAGGTGCTATTTAAAATGTTTTTTAGCAGCGCGTAAGGAGCTGAAAGTGTTGACACATGTTCAGTGTACTTAAAAATATTCTTTTACCTTTTACTTTTAACTGCTGACACCCCTGAGCAGCTTATTCTTGGGGGTGGTAAATATAGTGGCGAGAATATGCTGTACAAGGGGTAAAGGGTAATGGCCAGAATATGACTGTGTATGGTTCTGCTTTTGCAGATTGGGTATGTGTGTTCATGTGTGTAAACATACCTTACAGAATCAGAATATGCAGCAATATGGAAGATGGTACCGACACGTGTATATAAGGTATGGTATTACATACAGAAACTGTTTGTTAAATGAGTGCTAAGATTGTGAAGTCAGGCGCTCAAAGCGTAGGAAATGCCAGAATTAGATTTGTCTGCACAACCTTAATTCAGCCCCTTTGTGCATATGCATTATGATACAGTCTTTAATTACATGATGACATATCAGACCACTGAAATGATGGTGCTGACAGAATGAGAAGATATTCAATATTTTTTTTAATCCTTATTGCTTGTGTGGCCCTGTGGCAAGCATATTCTGCGCACATTGTAACCTTTTCTTAAAAACAGCAATTCCGTATTATTGTTGGTGTATAATAAATACATGTGAAAATTAATAACTTCCTATGGACTTCTCTGTGATGTTTATAATGAAATTATCTCTTTACAATAAAGATGTTAATTGATTCTCTCAACATCCATTTTATTGGTATTGTATTCATCTAATGAGAGGGGAAGTTTTTCTTCTGAAGGGGAATAAAATGGCCCAATTCACTCAAATCCTACCTATGCAGCTACACTTGACCTAAATCCTGTCAGCAATCCAGTTCATTTAAGTCTGCCTAATTCTATATAGTTTTTGTCTGGGGAGTGTTTCTGGCCCACTTCAGAGGGTTTGAACCCACATACCCGAGTAGTGCCCTTGCCACCTGGCTTAGGGGAACCCTGAGGAAAAGCATTTTCTACCCTTCTTCCAAAATGAAGCTACTGTGCACCCAGGAGGTGGGAGCCACGTGGCAAGCAAGGGGCCAAGCTGGCCTGGCCACAGGCTAATAGAGGGACTGGGCTTTCAGTGAGGTGGTTGATTCCAGGTAGATACAGGCACTTCCTTTTCTGTTAGTTTCCCGTGGTGATAACTGAAGAGAAGATACCTAGCTTAAGCAGAAATGCTCCTCTCTGAAGGCCTCTCCTCAGTGAGTGGAGAGAGGGAAATGCAGAGTTCTGTGGGACTAGACTTCTCCCCGCAAGTCTTCAGCGGTTCCCTGCTGTCTCCATTTGATGTGTAGGGGAGCTAAGTGCTGTGATAGGCTTCTAAATGCATCTGGGTCAGATCTGACTTTTCAGAGTGTTATCTTCACTTTATTATAACTGTTCGTATCTTTAAAATATAGCATCAGTTGACTGCAAAATATGGCATCAACAAGTATATGTTCAGGTGTATCAGGTCAGAAAGCGGGGCATGTAAAACTAAGGGCCTCCTACAAAGATTTTTTGTTTCCTGAAAAACTGCCCTCCTTTTTGGCTTGCATATCTCTGCTGCCTTCAATTCTCACGTTTCAGTACCTAAACCAAATGAGTTAATAATGGTCCAGCAGGCAACTTTAAGTATGCAACTCCTGTTCATTGCCAGAGCGGGCTGCTCTTAGGTGATTTCCTTCTAGAAAAAATTGGAATGTGATCATCTAATTAGAGAGTATCACAATGCATATGCACAAAGGCTGAATCTTAGCTCATGCTTTCAGTGGCTAAATTAGGAATGATTGTACAATCTTAAGTATAGTATTTTGTTGAATGCTCACTTTTATTCAGCCTTTTTTAACCAGGTAATTTTTATAATGTAAAACTGAAAAATAAGAATTTTCTGTGGAGCTCCACTGCCCTGTCCCTCTCACTTAAGTCATCAGAGGGCTGTTACTTACAGGTACTCAGTAGAGAGCAGTGCCACCTGAGCTGGTGGAGTAATTGCTGGTAGTAGGCTATTACACACTGGCCACTAAGAGGTGTTTCTGCTAGTAGTTGTGAACAACAGAAGATGGCTTGAGTTGTTCAGAAGCACAGCAGTTACTCCAGGTTGTGGGATTAGTGTCCTCTGGCAGTGCTGATGCATTCTGCTGGGCACTCTAACTTATTTTTGTCTTTCATCTTCACCTGTGCTTCATGCTCCTCTGCTCCTGCCAGCCCCTGTAGCTTCTCTTTTCTCAGTACTGATTTTCTGTGCTTTAGGTCTTTTTATTGAGTCAAGTTACTTCATCTGTCTTTACAACTTGGAAGCAAGCAGAGGGGCATGAGGTTTCGCTGTCTTGCTAGTGTATTCCAGTGCGAACACCTGGGAGCTTTCTGATGACTCGGAAGAGCTGCTGGAGGAGAGGCCTTTGGAGTGAAGCAGGGTGGCACCATAGGGGGTGCATGCAGAGCTGTGTAGGATGGAGCATGCCCAGCGTACCAGGCTGTTCAGTCTGTTATGCTGACGTTCAGCAGGTCTGTTCTGCATACGTGCAAACGGAGAACCTTCTCTTCCTCAGGCTTGGGCTACGTTCAGGTGGATGGTAGCAAAGGGCAAGTCACAGTGGTCACATTCTCCCTAGCACATTTCAAGGTTATCCAAGCATGGTTTAAGTTGAGTCACTTGACAGCCAGGGTGACCTAAGAAAAGATGTGTGGCTCAAGTCATGAATAGTGATGCATTTAGCCACAGCGGTTCAGTTTTTCAATTTTTATACTCAGTGTTTTGGTGGTATTGGCTGCTGCGTTTATTTCCTTATAGATATTATATATTATTATATTAGGCCAAACGCAATTAAGAGTGTGGTGTTTCTGATGAAGCAGTGGTAAAGGTTTGACCAGCAGCCGTGTGCTTCCTGATGATACTTACAACAGATATTTGGGGAGAAATGCAAACTATGTAACAGAGGCTTTACAGCATACCTTGGCGAGATTCCTGTCCTCTGAAGAGGACTGATGCAAAGATTTAATAAATTACTTGAAATTTTACTTTGCCTTGTGCTATGGGGCTGCTTGTGCTGACTGGCGTTGCATGCATCGCAGTTGCCCAAGTAAGAAATACTGCTTTGCGTTCGGGGAAGTAGATTTTCATGGCTGCACCTGAAAAAATTGTCACAGCTGAAATAAGTAATTCTCAGCAATATCAGTTTTCAAAAATAATCTGCATTACATGATTATAATTCAGGTTTGGGGTATGTAAGATGCAGCCATATTTGGAGGTTCCAGCCTGCCTGTTGTATTGGTGATTATATACTGTGAGGAGGGATGAGGATTTGCTGCTTTGCCAGTTTTAATAGAGGCGAGGTAACTAATTTGATTCTGGATACTCTCATCATGAGTTGCTTGAAGGTGTTCAAATTTGCTTATGAAATAGTCCCTTCTGAGCTAAGGAGATGGAAATGAGACACTAAAAGGCTTTCTTGAAGTGCTTCCATGTTTCTCAGCTCAGAACATCGCATTTGATATTAAGATTAGGTACTGAGGCAAAGTCATCAGGTAGAAAAGGGAGGAAATGTAGAAATAGTCATTTTCTTGTGTGTTTCCTCAGGATGCTATTTTGAGGCTTTAAAAAAAAAAATTGTGCTTTGCTGATGAGGCTGCTGTAAACCGGGGAAGTGGCAGATGTAATTTAAGTCCCAGGGCCCTGCCCTAGAAGAGGTCCAATACTGGCAGCATGCATATTGCTTATATGAAAGCGAACAGATGGATACATTTGGTCAATTCTGCCGGGTTCATATGGAAACCTTCAGATTTTTTTTTTACTATTTTGAGTGGAATACTTAAATCTGTTATCTGCTGAGAGTCTGTACTTGCCTGGGATGGGTGCTTTTGTAGCTTTGAGCAGGGAGCAGTGCCTTACTGTGGATGTCTTCAGATCAGAAGAGTTTGTCTGACTGATGGAAGTATTTCCCCATCCCCCTCGTACTCCAGGACCAATTCAGCTACTGGAGGAGTGAGCTGGATTATTTTTTTTTTTCAGTTTCTGTGGCATGAGAACTGTCAGCTGAGTCTTAATCATGGAGTTATTACTGGTAGTGAAAATGCAGGAGAATCCAGCTTGCTTTTCAGATGCTAGGTTGATTGCAGAGGCATGTTTTGGTTACTGGTGGGGTGGGGAGGGGAAATGAAGGAGTAGATGAGGAGAACAAAACCATCATATTTTCTTTAATTAAGAAAAACACTAATTTCCTGATCCTAATTCATGCTAAATTCTTGCTGACAGTTTTTTATGTTTCCCAATTCAAAAAAACGGAAAGCAATCAAGTGAAGGGAGAAGAATGGAGAATCAAAGAGAAGGGGTGTAGCTGTATTAGAAGAAAATAGCTTGAAGTGTTAATATTTAGTCTAGGGGAGAAAGGTGGGATTCATCTGTAATGTCTGAAATTAGTCCATTCTGAGTGTCCTCTTAGGTTAGTGTATGGGTGCAATGATCTAATAAGGTGTGTGACGTATCACGTTAAGGAAGGAACTGGCGTATGACTAAATCACTCTAAAAGCCAGTTGTGTATAGATGCGCTAGTATCTGTATTGTCATCTAGCTGGATTTTTTCAAGAATACAGTGTAGAAAATATACATCAAGTTTTTAGACAATATCAGTGACAGCTCTGTTCAATATTAAAGTTCTTAAAGAAACATGCTGTTACATTTGGAATCGTGTAAGAAATAGGATACTTTTATCAGAAAGTTTTAGCTTTAAAGCTTTCCAGGAAAGCTGTAAACAAAACAGAAAGAAAAATGAAAACTCTGATATGAAAAGCATGTTTCTATAAAGATTGCAGTTGTGTGAGTGCTCATTTCTCTTACTTGTTTAAAGACAAAAATTTCTTTGAACCATTAGTGACAATAACTTTCATTGAAAATGGGCGTTAGAAAAGAGTAGAAGCCGGGCTCATTGGGAGAGAAAAAGAGGGCTTGAATTTGACAAAATAATTCCTTCTCTCTTCCTATCTCATCCCCTTGAGCTGCACACCTCTCTCAAAAACACCTCCACCCACTGTTGTAGAAAATGGCCATATCTTGGTGTCTTCTCTGGAGGCTTTGTTTTGATAGTGCTGGTGATAGTTTTGGGGGTTAACATGAATAGCCCCATTAAAGTTTAAGAGGTGGTACCAATGCAGAAAGATCCATGTATACTATTTAAGATATACTTGTTAACAGAGATTTAACAGTCATTTCATTCTCCGCTGCTCATCACATTCACACATGTGGGATAGGCATTAACAGATTGAGCTACATCTTTTCATTTCAATTCTGCAGCAGCGTCTCTTTGCAGGAATATTTTATGTAGTAATAATTTTCTTCCTATTACAGATTTTCTAACTATGTTAATGGCAGTAGACTGGCGACAGAGACATTCGTGAGAACTACCTTTGCAGTGACATTTAAACAATTTATTTGATCTTGCTTTAGCATACCTGCTCATGCCTTTTTTTACTCTGCCGACCTTAGGAGAACTTTATGTGTAATCATGGGTCTTTCAATCGCATTTAACTTAACAGAATGGTATGCGAATTTCTGCGATATGCCATTTCTGAACTCTTTGGGGTTTGCAGTGTGTATGCTATCAAGTGGATACCCCTTGACTGCATGGGCATGTTTGAGCCGCAGCTGTCCAGCAGCTCTGAAGCCAGTTGCAGAAGGCAGCATGTCTTAGCTGAGGGTGCTCTCTATTATGGGCTTGCAGTTGTTGGATGTGCCTTGACTTACCGAAAGAAAGGACGTGCTATCAATATCCTTTTTTTTTTTATATATATATATAATAATGGAAAAAGCAGAGCAGAGAGGCTGATGGTGAGGGGGGAGTTCTATATATCTTACACTCACCATGTTGTATTGATCATCATCTCGTCATTTAGAGAAACTGAAAGTTGTGGATTTGTGGCTGAAATGTGTTATTGGTGTGGGAGTGCTCTTGGCTAAAAGCCTAAAATGAGGACTTTTGCTTTGTGAGGGCATATCTTGTCCTATGCCTGATGTAGCTTCTTCCCATATTGGTCCAAGTGTAAGAGTGCTCTTAGGATCAGAATGGTTAAAACCAGTTATCACTGGCACTATAGTTGTTAACACTTGTGTCCGTGTCTACCTTAATCAAAAGTCCCAGTGAAGAGTGATGTTATAAAACCATCCAAGCCAAAACTAGAGAATTCGAAAGGCAAGAAATTAACTGCATTAATTGGCATAAAGTATATTTATCAGCTTGTTGATTTTTTCTTTTAATTCATGGAAATGAATTCTGTGAAATTTTCGTTCTGTGACAGCTGATTGGGTGGGAAAAAATGTAGGATCGCTGCTGAATGTTTTCATTGACAGGAACATTCCTATTCGTTTAAAAATAACATTGGACACTAACATAGAAACGTGTATGTGGGTTACCTGCTGTATCGAGTCCCCTATCTGGGAAACACTTGAAGCACATGATTAATCTCTTCAATTTCTGTTGAAATAATAATTATTTTTTTAAAACCAAAAGATAAGCCCACATGTTTTAAGTTTGGCTTTTTCGTAAGTACTTGTAGAATGAGGTGCAGCTTACTCTGCTGGCTATATTTTATGCCTTTCCATTTCCTAATCGTGGTTATGAAAACGAGCTACTGCCTCAAAGTTACGTGAAAAGAAAGCTGGTTGCTTGGATGGGTTGTACAGCTGGCCTTAGCATGTATTCGTGCACAATGTGTTGTTACTGCATTACTGAACTGGATTCTTTGTCCACACGTAATAGCCTGCCTACAAACGATAATAATCACGGTACGTGTCATGCTCGGTTCTCTGCAGCACTGAAGCTCCTCTGTTGAAGGGGAAAATTCAAAGCAATCATCAGTTCTCCTAAAATTGTCGGTTTTGGTTTCCATGTTCATACCAATTTAGTGTCTGGGTCTGATTTTTCCATTATCCTGCATCTTGTAAACAACTATGGTTTGCTGTCGGAAATGAGTAGTCCAAGGATAAGACAAGGGAAAATCAAGCTTTCTGTCCCTGGGGTAAAGGAAATTATATGTAGTTCAAGTTTCTCAAGTGACAACATTCATTAGGCTGTTACTACAGACATCTGTATGTAGGCACAGAGAAGTTGGTATTTTCTGGGCACTTCCAGTAATAAAATCCTAAATCAGTGTTTACAGTAGATGTTTAAGCTTTTTTTTTTTTTTTTCCCCCAGCAGTTCCTTCACATGTAGCTTTTCTTTAAAAATCTTTGACGGAGATGTGCAATCAGAGAAAGCTAAACCAAGGGTCCACTGCGAACTTCCTCAGACGTTCTTCTTTTGCTGCCTCTTTTGGATGTGGGTCCTGCTGAATGTGTCCTCAACCCATGAGTACATTCTGGGTGCTCCTGTCTGGGTCCGCATTAGTACCAGCTCCATGTTGCCGTGTCAAGAGCCCCTTAGCCACCTCTGTACCAAGAAGAATAAAACCCAGAGCTGGAGATATGAGTGTGGGGAAGGAAGAGCTAGTCCTTTCCATTTATTTATTTCCTTGCATGATTTTTGTTTCGCTTTTTGGTTTAGTTTTATTTGGGCGAGTTGCTTGCCATTTACCTTTGCATTTGCATTTCCTATTGATTGGCAATTTTTAAACTGTTTATTGTGCTCTTTTGTTTAGCTGTTCAAGAGCTAAAACAAAAGCCACCAGGCCCTGTGAGGGACACATTTGCATGCGGCGAGCGTTGCCCGAGGAAAAAGTAATTGCTAATGCATATTTATGTGGCACAAATTTGCCATTTGTTTATGCATAAAATTATCAATAGTGCAGGGCGGCCCAGCCGTAGAAAATGGTGACCTTTTTAGCTTAATAAATAGAAATCAGCTGTTATTGTGAAGAGATCAGCCATTTATTCTGTGTTGAGGGACACTGTCGGGAAAATGTAGATTCGTGCCGGCAATATCATTAAATGGAAGGCCAGTGACCCTTTCGGTATAGTCTATTATACTTTATCTAATACGGGATAAATGATTCTGGTTGGCAAATAGATTAAAAAAAAAAAGAGAGAAGAGGGGAAAAAAAAAAAACAACCCAAACCACCCAAAACCCACAAAACCAAAACCACTCCTCCAGACATCTCTTATTCCTCAGCTGTATGAACAGGTAGATATGGAGGAAGTAATCTTGCACAAGCCAACTGATATTTTTTGAGCAGAAAAGTAACTTTAAAAACAAACAACAAAAAATGCCAAGGCTCAAGTCTACTGTTTAGTCTAATTTTGACTGTTTTGGAGTGTGAAAAAAAACCCACAAAAAAAACAGAGCCAGCCTGTGATTCTTTTTAGTTCATGCCATCAAAAGCTGTTCTGAAAGGTCCATACATGGATTGGATTTTGGCTTGTGAAATAACTTGTAGTTTGAAAGTAGAGTGTAGAGTCTTTTCTGAAGACAACAGGTTTTCAAATAGTTATGTTTTTTCTTATACGTATTCAGTTTTCTAAGAGTGGACAAAAATTTGCCGCATTATACCCCAAAACACTGAAGACTTCATTTAAAGAAGATGTAGCAACAGTTTTCTTTATGCTGCTCCACTATTTCACCTCAACCTTAACCAGGCAGATTTAGGACTTGAAGAGTTAAACCCTAACAGCCACAAGCATCAGGAAGTTCTTGTGAAAATGAAAGTATGTGCAGAAAACCTCACATTTCTGTGTTTCTCTCACTCTGTTCTCTATAGTGCACTGCACCGTGCATAACTGGAAGCAGCTTTAACCACCCCACAGGTGAAATGTGAAGAGATGTGAGTCACAGTGACTGTAAATGATTGTTTTCTGTGCACACTGTGGTGGCCTGGGGATTTGATTTTTATCCCTGAGAGAGATCGAGAAGATGTTTGTGATAGCAGTATTTTACTTTACCAAGGCTGTGTTAGATAGCCTTATCTGCATACCCAGCCTGGCTCAGTGAGATGAGATCCCACTCATGACCACTGTGGAACTGCTTACCTTCAGAAGATGGAGGCTGGCCTCTGCCCACCCTTTTCCCTTGTGCCTCCACAAAGTCCTGCTCTTATGCTGTTCATCGATCATTTGGGGGCTTTGCTCTGTTTGCTTGCTAAAAACCCTATCACAGACTAATGTCATCATCGCAGAAAAGTCACCACAATGTTTGTCACTGAGTGGTATCTTCCTGGTGGCCTCAGCAAAGAGGCAAAGGGTTGAACAGGAAGAAGGAACTTGCAGACTGCATCAGTGGAAGCCTTATTGAAGCAGGGTTGTTTCAGGATGATGGCATGGAGGTTGTGGTCAGAGGCAGGACTTACGTCTTAAAGGCTGTTGTTTTCACCACTACTGAGGGAAAGCTTAAAAACAAAAAAAAAATCACTTTAAGATATAATACAGTAGGTAAAACATAGTATTAGGATATATTATTCTTCTCAGAAAGGGTGGTCAGGCATTGGAACGGGTTGCCCAGGGAGGTGGTGGAGTCACCATCCCTGCGGGTGTTTAAGGAAAGGTTGGATGTGGTACTTAGGGACGTGGTTTAGTGGGTAATAGGTGGTGGGCGGATGGTTGGACTAGATGATCCTTGAGGTCACTTCCAACCTTAATGATTCTATTCTATTCTACAGCATGTGATGTGGTACTATCTATAATAATGTTGCAGAAGTCTTGGTTAAATTGCATGCTGCGGTTTGAGACTTCTTCATACCTTAATTTTTCTCTTGTCTTGTGATAGTTTTTTGGAAGGGGTTTCTTGAGTATCCTGCTTGTGCTTTTCCATGCATTTAACTCCTGTGCACAGAGCGCTTGCCTTTGGAATGCTGCCCTTGTAGTCCTCCCAAATAACGGTCCTCAAACCATGTTGCTGTAGAAACAAAAAACATTGTAGGACATGTTATGGAAATAGAAAGTCAAAGAAATAGCTAACAGTACACATTTTCTATGATCCATCCTATGGAAACCGCAGTTAAAGGTGAAATTGAATTTAATTGCAGAGTAGGGTCTAGGTTTCTTCACATGGCAACAGATCCCTTTTTTTTTTTTTCCTGGTTCTGTTACTCCACTCATGACTGTAGCCAAGAAGCACAATTTCTGAATTCTCTGTTAACGCTTGGGGATTGCCTCATCTTCTTGTAAAAGATGTAAAATACAACCTAATTACAATTGTTTATAAACATATTTTTATTTTAACTGCAACACATTTAATTAAAGCTTTGCTTATTCCACGTAGATTTGATTTTTCCAAAGAGTCCTTTTCCCATATGGACATCCCCAGTTCTGCTCCAGGGGGGTGGAGGGAAATCTTCCTCTACATGTCAAAGCTCACAGCCTGTTGTTAGCCTAATTTTGCTTTTTCTAACAGCCATAAAACCCTTTTGACATATCCTGTTTGATACCTACTGGAAAGTTTTATGTAGATAAAATTAACAGTTAGGAAATGATTAAGCTTACTGTGTGGGAATAAACTGGGGGCTACAGAGCTGTAAACTAACCTGGATCCAGCTGAGATTGTAGCTCAAGATACTATTTTTACAGGCACTGTTACTATGTTTGGATCTGTACCTGTTTAGGTGCCCAGGCCTGGTTGTGGAAGACATAGTGCTAATCACAGAGAAATAGAAAATAAGGTTTCTTCAAAAAAATCTAGAAATACCTAGATCTGTGGAAAAATCACAGGAGTTTTCTGAAGAGCAGTTTGTAAAGGGAAGAGAGGTCTGAAACAAAACACAGATAAGCAAATATTACCAATCCAAATTTATAGCAGAATACACAAGAATGAGTAAAACGAGTGTTACTTTTCTTCTGTGTTCTGCTTATATGAAAAGGACAGGGGGTAGCACCTTGCCTCAGTTCCAGGTTGCTGGGAAAGATAAAAATGTGGAGGGGAGGGGGTGTGTGTGTGTGGTGTATTTGTTTACTGTAAACAATTGTTACAGGTCTGATTGATCCTGTGATCTGTCGTCTTTCCTGGGGATCTCATCCTAAACAGGAGCGAGCTGAGTGGGGCTTGTCCTGTCCTCAGCTCCTGGTGCGTGTCTGCTGTATTAGTAATGTGTTGGTTAGGGAAGGAAGATAAAGGACAAGTTTTATATTGTGCTAATTACTTGATGAATGTTTAGTAAGAAAACTGATCTGACACAAGATTTAAGCAATTTATATTTTCTGGTTCTTTGAGATGCTGTAACTAGGTAGACCGATAGGTCTTGCAGATCTTGACTTTTTTGAAGGAAATTTTGATGATTTATCTTCACTGAACTCTGACTTTTTTTGCATTCAGTGTAGATTTATTTGAGAAATCCACAGAGATATTAATCTTGCTAAAAGCAGAATCTCAGTTTCGAGGAACTTCTAGAAATTTCTCTAGAGAAAACACATTTCTTTTTGCTCATCTAATTGATAAAAATAATGTAGGAAGAGCAGACTTATCTTCACAAAATTTGCCTGCGTGCAGAGCTCTGTATGAACCAGGGATGGGTGTCTTTTGAACCCTCATGCACCAACCTGCTCTTGGTGGTCGTGGAGCGCTCTCAGAGCTTGTTGCACTGGCAGAGTAATTCCATCAAGTTAAACCAGTAGAAAAGTGCCTGATTTTATATATTGGGGTCACTGATTTCCGAATTTAGTGTGTGTGTGTTTTGTAGTTTAAAAATAAAAGGAATTCCTATTTCCTTTTATTCATACATGTTTAATACTAGGAATGATTTTGGTTTGGTTAGACTAGATTGATATTAATAGACTGTAGCACAGGTTAGGGATGCAACACCTGACTGAAAGGACAGCCACTTCACCTGAGATGGTGTGGACATTGGCTTGTGTGAACTCAATGTGTCTGTCACAAGCGTGGTCTCAGACTCGCTTATCGAACTGTGTTCATGTGATGCAGCTAAACACCTGAGTATTTTATGTTTTCAAATACCTGCTTTGATGTGCACTTGAGAGTTACATGAAACTTTCCCAGTTTTTCAACCAGGTAAACCAAGGCATAAAGCTGGTCATGGGGAGTCTAGGGTCAAACAGCTCAATTGCGCTCTTCCATGGAAGAGTGTCTTGGGCCTCTGCAGAGGGAT
The DNA here is from genome assembly GCA_013399095.1 of Psophia crepitans. Lineage (NCBI taxonomy): Eukaryota > Metazoa > Chordata > Aves > Gruiformes > Psophiidae > Psophia > Psophia crepitans. Next base: position 795,377 of record VWZZ01001171.1, on the reverse strand, counting down.
CCCAGCTTCTACATCACATGTCTGTCACATCCATATCTTGTATCACAAAACACCTCTGCCTCCTCTGCCAGCAGGCTGAAGGCTTTGGAATAAAACAGCAGTAGCCACAACTCTTGAACTCTGCAGAACGAGGTGGGATTTAGGAAGTCATGCTGTCTAATGTTAGCCATGGAGGTTATGGGCTTTGTCATGCCTGGGGGAGATGCCACTCTGTCACCTGTGCAGGAAGCTCAGGTGCAGCTTGTAGAACCTCAAGGCAGGGGTCTAAGTCATGGAGTAAGTGTGTGAGTAACCCTCGTACTCACAGGGTGACGGCTGAGAGCAGATGGAAATACAGAGGACTTCTTGCTCCCAGTGCCATACTCACACCGGTAATCATGCAAGCATGTTGGGCCGGGGATATAAAACCAGAATTGGTGAGTGTAGGCTAGCTGTTTAAATGCTGAAGAGAAACAGGAATATATCATCATATCTTTCTCCTAGTTCAATCTTTTTATTGATTTATTATGATAAGAGGTGCCACTTTAGCTCTAATAATGTCTACCTTTATTTTCTTTCCTTCCTTTTTTTATTACATATTTCTATGGCAGCTCTTCCATGTGATATGTTTTGGGTCACACATTAATTTACACCAGCCTCTGTTCTGCAAAAAAGAGTTCATGAGCTAAATGAAAAGGAATGGGGAGGGGAATGTCTAGCAGAGCCCAGGCTTTTGTTTCATGTTTTGGATGTATTTTCTTCTTAAAATAAAATTGTTGATATGCGTTTGCTTTTATTTTTCTAGCCTTCCTCTTGCTGATGACCGTGTTCCTGTTTGATCCTGTTTACAAGCTTCCGAAGACTGAAAATAATCCCAACTCCTCTGCGCTGGGTAGGAAAACAAAACCATATAAAGACATACGGCAATTACTCTGGAGGGCTAGCAATATGGAAGAGTGTGGTATGAAGGAAGAGCTTGTGCAGAAAAAGGAGAAGGTTACTAGGTTACCACAAAAGACATTAGTGTACACAGTTTTTCTCACCCACTCTTTTGGACTGGGGAGGAGGGGGAGGAGTGGGCGTATCAGCAAGTAAATAAGGATTTTCTCCAGCGTGTGTATTCCCAGTGTAAATGTTTTAAGTTTATCTATACTTTCTGTTACTCATTCAAGCTGCTCTGCAGTTCTATTTCAATCTATTCAGAACTCCCAAAAAAGATAATTTCAAAGATGTTTGGGTTTTTTCCCCTTTAAAATGTACTGGCAAGATAAAGAATTTTCCCTAAATTACTATGAAGTTGTGGATATATGTGCAATATTTTAGCAGTATTGATGTGGAAGTATATATATCCCAAGGACTAAGTTTCTCAAATACTTTATGAAGTGACATTTTTTTTGCTGTTAGGGAGGGTGGATGGGGAGCATTCTGGTTAAATGTTGTTGTTTTTCGCCTGATAGACTCCGATACAGATAATCCCACGGTTAATGTGTCTGCTGGATCCCGTAGTAGTCTTTGTGCTTGACTTGATTGCCATGAATAGTAAATGTTTGCAGAATTAAAATTTCAAAGTCAAGGACCTCCTTTAGTTAGTGTGGGTTTGGTTTTTTATCTTGTATTCATGGAATTCGGGAAGAGCCGAATATTGCAAATGCCGTTGAGTGTGATGAGTTTGTCTTGGGGTTAGGCTTCACCTAGTTTAACCGGTACTGTCATAGTTGTATTCTGATACAAGTAGCTCCTTTGCAAGGGGAGTGGCAGTTGCTGCCACATCAGGATTAGAAATGTAACCACAGTGACAGGTAACGCTTATGTCCAGTTTTCATGGGTGGAAATGAGGAAAAGGTGTGGACTGCAGTGGAGAGCTAGAGCTGGTATAACTGAAGATTCAGGGCCACTTCTCAGATGAAACCCTGGGACAGCCTTCTCCATTTCAGTATGATTTTGTCCACGCACGGAGGGCTATGCTGCTGTTCTTGTTGGGACGCAACTTCTAATTAAGTTTGAATACAGGAGTGTATGACTGACAACATTCTGGTGTAAATCAGTGCTTTTCTGCTTCGTAGTGAGACCTTAGACAGACATACGAGATGACAGCCTAAGTCATGCTATTTTAAAATGATTGATTCAGATACAAAAAAGTTTTATGATTCACTTTAACTGCCAGAAGTCAGTTGTGACATTCTTGCATTTTTTTTTCCTCTTCTAAGTAAGCTTATCAAAGAAGAAATCACTAATTTGCTAACCAGTGCTTAATAATCAAGGAAGTGAAACTTCTACTTCAGAGAAAAAAAGAAATCCTTTGCTGAGTTGCTGAATGATTTTTAAATAATAAAAAGCTTACCATGTACTGGGCAACCAATTTATTTTTTTAATTATTATTATTTTTAAGGCTTTCATTCTGAGAGGGGTCACTAGCCTTTGAGAATTGAGCCACTTTGTTGACAAATCTGTCCTCTAAATTGAACAGCATTAATTAAAAAAGTATCTGCAGCATAAAGTTCTAATGTGGGTGGTGGTATCAACAAAAACGTCTAATGAATTTGATTGAAGATGATTTTAAAAGGTCTGCCACCTGTAGATAAAAATGTGCATTACTACACATGGTAATTATCAAGACTGAAGGCCATGACATGATCCATTGACCTTTTGAAATCAAAACACTTACTGTAAAGAGAAAAGGCACCGCTTTCTCCATCTATGTTAATACAGGACATATCTGTATATTCAGCTATATCAATACACAGTAATATTTAGGGGGGAAAAAAAGGTAACTTTGGATTATGTTAACCCAAGTTTCACATCATCTTCTCTACAGGCTCGTAAAACTCTCGCTATTTTTGTATGTGTTGAGGGATCTTTTTATGATCTAATGAAATAGATCGCTAAAAATATTCAGGTGTCTGAGACAGCAGCAAACATTTCTGTGCAACCCTACAAAAATAAACTAGTTTTGTGCATGCAGGATGAAAAAGAAAGCGCACAGGAACAGATTTCAGCTTCAGGCTTTCTATAGGGGCATTTGCAGTAAGGGAGGGGAGCAATAACCCAGCAACTATCATTGTAAAAATTATGAAAAGCACTTTGATGGTCCTTTTTAAAGTCAGTTCACTAAACAGGGGCCAAAGCAAAAGCCTGAAAGGCAACTTGTAGTTTGCCATTAACAACCTCAGCCCCTCGCTGCTATTTGCAGTTGAGAACGAGTGCTTCTGCGTACAGCAATGGTGAGAAAAACTAAAGGCAAATAAAGGATGCGAATAAAAGACTTTCTGTTTTCATATGAGTACTTGGAACACCAAGCAAGCGAAGAAGCAGCAATTTTAGCTAAGCTAATGTAATAGAAGACCATTGCACCCAAACTGTCTCAGCAGAACTTCCTGCATAATTAGATTGTAAATCTTCTCAACTGAGGAAGTTTTGCCCAGGGTCAGATTGTCTAAGTAATAATCCATTCTACATAAATTAGAAGATTTGAACTGCTGGGATACATTATTACATTAGTTTTGTTTTTTATTCCTAATATAACTAAGGAGAACAAATGCAACAATTCTTTTTCTTTTCTTTTTAATTATGTTAGGTCTCTTTAGCTTTCGGTTACCTCAGAAGGCCTTTACTGTAGGTTTTTGGATTTTTCCTGAGCAATGATGATGAAGTTGCCATCTAGGCAAATTAATACATTTTTAATATACTTTAGAAAGTGATACCACAGAATCCTTTGGCCACCGGATTCTGTGATATCACTTCCTCAGTGAAGCATTTAGTCAGAGATGCTGCTGTTCTTTCTTTGTGCTGCAGTTTTTGTGATGCTGAAGTTTTACCTCCCACTGACCCCCTTGTTCTGCAAAGAACAGAATTGCCATCTTCAGGGTAAGAATTGATGGACAAAAATTTTCTAATAACTAGTTTCAGTAAGCAGGCTTCTGAGTTTTTAATTTAGGTTGGACTTTTCGAGAAAAAGATTGTGTGTACTTGACATGCATATACAGCTATATGTAAAGTGACAGGGTAAATCCTGAGGTCATTATTTGGACAAAAATTGCCACTGAAAATTCAGTATTTGATCTGCTTGAAGGAAGCAAAGTTTGCAATGTAGCACAGATTAACTTGTATGTATTTGTAATCAGTGATTATTTTTATTTTTTTTCCCTATGCTTGACTGTCACTATGAAATGAGGAGTGGCCAGCTTTTTCAGGAGAACTGTTTGGAGTTAGAGCTTTTGGACTGGACTCTCAGGGTGTCTGTGTATATTCCACTGATGCTGAAAACCAGAGAGGAGATGTGGAGGGGCTTGTGGAAGCACTCACAATGCTGTGGGCTCCCAGTTCCTGAGGCTACGTTGGGCATGCGCCAACTCCGCAGTCTCTTAGATGCACGTGTTAGAGATTTAGACCCGTACAGCGGTAGTAACTGGTGACAAGGTTGCAAAACCAACTTGATCTAGCTCTGTGATGGGCTGTCTTTTTGTTGTTGTATATGAGAAAAAAGTAGCCTGAGGGAAAAGTTGGCTTCTGTCATTAATGATGGTTTTAAACATCTGTCTGTTCATACTGAAACATAATTAATGGTATTACTACTACTGCTGCATAATGGTAATTTTTTTTGAAAGAGAAGGAGGAAACTATCTGAGGTGGGGGAGATACTGAACTCCCCATTTTCCATCTACTTCCTGTGATAAGGGCAGAAAAAAATAAAAAATTGAATAGATACTCCTGTATTTGAAAATACAGAATTATCTTTGTTACCTGACGCTGGTTCTGTGAGCTCAGCTGACTGAGTCAGTGGTCAGCCTGCTCTGCAGAGCGCTGGCAGATGAAGGCAAAGCATAAACTTTGGTGAAATCAGCAAGTGCTCTCAAAAGTCCTGGAAATGAGGATACTCCCAGACTCAAGGATATGTGGTCACCCTTCTCTCAACTGCTGCACAAGGAGCAGTCTTCAAAATCCTTCTGTGTTTTTCTCTATTGCTGTGGGGCACCAGTGGATGTGGAAAAGGAATAACACTTTAGAAGACATGAAGGGGGGAAAAAATAAATCTGTGAAAGCCCTCCGAAACTGATATTTTGGGGAAACACCAAAGTATTCAGGTGCCCTTGGAAACATACAAAAACACTGGAAGTCAGGAGATAAAGCATTATATTTTTAGGTCCACTTTAAGTCCAAACGTACTCTCATTACTACCATTACAATCCTTATAAAATTATTCTATGTATTTAAATTATTATTATTTATTTATTTAACAGCAAGTTAGCTGTGTGTTTTCTCAAGAACTCCAGATATAAAGAAAATCAGAAATCAGACCTCAAGACTACTTTTGAGGCAGAAGTAATCCAACCATTATTTCTGGTGTAAAAGGTTTGTGAATAGCATCATTTGCCTAGAAGCTGTTTTCCAACCTAATAACTCCCAGAATAATGACCTAAAACTGTTTCCAAGAGGATTAAGGCCCATATAACTATTAGGAAGTATAAGTTTTTGAAAAAAGTTTGTTCTGATTGGTGGAGAGGTGAGTTCTGATTTAGGTTAAAGCTGCTTGCTTAGGAGAATCAGTTTCAGTCTCCCTGAAGCCAAAAGTATTGAAGCAATCCTTTGGAGAAGGATTGTCTGAGGGTTTTTTCTTTTTTTATATAAAAAATATGGAATATATATGTGTATATATAGATATTGCTGTAATGACCTCAAAGATGGTCATTTAACTGGGTTTTTAATCCATTTGGGAGGAATTTTTTTTTAATCTTCTGCTTTAGTTTACCTTGGGCAAAAACCTTTCAAAATGGGCTGAGATCGCAGCTGAACACTTAGCTTGTTGGTTAATCATCACTTGAACACTCTTCATTGGAGAGACTGCGGAACAGAGAATTTATCTCTAATCATATTGGTGTGTTTTTTAAGGTTGTGTATGCATTGTACGTGCTTTACTCTTGTTAACTGCTTTTTTCAAGGAGTGTGATCTTTAAAGGGGAGGAAGAAAAAGTGGGCTAAGGATGAGTTGGGAGTATCCGTGTACAGAGGTCAGGCATTAAGGGTTAGAGGAACACACGGGTTTGCAGCTGAATCTGTTTGACAAAGGGCCGCTCACCGAGTTGTACTTGTGAATTGGCAAAAGCAAAATACTGGTGACAGAAGTTCACTGCAGAAAGCGTGTGAATTCACACTGAAATGGCTGTTAACCACCTATTGTTTTTTCACCTTCTTGGAAATAACTGGGGCCAATGCCGTAGCTCCTGGCCAAATCCCAGAAATGTCTCAGCAGATCACACTGAAGGCCTGAAATCATCAGTGAGTTCAGCCAGTTTTATCCTAGGGTGCTTTCATTGACAGCAATCAGGATTGGTTTGTGTCTGTCCCAAGTGCATACTCATGTAAGAAGGTGAATTAAACATCTGGAATTAGCAAAGTATAATGTATTTTTATTTACTTGACGAACTAGTATCACCAGCCAGGAACTTGTAGTAATATGTGTAATACTGTATTAAATCCGGTCTTTAAGTTTTGCCTTGTGTACAATTTAAAGGTGGTTTAGCAGACCTTCTCACTAATAAGGTTACAATAAGATGTGGCTGTTAAATGGATTTTTGTAAAAGACAGGGCCAGTTTTGTGGGACACTGAAATCCATCTTTAAAAAAATGCAGAAGGGGTTTAATCATGGTACTTAACATGTGGCTGAGCTGGGCCCTGTTTAGAAAAAATCACTCTAATTTTTGCATTGGTTGACTATAGCCACGATAGAGAAAGGCGAAGGAGGGTTTGCTGATTAGCTCTATGGCCAAATTCTTATTTCTGATGCAGGCCGCACAGTGCCAAAAATCTGATGCATATGCTTATGAAAGATTTTTCTGGTTCTACATGTACTATAAATATCATCCACATGCCTTTATACAAAGCTCTCTTATTTCAGTAAATTGTAAGCTACTAAGCCAGATCCAAAGAAGGTGAAGCTCTGAATAAAGTTCTTAACATTTTATAACTTTGAAACCCTGTTTAGAGTGTATTTGCTTCATTAATTTGTGGCTTTGGTCTCAGTTGGGTAAGCATTAAGGCAGGCAAAGTTTAATGGGGGGAAAAAGAATATCTTTTCATAGTGTTCTCTTGTTGCAGTTAACCTAGCAGGCAGAAGAAAGTTTCTTTTTATTTTCAGTATTCTAGGTTTCAATTTTAAACCAGAATATGTAGCTTTATTTAAACTAAATCATTTAAGGACTACTATTGCTGAAAATGTTATTTGATGTGACCAGGTTTGGCAAAACTGCTTGCCTAATGTGATTAAGTGTTTTCTGAGATTTTTAGAAGAAAAAAAAAAATAAATCTGTGCTTCCTCCTCTCCCAGTTGTGGGACTGTTTTGTCTTCCCAAGCCCCCAGGCAGGTCTGGAGCTTCTTGAAGTGTCCCTGAGCAGTAGTAAAATGAAGTCTGGCTATTGCCTAGTTGGCTTCCCTTTTTTATAGAAGAACTTTGAATTTCAGCATTATAATTAAGAAGAGAAGAAGAGAGAGTGGGTTGGCTGTGGAGGTAAACCAAAGGGTTTGGTAAACCTAAGAAGTAAACTGAGTAGAACTGCAGAGATTTTGTCGCTCTACAGTAGAGTTGCTCTAGTTCCTCCCCATTTTATTTTTTAACCACCATTATATAGTCAGACACCAGAGTAAAAGGAAGTTAAGAGGGAACGTTTCCCCGTCCCCTCTTCACAGCAGCAGCTTAATGTTTCCAGGGGGAAGTGCAGCTTTGTTCTCAAGACTGGTAATACAAATACAGTATCATCCCACTTGGTTGCCTTGTCCCTTCTTCACAGACTCATAATTATGCCTCCTTACTGTACCTTTTCCACATACATGAGCTTTTATGCTTTCTAGCATTGCAAATTAAGCAGAGTCCTCCTCCCTGCCATGCATCATCTGTGCAGCCGCCAAGGAAACGCCGAGCGTAAGGCAGGCTGGTCGTTGCTTATACCTGTGTAACAGTGGTGGAGATCACTGGGTTTGGGAATGGAGAGTTTCGGTACAGTGCATAGTGTGGTTGGGGTACAGTGTCAGGGGATCTCATCTGGAGCACTAGGGTGGGTGAAATATATATGTGGGCTTTGGGGTCTCACACAGGGTTCTCTGCAGTCGCAGGCAGAACAAGTGCTCTGCACCCCTTTCCTCAGGTAAGGGGGGAAGTGGGCGTCAAAGAATAGCGATGCTGTTTGGTGAACCTCCGTAAACTTAGGTGAAAGAGGTACAACATGAAGATTATTTTATAAACAGTCCAGTGTTTTGTGCCTTCCTTTGAAGAGTTGGTCACAAGATAAGCTGGGGAGTGCTGAGTTCCCACCTTTGGAAAATTAGGCCTCCTTGCAGCATCTCAGGTGGGGTGCCCCAGGCTGAAGCACTTGAAGCCTCCAGCTGTTCTTGAGTCATCAGATGGGAGCCCTCATAAGGAAAGGGGAAACGACAGTCCAGCAACTGGAAGTTGTGAGCCAAGGGAGCTGATGGCTTCTGATTTCTCCATCTTTGAAAGGGTTAATACCAAGGTGCTCTATTGTATTAATGATGGTTGTCTCTTCCCAGAGCCCGTTGGGCTCTTTCAGGGGCCTCTCAAAACAATGAGTGCAGTGAGGCTGTTCTGTCTAATTACTCCAAGACAGGGATGCTAAAGAGGAATTAATGACAGTTGACAAGTGCAATTAATAATTATAGCAAAGCTGGGAGTCATGCAGCAGGCAGATGACAATAACAGGGTAACTGTACATGACAGCTTTCATCCGTCCGTCCCCCCCCTTCTTTCTTTTACCCTTTAATGTGAGCTGCTGCATGCAGCCAGGCTGTACCGTGTGTGGACGAGGAATGAGCTGGTGCTGAAATCAGTTGCCGAGGTTTGGCTGATTTCTAATCTGTCCCTTCCTGTCTCACCCTCCCAAAAAAATAAAATAAAAATTAAAAAAGAAAAAAAAAAAAAGAAAAGCAACAGCACCAACTTAGCGGCACAGGCTTCTGTTAGCTTTCATGGTCAGGTGTTGACAAGACTACTTAAAATTCATGTTGGGAGATTGGAAGGAGAAGGGGACAGGGAAAGGCAGCAGCAAGCTGGAGTTGAAGTGGGATTTCCATATCAAAGGCCAGGCCTTTGGCTCTGAATGGTAATTAAAGTACCCAGATTTCATCTCCTTGGTCAGCTCATGAAAAGGAAAAAAAAATTAGAGAGAGGATTTTTTCACTCCCTTTAGACTACAGTACAGCAAGCAGTAAATTAAATGAAAGTTGAGCTAAAAGGTGCCTAACGCTTCAATCTTTTGCATCTAATAGAATCTATGATGTTTTTAAAGCATTTATTCAGTTCACATCTTCATCTTGCTGTGATTATAAAGGATATCATGTCTGCTTACATTTATTGGGCACGCATCTTGGCCTTCCCAGGGTTGTAAAAGGATTTCACTTTGCATTATGTTGCTGTTGTGTTACAGCCCTTTGGTTTAAAAAAAAAAAAAAAAAAAGGAAGGGGAAGAGTGTGAAAAGGAAGAAAAAAGGCACATTTCTGTGCAACTTCTAGCTGGTCATTGTAGGACTCACTAACAGTGAGAACCAAATAAATGCAAATTTAATGAGGCATGGGGAGCTAGTAATGAGATACAACAGCCCCTCACCTTGAGGTTGCCGGTTCAAACCTAGACCGTGGCAGTATTGAAAGTGGCCACAAATCAGCAGTCCCATGGCAGTAAATGTGCAATGTTTTGCCACCTTGGTCCAGTTACGTAGTGACAAAATGAAAGCCCTGCGTGCGTTTGCTGGTAGTCCCTCTTCAGGAGCAGGGACTGCACGCTCTCTGGATTTCAAGCCCTTGGTGTGGGTCACGTTTAAGTCAGGGTTACGCTGTAATGTGTGGCATCTTGTCTCAAACCCCCTCCTTGGCTGTCCTGGTTTCAGGTCCCACATAGGTGTGCTGAGGTCTCCAGTCTCTAGAGTCAAAATCCATGGTTGCACCCTCTTTGGCTGAATGCCCTGAGGGAAAAAGTAATTTTGCTTTTTTCATTTCTGCTCTATAAATAGAAAAGACTGAGATGTTAAGTTTGGGGCACATGTTTACAATTAAAGGTGACCAGGCTGGGTCTTGTTTACTTTGGGCCTGAGTCAGAACCTGCTACAGGTCACTGAAAATGTCTACTGACTCCACTGGATGCTGGGCTAGTTCCTTGAGCTGGAACCTTGAAGTCTAGTTGTAACTATAGGAGAATGCAGCAGAACATCTCCATGTCTGCCTTTTGACATAACCGTTTTGGTACAAGACACTATAGATGTGGAGAGTGCTGGTGGTGTCCTGTTTGTATGAGTACGGCTGCTGTGATGGAAGGGGTGAGAAGAGCTCCTTGAAACAAAACATGGAATAGTTAGGATCCAAATTTAACAAGGGGAGAGTGGGGGAAGGCAAATTATTGTTGCTGTAACAAATAGCAAGAACTTAGAAGTGAGCCAGACTAAGTGCTTACTGGACAAAAAACCACCCTGAACTTCAGATGCTTTAAAATCTAGATTTATGTTCTAAGTGCTGCAGTTATTTTTCTTCCTCCCCTTCTCTTTCTTTCTCTTCCTTTCTTGCTCTTTTCCTTCTCTCTTCCTGTCTAAGGCACTCTCTCCTTTTTCTCCCCTCAGCTCAAGTGCATCATTTTCTGCTATTGTGTTTAAAAAAACTCTGCTGCAGGGGCTCTGAAATGAATAAAAATGTAATCCTCAATGTGCCCATTGTGCGCTCTCATTTGTTTTTGCTGTATCGATTTATCAGCGGAGGGAAATTACTCGCTGGAAGAGAGGATGCCAGTCAGAATGACATTTATTTCATAGTACAAGGAGGCTCTCCAGCGTGTTTCCATGTAACCCAGATATTGGAGCTGTAAAAGGGCTTGTAACAAGGTTTAGTGCTATGATTAGATCGTGTGGAGCACCTTGCTTTCATAACAACAGGCACTTGGCTGGAGCCAAGGCCTCAGGTTATGGTCAACTTTTTTTTAATTCCTTTTTCCTTAACCCAGAGAATTTGGCTTACACCCCAAAATATTTCTCTGTTTAAAGCTCAACCATGCAAGCTTATGAAATCTCATTTGATATTTTATAAGGGTCTTGAGCTGTCATGCCACTGAGTTCCAAAGAGAAAAAAGAAAATATTTACTTGCTAATCTTTTTAGCTTTGTGCTTCTTTGTGTTTCTGGTGAAATAACCCCATGATATTAATTCACCAAAGCATATCCTTTCCTCCAGTGACTGTAAGCTGCATTTGCTCAAGGTGAACAATTACCTGTAAAAACATGAAGCATATTCTTTACCCAACACCTGTAGTAGGTGTATACACGTTGCAAATAAAGGTGGGATTCAGGAGGTTGAATGCTGGCCCTGGGGTTCATGTTTGGGTGCTCTTGCTGGGTAGTTTGTGCTGAGGGCTTTGCTATATTGATTCGTGTCTGGTGTCTGTCAAGCTCTGCAGCCCCTTTTCAACAGTGTCCGAGGTCAGGTGGTTCAAAGGAAGATCCCCAAGCCCCAGAATCGGTGTTACTCTACGGAACTCCTTTTTACCAGGTCGATGTTGGCTCATTCTCCACAGCCCTTTGTAAATGTCCTGTTAGGAGGTGTTCTTAAATCTGTTGACATATTAATGGCTATCTAAGAACTTGTGCCTGGAAATAGCCTTTTGGACTGTTAAGCTCTTCCTCCTAGCATGGATATTGCTAGCATATAATCTTCATTAATTTCCTGTGATTTTATTTACTGTCATAGATGGAAGTTGTTACTAACTTCTGTACATCTGTAGCTATCTCTCTGACTTACCTGGACATACTTCAGTGGCATCCTACAGGAGGGAGCGCTGGGGGTGAAGCCTGCCCCATAAGCCTGGGACTGCTCTTGCCCTGCACAGGAGCACAAGAAGGGCTGGGGAGCCCAACGCTCCTGACTGTCGCAGGAATGTGGGGAAGTAGGCAGTAGGAGGTATGGTAAGTTATGTCTGTGTTAAAGATTGCTTGATGCTTTCCATCCTAAAACTCTTTTCAGCTGTTTATATCTTTGCCAAATGATTTCAGCTTTGGCTGATATTTTCCATTTTGGGTGTTTGCCTCAGACATTTGAAAAAAAGTAAATTTAAAAGAATTTTTCAGCCAAAATGGCTCAGCTGTCCCCAAGCTGAGAGAAAGAAAAAGTGGTTTTGCTTTTATTAAAAATACACTTTTCATTGACTCGATGGAAAGCTGAGCTCCCAAGTTACAAACCTCTTAAATACTAAATTTCTTGTATCCAGTAGTAACTTTCTTGAGTGACAAAATTAACCAAGTTTAACTAACCCATGGAGTTCTTTGCTAGACTGTGAACCCACTGAGTCATGTGTGTCTGCTGCCTTTCTCTTTGGGGTGGTGGCTGGGGGTTAATGGTTAGTGAGCTTAGCTAGAACTAGTTAGCGCATCTGCGTACATCGCGCTTTCTGTTTTACGCAGGATAATGCTGTTGCTGCACCTGTATCCAGCTGAGCTGTAGCTCAGGCTGCATTTGAATCACAGAGCTAGCTGAGAGTCTTGCTAGCTAAGCTTGGTCTAAACTAAACTTTTCTTTTTTTTAGTCTAGATGAGATGTGTTATTTTCCTCCTAAAGTTCAGGTCAGAAGTACAGAGAGCTCAAAAAAGAGAGAGAGTAGTACTGAACTGTAGAACAGCAATAAAATTAAGTGCCTGGCAGAAGCAGGGAACAACACTCTTGCTTTTGGTAGAGTTGGGAGTGTGCATACAAATAGGTCTGATGGAACTTGTTGCAGCAGCGGGATCGTGGCTCTTCCCTGCGGTGACAGGTGCTTGTTGTTTGCTCCAGACATCCCCTTCTGTGGGCAGGCATTGTACCTTTCAGCAGAGAACAAACTACGGGTTTCCTTTTTCTGCCTTACTGACGTAGCAAACGGCCAGTGCAAGGGAATAGAAATGCTTGTTTGGGGAGTAAGAAGTGGAGTCCGTGAATATGCGAACTTAAAGAAAGCAAGTCTTGGCACACTAAAGACTATGAGGAATATGTGAGGTGGGTTGGAGTAGCAAGAAAATCATCTAGGCAGTTATGATGACCTGCATTCTTGAAGCTCTGTATGGTTTAGGAATTATCTGTTTTGCCAATATGTTGGATGATGGGAAGGTTGGTCGATTTATTTTTTCCCCTCTGTCTTTTTGCATACCCACCAGCTATATTTGGAATGAAATATGGCTTCTGATAACAAGAAGATAAATGGAAAAAACTAAGTTTAAATGGTGTTGTTATCCTAAAATAAATGCTTTAGTAACATGCAGTCTAAAGCTATTTAAGCATATGGAAATGTATGTAAAATCAATATACTACTATGTCATTTTTTGCGTCAGAATCAGCGTGTGTCTACACTGACAAAATGGCATGCATTACCTTTCTCCATCTGTTCAAAGCACATTTAGTAGTGCTTTGAAAAGCTTTTGCAAGTCATGACATAAATACACAACTGGATGGTGTGGTACAGATAGAGCAGCAACCTAGTGAAACCTCCTTTCAAGGGAAATTATTTTAATCCTTTTAGGCAAGAAATTAATTTTCAACCAAAAAAATAAAAATGTTTTTAGTATAAAAGTATCATAGCATTTACCAGTCATACCCACATTAAACATTTCTCCCTACCACTATATCAGAAAATAGATTCCAATGTGGATAAAATCCAAAATCAATTAGTTCAGTTTAAGTTATTTCAAATTTCATTGTTAGTTTTAAAGAACATCTTCCAGATTGTCTCTAAACTTTGCATGAACATTAATTTAGTTAGAAGTTTCTTCCTACTTGCATATTCCAGCCTAGAGGAGCTGGAGTTTTGCAGAGATCACCAGTAAAAATAGCACCATTTAACTCCCACACAGTAGTACCTGAGTAGTTCTTCAAATGTCACTTTCTTTGTAATTATTGACATTTATTGGCTCTTTAGCAGAGCATCTTGTACTGTGATGTACAAGATGTAGCAGAACCACACCACTCTCCCTTACCTGATGAGTGTTAGGTGGCCATCTACATGACTTTATTGAAGATTTTACATTTATGTAAAAAAAAACCTCAAAAACCAAAGAAAATCCCCAAAACAAAAACTCCACACTCTTACAAATTTTCTTTTGCTCATAGATAGACAAAAGACTGCGAGGTAGTTCACTGTCTGTATGTTATCCTAAATATACGACTCTCCTTACGTGCCTCAGGTGACTGCCATTTCTAGGGCAGAGAAGCCTCTGAGGGAACCTGGAGGACCATACAATTTTGAGCTTCTTATCTGTGGTTTCCTCTATATCTGTGTAACCTGAGCGAAATTCTGTCCATCAACTTATGTTTTCCTCTCACAAAACTCCTGCTAAATCTGGATGTACAACAGCTGGTGGAATGCCATCGTCATCTCCATCTAAATAATCAGAAGGAACTACAGATAAGCAGAAGTGAATGCCTGAAGTGAGGCTGGTCAGAGAGTTTAAAATGACCGTTCATTTCTGGATTGTTCGTTTGTTTTGATAGACTGGAAGGCTGTAGTAGTTTTGTGCAGTAAAACCCTCAGGTACTAGACAGATAAGTGCCTGTGGAATAACTGTTCCTGTTTCTGTGGCACCTGGTGAAGGGTTAGGAGAAAATGATGCAAGCATGAACAGGTAAATTATTTTGGAAGGTGTCTCTTTAAAATCACAATGTAGTTTGACAACCTCCAAACTATTGACAGAGCTGGGGCCAAAGGGAATCAGAGGAGTGTGCATCTATCTGGTTCCTCCTGCAGCCTTTGAATAGACCTTGCTGACTTTCTGCATCAAAACTGATGAAATGAAAAGTTTTATACAGGTGCAAATCGGTGGTAGCTATTATTGGGACTTTTGTCTTATTTTTTGATTATTACAATGTTATATTTGGCAAGTATTTGGAACAAGAGCCAAAAGCAATGGAAATACCTTCCTTCTGAAGCGAAATTAGAACCATTAGTTGGGAAATCTCGCACTGTGATGTTTGTTCATCTCTTCGCCGTCACTGAATTGCACTTTCACTTGCAAGTGTGAACCGGCAGATTAGACACTTCCAAGAGCTCATTCACTGTGAGGTTTTGCAGGTGATTTCAGTTTAATGCAACCAGATAATTGTAGCCCTGGGGCTTGGCTAGGTTATAAAGCTGCTAATCCAGACAATATTATCCGATCACATGTTGTGCTTATATGAGACCTCTGCCTTTAATAGTCTCTCCCCGTGCTTGTAAGTGTTTCTTTGGTTGTTTGTTTTTTGTTGTTTGTGGGTTTTTTTTAAATTTCAGCAGCCCTATAAAAATGAGACACAGGCTGAGATTAAGCTACTGAACAAGTCACTAGAGTTAGGCAGTACTCTTATGTGTACCCCGTACATGTAATACGCGTACATTAGGTGGTTCACGATGCTAATGTGTGTGTTCAGCTCTGCGTTTGAGAGGGCAAGGTGGTGGGCACTGACAACTCTGAAAACTGAAGTCTGTAGCTCTGGGCCCATGTGTAGCAGGAGCAAAGATACGTCAATGATTTAAAAGCAGAATTGTGAGTTAGCGTGGTCAGGAAACAAATGTTTTTGTTAAAAAGTGTGCTTGTCAAAAGAGAAACTTTTACTGGCAATACACTAGTTTGAAAGAAGCTTTTTCGAAGGAGAGAAAGGAGGGTGAAATTGCCTGTCAGCCTGAAATCTGGACCACTTTTCTCATTTGGCAAGGTGGTTTGCTCACCTCTACTGAAATTTGCATTATTTTGCTTCAAGAGGGACAGTGCTTATAAGTTTGTCGTCCAGCTCTTTGAAACCCAAGAGGCTGATAATGGGTCATATAAAATCTTCGATGAAAGCTCAGGCCTGTCTATCTGTGCTATGGGAAAAGGTATCACTCTGTCCTGGTACTGTACCTTTTATAGCATGGCTTTGGCTCAAGATATCAAGTGGAAGGCCGGGCTGTCTTCTGAACCAGTCAGCAAAACGTGCTCCTTGGGTTTGGGTGAACTGCTGTGGCTGGAATAAGAAATAATTTGGAAATTGAGAGCAGCATTGGTGAGACTTGCATCTTAGTCATTTTGCCAGTTACAGATGGAAAGAGACGTCTATACTGTTAACTTTATAAAGTGCTATTCCTTCTAATTCCTCCTTTGCATGCCGCTCGTTTCTCTGTATGTTGCTCAAGCAAACACGTAGCCTGGCTGTGCAGGTCCACATGCTGAGGAACGAGACAGAGACCTCAGCTTCATGGAGGATGTCATCTGGTTGAAGTGCATGCCCATAAGAATAGGAGTGCTGGGCTTTTCCCTGGGAAAGTTGGTTGTATCAGTTTTCTGAATTGTAGTACTATTACTAGATATTATATGCTTATATAGCTAATTTCAACTCTTTACCAATAAATGTTTTGTAAGAGGCAAACTATCAAATAAAAGGAATTGATCAGGATTAATCCATTTATACTTGTTCTGCTTGTGGAAAAAAATTAACTGTCAATTGGAGCTGTTCCTCTCGACTGAATCCGCTCTGGTGCTTCTTTGACTGTACTCTGAGCACACTCAACGTACTGAACTTCAGCCCTTGACCTAGTGTTGAGCGTTGTTATCCCACCTCCTGCTTCTAGAATAAACTGGAGCAGAGAGTGCCTGTTTCAAAATGTGCTATATTGGGATGCTGTTGTCTCAAGAAAACCATGATGGCAGTAGAAAGGTACTGGGGTGTGCAAGTCAAGTCACTCCACTTTTTTTGTAGTACTTCTAGGCTTGAACCAACTTTAAGGAAGGAGGAGGTACATAAAACTGGATGGATTGTGCTGTACTACAGTACCTGGTGGAGTTTAGATAATCTTTTAGAGAAGATAGTCAGTGATTTCACCATGAAATTTCAGTTAAATATATTTCTGTAAAAATGAATGTTATTTTAGGCAGTTGTGACAAGGTCTGTAGTGTTCACTATGATACTAATTTTGCAAAGGCTTAGCAAGTTCACACATTAGTTCATGCATCTGAAAACTTCAGCAAGGCTATTCATGTGTGCAGAGTTACAGGCTCGCTGAAGTCTCTATAAGATGCGAGCCTAACAAATAACACAGACTTTTACACTGGGGAACACTGATGTCAAATGTGTAATTAAAAATCTTCAGGACAGGAAAATTTGTGAGCATGTGCAGTATCCTTTTTGTGAACCTCAGGATCTCAGCTGGTTTTGGTGAGAAACACAGAAAGCAATTAGCTTGCATCTTAAAGGCTAATAATAACTGAACCTTTTGGCAGATTTTGTGATGGGATGATTTCCTCTCAGTGATATAAGCCAAATGAATTAATAGAACAGATTTTTAAAAATCACTTATTCTAACACAGTCATTTTGCTGTCAGAGGTACATAAAAGCAAAGAATTTGAAACATGGGCCCTGCTATGTTGCACTCCAGACCTCTTTGTAAGGACGAGTCTTACATATTTGCTCCATGTTAAAGCAGTTTTTCCTTCGGAGCTACAATCTTGTGTGTTCTGTTTTGAGATTTGAACACATTTTTTAAACTGGGCCTCCTTTATTCTCTTTCGCTTTATGAAATTTGAAGATACTTTTTTCCACTTCAGAAGTAAAGATCCAAACAGATCTGCCTGGATAAACAAGATGAGTGAGATTTGGTTCTAAGTCAGGCAGCGGGGGGTAGTGGTGCTTGCTCTTGAAATCAATGCTGTCTGTTTGCCCCAAAAAGACAACGGTTTTAAGCAGGTTTACCGCTGACTGCCTTCTTAATGTGCTTCAGCTCTGACCCAAAGTGACCTCCATGCTGCTGCGCCAGCTCGTTCAATCCCTACGATCGCTCGGACTTTGTGGTCACTCTGAGCATCACCGGAGACTGAGCAGTGCAATGAGAATGGAGGAAAGGGTGCCTGCAGGCACACAAATGTCACGGTCACCTGCGTGGCCGAGGCCACAGTAGCTTTAAACAACGGAAACGCAAGTTGCTAAAATGTAGGCACAGGAAGCCTGTTTGTGAAGAGGAATACAGACACCCCAGTAATACTGATCTGGAGCTGAGACTTGGTTCCCAGCTTTGCCACAAGCTTTCCCAGCCGGCCAGAGGCCAGGCAGATCATGTGTGTCCCCTGACTGCCAAACGTAAATAGCAGCATTCCTTAGAAGGAGAGCAGTGAGGATGGGTGTGCTAGGTGGAGATGCACCGCTGGAGTGCTGGAGTGGCATGGGCCACATCAGGGCTGGAGTCAAATAATACGGGCAGCCCGGGGGTGCCAGGTGGGTATCTGGGCCTCACTGGTAGAGGACAGTGGAATGAGAGAAGTCGCAACAGCAGTGCTTTCCAAATAGTGAGAAGCTGACCTTGGGGGAAGAAGCAAGAGGTGGTGGAAGAGAGAAAAGAGCCAAGAGATATACTCCTCAGTATTTCAGTTGAATTTAGTTAGGATTGAGTGATATGTAGGCAACACTAGAGAATGGTGCCAGTTACACGAAAACTTAACTATCACACGCTGGAATCAGATGTTTCTGGAAAACACGACATCAGTTTCACCTTTGAAAGTGTAGCTGGCTTTGTAACGCATCCAAATGGGATATAAAGTCCCCCAACCTTCTGTTCACCTTATGTCTGTTTTCCCATCTCTGGAGTTAGCTAATATAGGACCGTGCTGAGACACCAGTAATGGTACCAGAGGATGTTCCCTCACTGTCCCCTACCCTCACCCTGTGGTGAATCAAGCCTGGTGCCCTGGACAGAATGTCAGGGAAGCTTTCTGTGCTTCTACATAGCCAAACATGCCTGATGTGCAATGGGCTTTTTAACTGTTGTTTTGGTCTTGTTAACTGTAAGCCTAGAAGGTGTTGTCTCTTGCTGAACTGTGAAACACATGCTGATTCTGAACAGGTAGCCTAGAAACTGAATGTTTATGCCTCCTAGTTTTAAAACATATAAATGGTAGCATTTGATCTTACCTTTGAAAAAGACTGACACCCCCGCACCATTCTTCTGAGCGACCAGAAAACACTGTAAATACTTCATCCTCACCTGGGGCTCACGTCCAGCCTTAAGACTTCTGTTCTCTATTCCTGTTCCCATACCATATCAGAAGCAGTGATGTGCAAAATACGGGCTGAAATTGTTGGGGCCTAAGGCCACTGTCTTCGGCTGAGAATATATCTGATCAAGTGCAGGCTTGTATTTTTCAGTGGAGCTTCTGTTTATTCTGCTCCTTTTCCAAGGGAAACGAAAGCCCAAGCAAATGTTCACAGACTGCCTGCAGGAGAATTAGTCTATTCCCTTCAGCTTCTCACTCTACCCATCGCCGTGCTCTCCGAGGTCTGGTGGTCTCATAGGTGGAGCTGTGGAGTCTTGATGCAGGGCTCTCCTCAAATGACATGACTTCTCTGTGCCTTTTCCTTGAGACTTGCAATAGAAATGCAATGCGGCTTTGCATCCTGGGCTTTAGGCTTCCTGAAAATAACTATCTGACAAAGGTTTTTTTAGATGAAAGGTAAATTGAAGCAAATTATCGTTTGGTGCTTAACTCAATCTCTCAAACATAGGCTTACAATGCCAGCTTAGGTATTTTAGGGTATCCTGTCTTGCATCCAGTTGCCTTTCCCGTAAGATTTCAGTCTGGTGCCATGCCCTTGTGTCTGAGGGCTAGGCACAGTTTAGCTATAGCTGAATTTTCAGCTCACTGAATTTGGGGGCAGCATTTATCTATGGAACCACTGAAGAAACTAGCTACTAGTGCCATCATAGCCACGCAGCGTTCTGCCTGGCCCAATTGGCCTTGCTGCGAGGCCAGCCTTATTAGCTGAAAGCGAGTGCTTTGGAAATACAGTGAAGTACAGCTGGGTGTCTCCACAGAGAGACTGTGGCTGTGGGTCTCCAACCCTGAGATCTTCTCCCTTGATCTGAGGGCACTGGAGGAACCTCGTTAAACTTGGCCCTTTGTTTTTTGTTGAGCTGTTGGTGCGGTGCTTGCTGTCACCTCACCTGGGTGTCCCTGTGCTAGCACCATCCTTTTCATTTCAGTACCCAGTGCAAGTCTTGTCCACAGTGATCTACCCTACCTGGAGCTCTTTTAAGGAACAATAGTAGCCTGCGTGGAAGTAGGTTCATAGAAGCTAGAAATCAGCATAACCTTTTGCTCCTCTCTGCCCGTCGCTTTCAAGCAGCTGGGAAGAGGGAAGATCTCCTCTCCTCCTTCCCCACTTGCCCCTCTGCCCCAGCTCCTTCTCCTTCCTGCCTGGGAGTAAACAGTAGATGTTACATGTATTAACACCATGCTCTAACACAATGCTCCTGGGCGTGCTATGTGTGCAAGTCCCTGGCAGCCGTAAATTAATTAAAAGTAGACAGAAACCCTAGAAAAAAAGCAAGTTCCCTTCCCCCCCGCCCCCCTTTTCCTTTCTCTCTCTGTGGGTAAATAGCTAATTCCTTTGTTCCTTGCTGCACTATTTCATTTCTGCCATCATTGTCCTCATTGTTCTCCGAAACAGGAGGGGTCTGGGCCAGGAGCAGCCAAGGTCTTGGCTAATGACGGGAAGTCTTTAAAGTTTGCGCTGCATTTCATCTTCTCTGTGGGAGTTTTAGGACGCATCCAGTGTTTGATCCCCACCGTGCAACTTTGCTTCTAGTTAATTAACAGATCCCCATTACACTCTCTCATCTGCAAGCACATGGGAGGCCTATCAGGAGGTAATTCAAGGCCAATCTGAGTGATGGCAGAAATTAGAGAAAACGGTTGTTTTAGGGTTCTAACGTTCAGGAATAAAGCTCTTGCTTTGCAGAGGTGCCCTG
Organism: Psophia crepitans; assembly: GCA_013399095.1. Taxonomy (NCBI): domain Eukaryota; kingdom Metazoa; phylum Chordata; class Aves; order Gruiformes; family Psophiidae; genus Psophia; species Psophia crepitans. The sequence continues at coordinate 774,643 of VWZZ01001171.1, read as the reverse complement.
TAAATTTGGGCTTGTTTTGTTGTATCATTTTAAGTTTTTAATTGATCTCCTTTGCAATCAGGCCTCTTTTGGGGGTTCGGGTTTTTAGGAAGCGTAGATGGGGAGGCAGTTTGTTTTGCTGCTGCTTTGCTGTGCTGGCAGCCTGCACAGTGTACGGTTCTGAGGGCCAGTTGAAATGAAACCGCAGTGTTATTAGCAAGATGTTTTCACCTTCTTTTCATTCCCAGCTTCCCCGTTCCCACCAAGCCTATTATACAGGTTACAAGTGTCTTATGGCAACTTTTTTAGTGTCGAGTAAAACCACCACAGGCCTCCCAGCTGCAGAGCTTTGTCAGGCTTTCAGCTAAATACTGCATCTCTCAGGAGTGCAACCTTCTGTCGACTTTGAATGTTTAGAGTTCTCTGATATTTCTCCCCCTTCTTTCCTCTTCCCCTCCTTCTTCCCCACCCTATGAGCAATGACCCCCTTTAACTAATGAATTAGGAACTGCTCCTGCAGTTGCAATTCTCAGTTCAGCACTTGGCAATGAGAATCAAACCAGGGCTATTTAGTGCAGCGTTAAATGGCCCACCACATTAGCCCCCTGGCATGCTAAGCTATTAGGTTGTTTTACTGTTGTTAAAGTTACATTTGTTAGGTAGAGTTGCTGCTCCAACAGAAACTTGTAATGTGGGAAGAGGCAGACAGGCCGGTGTCTTGCAGATGTATTGTGCAGAGTTTCCTCTTCTCTCCATGAGGCAATTAACAGAGGAAAGTTTTTAGCTTTGTTGCGATAGAGTGGTCTCATTTGGCCATTGCGATGTGGTGTGGAGTAGTCAAATCATTAGTTGTTGCCTACCTGTTCCTCAGTCAGCTCTCGACTGGGTTGTGGCAAGGTAGTATACCCTGGCAGGGAGCCTTCAGCACCTTGGGAGCTCCAGGTGGTATCAACCTTTGCAGGCCATCTCATCATTGCCAGTGGGATGAAGTTCAATGTGGTGAAGTGCTGGGTCCTGCACTTCAGTCACAACCACCCCAGGCAGCGCTACAGGCTTGGGGTGGGATGGCTGGAAAGCTGTGCAGAGGAAAAGGACCTGTGGGTGTTGGTTGAAGCTCGCCTAGTCATGAGCCAGCAGTGTGCCCAGGTGGCCAAGAAGGTCAGTGGCATCCTGGCTTGTATCAGGCAGAGTGTGGCCAGCAGGAGCAGGGAGGTGATCGTCCCCCTGTACTCAGCCCTGGTGAGGCCGCACCTCAAGTACTGTGTCCAGTTTTGGGCCCTTCACCACAAGAAAGACATCAAGGCCCTGGAGTGTGTCCAGAGAAGGGCAACGAAGCTGGTGAAGGGTCTGGAGCACAGGTCTTATGAGGAGCGGCTGAGGGAACTGGGACTGTTTAATGTGGGGAAGAGGAGGCTCAGGGGAGACCTCATTGCCCTCTACAGCTACCTGAAAGGAAGTTGTGGCAAGCTGGGGGTTGGCCTCTTCTCGCAGATAACTAGTGACAGGACAAGAGGGAACGACTGCAAGTTGTGCCAAGGGAGGTTTAGGTTGGCGCTTAGGAGAAATTTCTCAGAAAGGGTGGTCAGGCATTGGAACAGGTTGCCCAGGGAGGTGGTGGAGTCACCATCCCTGGGTGTGTTTAAAGAAAGGTTGGATGTGGTACTTAGGGACATGATTTAGTGGTTAATAGGTGGTGGGGGGACAGTTGGACTAGATGATCCTTGAGGTCTCTTCCAACCTTTGTGATTCTGTGATCAGCATCACAGGCTACTGCTCATACACTCACCTGGTCCTCTGGGCTCCTCGCAGAGTCTCAAGGGAAGAGCGGTGTGTGGACTTGTTCTCTGTTTGCAGATGTTAGGCTGCTGCGGGGACCTCTGAATGACTGTGGCTGCACAGCATCCCCTCAGAGGCTCCTGTGGACCATACACTGCAACACAATGCAGCCCAAGAAATAGATCTTTCTCAGAAATGCTCTGCAACTCACTCAGAAGAGGTTGTCACAGAAAAGGGATTCACCATTTCTGCTATGAGTAAAAAAGGGGAATTAGTTTGATCTTCCACTCAAGACTGTCTTGAAGATTCTGAGCAGTTTCTGTAGCTGCAGAGGATGCACAACACACTGGGAGGTGGGATTCACCCCTGGCCACGAACATTTTCCACAAGTGTAGAAAATGAACTAGAACATATATGCACCTTTGGTTTGGTATAGCTTGCTTGACTTTCCAATGCTTGTTTTGGGTCCTAGTCTAAAAATAGTATTACTTGTCTGCTTATTTAAAGAGCCTACTGTTTTATACTCTGAATATCTAACTAAAATCTTCAAATCTATATATAAAAATTGTGCTGTGGGTTAGTGACATGCACGGGGGGAGGAAGACCCTCAACAACAACAAAACAGGACAGCAAAGGAAATTATTTAGAATTTGAGCCTCAAATACCAGCTTGAATCCTGACAGGGACAGCAAAGGTTTCCAAGTTCCTGGTTTCTCTCTAGGTCACTGAAGTTTTTATGGACAAGAGGCAAAGGACTGATGTCCTTGTCCCACTTAGGCATCTATGTTCTGTGGAGCCAACTGTAGCTTCAGAAGTTTGTTCATCTCATCTGGGTGACGTCTCTTTTTTTTTTTGTTCTTACTCGTGTTGCAGCGATTTGCATCCTGTCTTTCCACAGCAGCAATACTTCTCCATTGCTGGATACAAAGATATCATAAAGCGCTGAGTGATCCTTTGGGGGGAGGAAAGGGGAATTGACGTACCGATGCGAAGTGTCATCATTTTACTTGATGTAAGCGTAATGAAATGGGCAGCGCGTTCATAATCAAGGCACCCTGTTGCTGACGTGACTGGGATAGACAGGGTCCTCAGCTGCTAAGCAGGGATGCTTGGATGTGCCACAGGGTTTGAGAGAATCCCCCTGCAAAAGGAAGCATGTGCCAGTATTGTAGAGCGCTTGTGCCAGCCAGCTTGCAGGGTTGATTTGGCATTTGGCATATTGGTAGCGGCTGCCAGTGTGTGTGGTGGAAGAGAAGGGAATAGACAAGAAAAACACATAGGCGTTTAAAATAAAAATGTAAAATTATTTGCTTTGTGCCATATGGACTCCAATATTTTGACAAAACCAAGGCCAAAATTAATCATGCCAGGTTAGAGTTTTAGTTCAGAAACATATGTATAACTGTCCCGAGTGTGTGTTTGAGTTACCGTTTTCATACAAAAAAAAACCTTAAACTTTTCAGTTTCTTGTGCTCTGCTCCATTAGCAATTGCTTCACCCATATGAACTTTTCTTATTGTGTGAAAGTTTAAAATAGCTTTTGCTTTTTTTGGGGTAGTTTTTTAGTTAAATATCAAAGATATTGTTGATTTGCTTTTTAAAAACTTGTTTGAGGGAGCTTATTTTCTTTTTCTTCTAATGGAACTAAATGGATTTTAACAAAAGTTGTCTTTTGTCCAGGCTGGACTCTTTGCTTACAAAGAAATGGGGAAGAGGATGAGGGAGAAAGAGTAACCAGGACTGCTAGTAATGGTTGGAGAACTATTATATGAAAAGTGGAAGTCCATCAGGCCAGTCCTGCTTGTCCTAAGATGCTGTCCCCCTGCACCTGTAGCATAGGGATTTTCAGATCTGGGATTTAACTGTAGAAATATCCATCGTGGCTAATCTGTGGATTTTAATTTATAAAAGAACCATTCTGAATATCTATGGTAATATGACCTTCTGCACAATCGATTTTTTCTATAATTTTTTCATCAAGCACCCAGCATCTTGTTATACCCGACCATGTTATTCAGGCTTACCCTGTATTAAGTCATTATTGAACAAGCTTGGCAATGTATTGAAGCACAGTCCTATTCTGCACTAGTTCCTCTTGTGGGCACTTTGCTTCACCACTAAAAATGCCATATGGAGTTTAACTTAATCCACTTCAAAAGCAAAGCTAAACCATACAAATTCCTCCTGAAAAGGAATAAGAATGAGCATGGAGTGGAGCTTTTCTGCATTAGTTTTTTCAGGGCTGGTTTGTTATGTACACAAGTCCACAGGATGACATCAAATCTTGAAAGATCCAGTTTTTAGAGTTCAGGTGTGATTGAATTGGGTATTTTTGTTCATCCCACTATAGAGATATGAGATGGATATGAAATTCAAATATAGATTTCTATCTTTTTAAAGTTTGGAAATGTTCAGAGGCAGGATTTAGTCAATCTTTAATTCATGTGAATGTAAGCAATACTATGACTATCTAAGGACAGTAAATATATCTCTCTCTGTGATTGATCTGAAGATCAGCCTATCTATTATCATAAAGCCCCTCCTTTGAGACTGAAAGGAAGTGGGTGGAAATTTGAAAGAAAAATTTTAAGCAACTGGTTTCCTTTCACTTTTAAAACCAAATAGTGAGAGAGGCATAAAAGAGCCCTAGTTTGGATGATAATGAAACATTGCTTTGAAGTTCTAACTAAATTGCAATTTTTGTTCTCTGCTGTTGCCTGTAAGACTCAAGAAAAAAAAAAAGACAAGCAATGATTAGTATATAATAATGTATGTTCAAATAGCTTATGGTATTATGAAAACAAAAATTCGAAAGGCCAATATACTGACAGTTGAAAACTGTCTAAGGGGCAGTATGGGGGAACCTTCACAAAAACAATATGCTGATTGCATGCAGCAACCCTGCCGAGTCAAATCTTAAATAAATTATACATACATAGCTGTACTGGAGCTGAGAAATGAAGCAGTTTAAAATGTTCATGGTTCTGTGCTTTAGGCAAAGCCTATATCCACTGTGTCCTTAATGCATCAGACATTTGGTCTGTTGGTTTGAGTACCCTGCCATGGTAATTGGGCAGTACCTGGTACTTCAGAGGCCAGTGGAAAAATCCAGCTTTGTGCTGGATCAGGTATGAGGAGAAGAGTGGGTGATAAACAATCTCCCTTGATTCTTTGATAAGGAATCCCTTTCTCTCAACTGCACCCCACCCCCCCGATCTCCTCCACCCACTTGTAAGAAATCCTGATGAGCTACTGAAATGTCACATATTTGGGTAGAGTTGTTTTTCTTTTTTTTTCTCCCCACAGAAACAAATTTATGCATCAAAAAATTCAGTTTTGAAGCAGCTGAAGTTCTTCAGAAATTTGGGTCAAATTTGATAAGTAATTTCAGCCAAAATAAAGATGAAAATAAAATTCTGAACATCAAAATGATTCATTTCAGTGCATAAGAAAGTGTTTTGATTTCTTGGGATTTCCAACAAGACTCAGTAACTATACAGCCTAGTGATGAGAACTGCTCACAGGCACATAAGAGATCCATGTTCTTATTCTCTTTCTTCCTAAATTGAAGAAAGGTCTTGAACATAGCTTTTCCTCTTCTCACATTCCACTCTTGGTCTATATATACCTACACTTATGCCTACACGTTCATGGAGGGAGAAATAGAATCATTCTGTATGTTTGTGAGCAGGCTGATCCCTGCAAAAGCAGGTAACTGGAGTTCGCTTCCTATGTCAAGGAATATTTAAGTGCTTATGCAGAGCTTCAAATAGAAAGACTGATAAGTAGATCTTGATGTATCACTGGTTTAGGGCAGGTATTAGGATATGGTGTGCACACAGATCCTTGCTCCAAATCATGTTTGTTTTAAATTCAGGTCCTCTTGATCCTGGTGAATACTTTAATCCCCAAGCTACAATGGTAAGAGTTTGGCATCAGCTTTTGGTTAACAGGATCTGCTTTTATACTGCTGGCAGCACCTTCTTTTGCCCAGGAAAAGTATCCTTACGCCACAGTTATTGGTACAACTCCACTTTCAACAGTGGAAGCTAAGGTTTGGACCTAAGCTAGCAGAAATAACTCAGAAACATTTAGTTAAACATTGACAGACTTTGTTTAGGTATGTGAGTTTCTTGGGATCAAATCATACTTTCTAAACAAGAACTATTCAAAACCTGCATTAAACAAATGAACAAAAAATTTTTTCTACTACTTGGGAACTAACACAGTTTTGAACTTTGGCTAACAATCAATGAAATTGCTAATTGTAAACTTGCACGAGAGGACGTGAGCAAAGCATGCTGCTGCTCTAAGTCTAAGTGTATGTCATGACATGCTTGCTGTGCTACCACAATCCCCTTCTGAAGTGCCAGAGTTAAATCACAGCTAATAAGAGAAAAATTTGACCCTCACTTTTGGCATAGTATTGGTTGCCTGCTGTCTTTTTATTGGTTTTATTTGCTAGAATTGATACTATTTGAACTTACTTTGAAAAGTATGTTTCAGTATTCCTTAGGCACAGAGGCTAATGTTTCTAGCTTTCAGATAGCTTATTACCATTCGAATACTCTGTAGATAAATTATATTAAAAGAAAAAAAAAACCCACCCTGTTTCAGCTTCTGACTCATTCTAAATGGAGACTTAGCTCTAAGTAATCAAAATTGCTTTGGTTGTGCATAGCAGCATTAAAAGCCTTGTCCACTAATTGAGTGAAGCGGCTCCAGTGAAGCAGCCTTGCCCCCTCATTATGTGATCTTGCAAGTGCTGTTTGTCATCGTCGTTTGCCGGTCTCAATCTAACTGTACTGCTGGTGCAAATTAACAGTAATTCGTTATGACATGCTGTGTCCTTCCAGTGAAACAACAATATGGATCTTGTACCACCCCCACCCTTATCTCCTTTCCTCTCCACACCTCCCAGATCTTTTTCCCACCTCAAGATATCACTCCTGACTTAGCCTTCCAACTCCTTCCAACTAACTGGTGTGTCAGAGCGTATTGTGGCTTGACTGATGGATAGCAGCCCATGCTTTTCTGCTCACATGTTACGGAGAGACATGTGTCAAACAAAAGGCAGTCTCAATATTGGTGGAGGATTTGTACTTCTTGGGAAAGCTGTGCATGCACACGGGTATGATCATCCACCGCCTTCTGCAGCTGAAGAACCCTACGGCCAGCATGCTCCAGAAAGCAGGAGAGATCAGTGGGTAACGCTTTAAAGTCAATGTTAGCTAATATATGTGGAGTTTTGATGCATGACTACTGTACTTAAACACTATTGGCTATTATTACTTTATTAATTTTTCACTTCTATCCTGACTGCAGGAAATGGCATAATAAAGGAAGCATTAGTTGAGAGAACTCAAGAAATTCATGCCTTGCTTTTTCCCAGATTTCTTTGTCACTCTGAGACAGGTGCTTATGCTCCTTTAATTATAATCTCTACTTCTCATCTTTTGGTTCTGCTGTCTTTTTAAATTACAAAATGTGTTGTGAGGGCTGTCTGTTGCTTTGTGCATATAGAGAGGTTTCTACAAAGGAGCCCTGATTCCAGCTGGGGCTTTTGTCCCAGAGTCTTAGCTGGTGGAAGTTGACTGAGCACGACTCAAGTCCTTAAGTGTATGTGAAAGGTCTATGACATAGACCAAGGGTGGTCGGGCATTGGAACGGGTTGCCCAGGGAGGTGGTGGAGTCACCGTCCCTGTGGGTATTTAAGGAAAGGTTAGACGCAGTACTGAAGGACACGGTTTAGTGGGTAATAGGTGGGGGGAGGACGGTTGGACTGGATGATCCTTGAGATCTCTTCCAACCTTAATGATTCGATTCTATTCTATATTATCATTGTTGTTAATTGCATTGCTGGAGAGAGGAATCTTCAGCTAGTGTCATCCTAGCCCCCATCTTAGAGAATTGATGTCCAGTTAACAAAGATATGCAGTCTTTTATGACTTCAGTTATTTTAATTTAAAATTAAAATGGACAACTTTTACATGAAAATCCAACATTTTTGTTTTGAAATAACATCTTTGGAACAAACAATTTATACTTCTGGTGGGGGAGATGTTGAAGTTATTTCCTGAATGTCATGTGTTTTAGTAGATTTTTCACATGAAATCAACCCACTGTAACTTCTCAATTTAAAAAAAAAAAATGAAGGTTGTGGCTCCAGGTTCATCCTAACTAACATTAGGCACTTATCTGAGGTCACTAGGTTTTGAACATTGTCTTCTGAGCCTGTCTTTGTAGTCAATACAGAGAGATGCTTTTCAGTGTAAAACGTTTCAGCTGCCATTAGGCCTTTATGACCTGCAGGGCAGTGTGTCCATCTCTGCTGGAGGGATCCTGGGCTGACTGTGTTCTTAACCTGTGCAGTTGAATTTAAGTTGGATTAGTCATCACTTGCCAACAGGTCATTGACTCTGGAATTTATTTTTTTTTATTGATACTAAAAGGTCCACAAGATGATCTATTATCACTGAAATATAATGTAGACCCATCTACAGCACTATTCATTAGTAACGAGGTTAATGCCATTACCCCATTCCACAGATGAGAAACCTGAAGCAAGGGAAATGACTTGGCAGAGGTCAGCCAGCAGAGACGTGTTTCCGCCCATATCCCACTCCCTCCCAGTCTCATGGTATTTATTAGGAGAGAGCAAAAGCAAGGTTTTCTCTAACCTTAAGTCCTGGAGTCATGTTTTCTTATGTTAAACTTTTCAGCTAAATTAGTTTTCTCCAGTGGATTCAAAGCTTGAAGATGTGATTTCTAACAGTTTAAAGACAAGTAAATAACCTTGTTAAATAAACAAGAGTTTGTGTATAAAATGTCCCTGTACCTTATTGCTGATTGCATGATTTTGAGGTTTAGAAGTATGCCTGACAACAGCACTTCCAGAATCTACTGCATCCTAAAGTATCTCTCATGGTTGCAAGGACTATTTCATGCCTAAGTCTGAGTGTAAATATTTTGGAGTCTGTGTCCTGTGGATATATCATAGAAGAGGAGGACGTCGGGACATCTGACTACAGAGAGGAAGTTACTCCTTCACGGTCTGCACTGAGCCCAATTCACAGCACCAACACCGAGTTAACTGGTTTAGTGTAAGCTCAGGGATCTCTGTGCTATGTTCTCAGACATACGGTGTGTATATGTAACTGCTGATAGAGCCAAAATGACTGTATAGATGCTGCAGGATTAATACTAGAGGTAAGGATGAATAAATTATGAAACGACTTTGGGAAACAAAATAAACCTTAATTTGTTGCTTTATAAGGATAGCATTCTTGAGTTAACTTTGCCAAGCATCTTATCACCTCTCTGTTGAAAGCAACAGCAAAAGTCCTAACTGATTTTAGTACTGCAGGATCAAGCTCCAGGTGTTGCAGGGCACTTGCATACTCAGTGCAAAGAACTTTGGGTTCTTTGAATTGGGGAAAAATATCTTTAATTTAGATTATATACAATCATTTTTTATTAGAGCTTTAACTTGGTTAAGTATAATCAGGTAGCTATTGTGTAATTTAAATGGCCGGTGATTGTTATTTGATAATAACAACTTACATTTATATAGTGCTGTATATCCCAAAGGGATCCCAGAGGACTTTAAAGACTCAACAATAAAATATACAACAAAGTAAACATTAATTACAATTACACCATTAGTAGAAAATATGAGGATATTAAAAATCTGGCAGTCTGTGGCTTGCTTCTGCTCTTATTTGAATTCATTAGCCAAGCTCACCCAGAGTGCAAATGGTGGTGGTTCTGCCATATCTGATTTAAGAATTTTTCTGTACAAGTTATTGCAGTGAGAGCAGAGGAGGGTAGAAAAGGGTGTAAATACCTTTCTGACGTTGCCTACAAATTCAGCTCCACTCATGCGGTTCGTTTAAGTGGGATGTTATTTTTGAACTCTGAGCCACTGGAATTCATCCCTCTCTTGTTTTGGCGGTTGTTGCACTGTGCTAGGCTCTGTGAGGCTGATTCCTCGTTAGATGGAAGGAGGCAAAGCAGGTTCTCTCTCCAGTGCCACGTGCCTATAACATCAGAGTGGGAAGTCCTATAGTGCTTTATACAACCTGTTCTTTTTTCATATATAAGCCTTGAAATAGTTTAAACTTCAACCTTGTTATTGTCATTCTTGCATTATCGGTGTTAACACCTCACTGAGGTGAACAGAGCAGTTTTTCCTATCAAGCTGCTCTTCCGGTCTTCTGGAGGTTCGGGTTCAAATTTCTTTACTGAAAGGGTTGCCAAGCATTGGAACAGGCTTCCCAGGGAAGTGGTTGAGTCACTATGCCTAGAGCTATATAAAAGATGTATAAACAGGGCATTTAAGGACATGGGTTAGTGGTGGACTTCGTAGGGTTAGATCATTGAGTCCAACCATTAACTTTAAGGGACTTTCCCAGCCTAAATGATTCTATGATTCTAAGTGTCCAGCTTTGCACTCCCCTTCCTTAAATGCATATTGTCAGTGCTGAAGAAAAAGATGAAAGCTTGAGGGATATTGATGTGTTCTACTGTGGCATCTCAGGTAACAGTACCCTAAAACAGCAGGTGGGAACCAGAAACCCCGCTGGAGCAGGCACTTCATGCACAGGTTACATGAAGACAGTCCCTGCCTTTGAGAGGTCACTACTTAGGACTTGAAAAACATGGAAGAGAGAATCCCAGAACTGTTTGGGAGGGAAATTGTTGAAGTGATGGGACTACTTTCGGAGTCAATTCAAAAAATAGAGTCAGGAAGCCAGGTGCTATTTTTGTGGATGGTTAATACAGGTGGCTTGTTTTTGTAGTTTCTTTTCTAATGTAGAATAAATTCTAGCCTAATTCTGAAAGATTTCCAGAACCCCCCAAAATCCTCTCGAGTTATATAAAGTTTTTACAACTGTTGAAACAAGTTGTTTGTTTGCACCTGAAGATAAAAATATACGGCTAGAAAATATAAATTTGGGGATGTCAGAGAGGGTATGTAAATCACTTTTTTTACTGGTTTGCAAGAGTTCTTGCACATCAAGACAGTTTTCAGTTTCTGAAAATAAGAATTTTCCCTAGCTTTTGGCCATACTGTATGAAAACACTCTACTTCAAGTAATTTCTTCTTAAAATCATAGTACTTTCTCAATCTCAGAGCATTTTTTTAGTTTCTGTTTTAACACTCTTAATCATTGTGTGAAAGTTGTTTGCCAATACTGTCTTGTTTTTCAGATTTGTAATGAAGCATGAGGGATTTTTACATTTTTGTGGTGAAAGTTTTGCATGGGTCTTACTGTAAACCTTTCACAATGTCTTTAATTTGTTTATTTTTGGGAGATGGAAGAAAGGGAAATGGTGACTTACAAATTTTCTGCTCCATTTCCTCTGTGCAGCAGATGATAACTCTCAAGTACAATGCTGTTATGCCCAAGACACTGAGCTCTAATTTTTGATTGTAGGTATGTGCACTGGTGGCCTACTTACTAACCTGTCATCTGTAATAAATGTGTTATAGTTATGAGCCTAATCTGTCAGTAAAGTTGAGTGCAAGCACTCAAATATCCAGGTGGAACCTTCTGAAGTTCTGTCTTGTGGATCTTCTCTTTCTGATCCTGCTGCAGCCAAGCATTGGGGATCAAAACACGTGTAACTCACGGGGAACCACTGTAAAAATGTTGTTTCTTTCTGAAAGTGTATTTAAGAATAGGTTGGCATGATGATAATAATGGCACTTGTCATCATTAGACCTTGGAATAGGACCCATGTCTTTCCACTCATCAGTGATCCATAAAGTTAGTGTTAAGTTAGACAGCGTTTTGTGTGTCATGCTGTGTTCGACATAGCCCTGTTATAAATGCACATATATGAAACACAGATTCATCTTCCATATGGGAAGGTGTAACTTTCGACTTACTACTCCACAGCATTGTGGGAAATGTTCCCTCTTGTTCTGGTGAAAGTTGCCTTACGTTTTTGAAAAGTCTGGATGAATCCTATAAGGAAATAATCTAGCCAAGGACGTCAAGTTCTCTGAAGCAAAATGATCCCAGCCTATCAAAAGGCATTTGTAGGGTGTTTTTTTTCCTGATAAACTTACTTAAAAATTAAATGTGTTTTTTTCTTTAAATGGTCTGATTACAAGTTGGAATACAGGGACTGGACTTGCAATTATTAATCAAAGTCTACCTGTGGGAGCAGGAACTAGGTAGAACTTCTTGTTTCACTTAAACATAAATCTCTACAATTTAAGATAAAATAGATTTCCCTGGGTTACTCGTAGTAGCCTTCTCTGTGCCTGTAGGCCAGCTACTAAAAAGTGAAAAAATGCGCGCATGTGTGGGGGACACAGGTGTCGCAAAATGTGACTAGCTTTGTTGCAGATACCCATTACAAATGGGTGGATTTTGTGAACGAAACATGGAATTGAAAGGGAGACTACATGGAAAATTTTTTTTATTTGTAATAAACCCAGATAACGTTCAAGTCATTTGAAATCCCAGTGGTAAGGACTGAGGCACAATGTGATAATTGCAGTGATTTAGAAGGAAATAAGTAAATAAACGGTAAGAAAGATTAGCTCAGGTCAGAGCTTTGCTTTTTATTAAGGTTTGGTTTTTAGAACAGAGGCAGTGTGTACAAGACATAAGGAATGGCACTGCATTAGTGAAAGTAGGTGTCTGAAAGAAACTAGTCTGTGTTTGTGGGAGCATGAAACTGTTGAAAAGAAACTGCTACTTTCACACTGTCATATACAAAACTCACAATTAGCCTAGCAATGAAGTGTTGAGAGTCTCAGTTGTTCATCCAAGAAAAATAGTGCGTGCCTCCTAGTATAAATGGTTCTGGGTTTAGTTTTGTAGCCTTTGGTATCAGTGTGTAAGACTCAGAGAAGGAGAGGTGATCTAAAGGAGAACATAAATCATGGGATTTTGTTAGGGAGACTTTTTTCAAAATACTTTTACGAAACACCTTTAAAATGATGGAGAGATATGTCAGAATTAATCTCAAGAGTGGGAGATAATTGGGAATTATTATTACTGCAAATTCTATACAGCATCTCCTTTGTATGTTCATAGTGTGCAGAAAATATAAATAATAGCTGATTAGTAGTCTTGACTTAAAGCTCTCTGTTTCCTCCCATATTGGATAAATCTCCTACTGATGGATCAATCATTTAATCAATCTACTAACGTGGCCTTCAGCACTATAGTATCTGAGTGCCTCCCAGTGTTGGAACGCTCAATAATGCTTGGTTGTTCTCCAGTTACTCTGTACTCCTTAATTTGATTTTGTTCTTAGTTACACTGATGTAAATCTAAAACTACTCCATTGATTTTGATGGAGCAAGCCAGGGTTTATGAGTCTAAAGAGCAGAATCTCACCCTCTTGCAATTCCCCAGCTATTCTTAAGTTGTGCTAATAATATTTCTTGGAGTTATTAATCTGCTTTCTCATTTATTCTCCCTGTTCCTGCTGCATCTTTTTTTTTTTCCCTTCTGCCACTTTGAGTATGATCCAGAGTCCATTGAAATTGCTGTCAGTCTTTCTATCGATTTCAGCTGACTGCAGCTGAGTTTTCCACTTGCCCCTCTCTCCTTTTTTTCCCCTCTGCAGACCCCAAAGGTTCCTGTGTGAATTTGTGTCCATCTGAATAGAGACTTGTAATTAATTAAAGGTACATGTATTCCTACAGTTCTATGAATAAGCACCTCGCTGTACTGGGATCCTAATCCCCATTTCTTCCCTCAGTGCAGTTTTCCTTTAGTGAGATCACCCCCTCCTCCTGATGCGGCAGGTCTTGCTCTCATGTTCAGCATCTCATATTTTGGGGAGAGCTTTGCTTAGGGCCTGACCTGAGTTCTGTGGAAAATGAATGGAGAAACCCCGCTTCCCTCCTTGAGATTTTTGCTGAGGATAAAACGTTGTAGTGAATATGAAAAGAGTTTTGAATGAGAGTTGTCGCTCTTCCCTTGATACATTTTTTTTTTTTCTTTTCTTTCCCCTGCCTGCCTTCAGTGTTGGAAGCAGAAGAAAACAAAAAGGAGTTGAGAACTTAAGCTGGGAGACTTGGCAGGTAAGAGGTGTGTTTTCTTACTTGCCGGCGAGGCGTTTCTGGAAGTGCCGATGTGAATTGGCAGTGGGTTGGCTCAGCTCTGGGAGACAAGGCTGGCCCAGGACCTGCGCCGTCAGGTTGAGTTCGTGGTTCCTTTGCAGCCTTTCTGTGTAACCGCGGGCAAATGCTTCAATTTGCTGGTTCCTCAGCTGCGATGGGGCAGACCTGCTCCCCTGCCGCGGGAGGGCGGCTGGGGGAGAAATGCCATAAAGGCTGGGAAATAATGAGCCGGTATGATAGGTGGCAGCGCCTGTGAACTACTTGGACAAAGGTGCCCAGTTCAAGGGTGTCCGCTGTGTTGTGTGGACAGCTGGGCTGGTGTTTGCGTTATTTCAAGAATTGTTTTACTAAGGTACTTGTGTGATATCTGTAAGTTCACTGCGTTCTCTTCTTTGAAGACTCATTTGATTAGTCTCATTTCCTGTTCTACATAGTTTTTAAATGGAGTGGAGGTGAAGTACAGTATAATCAAGATGCAACACTTTTTTTTCATATAAAAACTCTGCTGAAAGCAAAGTAACTTTGGAAAACCAAGCACTCGTCGTTAGAAACTGTCTTTGTGAACTGCAGTTCTCTGAGGGCTTACTTGGGGCACATCTGAGGACAAAAGGCTTTTCTCAGGGACAAAAGCCACAGCTGGGCTGCCAGATTTCAAACCTTCCTCCGAAGCCTGAAGCACTGCAGTTCTTTTCAGAGGAAGAGCTCAACGGATTTTAAGTGTAATATTCCTTAACCTCGTTCTTGGAAAAAGTTGTACTGTTTCCAAAATGCTCGGCCTGAGGCAGTCATGCATCATAGATAGATCAGCTGAAACAGCAAAATATTGGTGGGGTATGAACAACTGCAGGTAGTTGTTTAATTGTTTATGTCAAGTAATCTTAATAACAGGTGTAGCTACTGATCCAGTCATTTATATAAATTGTCCTGCAGTCTTTCCTGGGTTCTTATTGAGGGAAAGTTGTTGATACATAAGATGTACCTAAGTGAGAGTGCAGTACTTGGCCCTATGATTCTGTCTTAAAAGACAGAGCTTACCCAAACCAGGAGTTGACTGACTGATGTATTTCTGCTTCTCTGCCTTTTCTTCATAGCGCGGTAGCAAGAATCCTTGATTTTCCTTCCCCTCTTACAAATTTGTGAGAATACATTTAAATTTTAATATTCAGAGCTCCAGAACATGTAAATAACGCCTAAATGAGTATTGCCCCGTTTGAAATTTCCTGCTGGGTCCACCTGTCATGCTTTGTCTGAGGTAGGGATAACAGGCTCTGTGGGACAGCGAGTTCCTCCTTTGCTCATCTGCACAGCCGTCAGCGTAGCAGCTTTTTGGACGGGGCTTCTACTGTTGTGTAAGGCAAGAAATACATAACTCCTGTGACTAGGAGTTTGCAGGCACATAGAGCAAGCTTGGCTCAAACTCAGAGGTCAGAAGAAGTTCGTGGCTGGTAAAAGAATAAATCATTTTCTAATCTGTCATAATTTGGTCCCTAGCGCTTATGAGAACTCATCAATACAAACTAAATGGCAGCATTGTAAAAACAGATTTTTAGTTGCAAAATGTTTCTGAGAATGAAAGATTTGTGTTTTCACTGTGTATGTCACTAATAGACCTCTAACAAGCTGTACATGAAGATGATTAGGGATGTGTTGTTTGATTTGGAAGAATTTATCTTCTGGGTTTGTTTGGGTTTTTTTAATTTGCAAGCACTCTTGAAATTTTCAAAACCGTATATTGGCATCTGTTTTTTTGCTGAGAAATTACATCATCTCCAAGCAAACCAGTGTAATGCATCGGGCTGTCTCCCTATGTATGCTGGGTCGTATGTTTAGTATTAAGGCTCGTTTCTGTGTTTTTTCATAACAGTTTAGTTGACTGCTAGGAACTGGTAGTTAAAGTATGGCAGACTTAAGGTAATTTTTCAGGCTCAGCCTCCATTTCCACTGCCTTTGATCAGGATATGTTCAACTCTTAAATATTTATTAATTATCTTTTCACATGCTCCTTTTGATTTTCATAGATAGCCCTTCCACGCAATAGGAGTAGTGAGTGGTTTCTTATTATAGTTCCTTAGCATATATATATTATGTTACTATAAACTTTAATCAAATTTGGACTGTAAGTGTGAGTAAGACTAGAAAGACATGGATTCTGCTACAAAGAGTTTGCAAATAAAGTGGAAACAAGTGAAATGGAAAGGGTGAAGACAACTGTCAAATACAGCATGTTCATGTATTTACATATGTATGTATAGACATATATACTTTTGTTTATCCCTATAGTTAAATTTAATATCTTTTTTTAAAAGACAGTAGAAAGATTAATCTATAAAAAATTTGAACCATGTGGCAGAACTTGTCTTCCTGATGAAAATGAAAAGCAGCCAGAGATTGAAAGCGGATGGTGGGGGAGGGGAGTTGGTTTGTTGGGTTTTTTGATAGGTTGTCTTAAAGTCATTAAAAACAAATTATTTGACCTTTTCCCAAATAAACTATAAAGTTTTATGACTTTTCTCTCTCTATGATTTTTCGATGAGAAAGAGTGGGTATTGGGACAGTTCCAGAAACTTCCTCCGTGCAGATGTGGTAAAGTACGTTAAATTTGCAGTCTGCCATTTGGGTGCCCATTGTAGGCTGGAGAGTGTAACTCTATGAAACAATAGAAAGGAGTTTGAGGTTGTGTGCTTGCCTCAGATTTTGCTTCTAGTTTGGTAACTAATATAGATGTTCTTAGGCAAACTCTCGCTACAATCCCATTTTCTGTTGCAGATACGGTTTTGGTCAACCTGAGAATTTGAGTCTGTGTGGCGACAGTGGGAAGTGGGTTGGGAGGAATTGCTGTTACTGTATTACTTCCCCTCCAAAAAGGTCTCAAAATGAAACCAACTGCTAAATTGATAATCTGAAAGCTCACAATATTTGCATGCATTTCTGAGTGTGGCTGTGAGAGGGAGGAAGCCCCCGTTCTTGCACACCATTTGTTTTCTGTCATCCTGAACTTTGAGATCTGAATCTTTTATTTGCATAGATGGCTTTAGTTTTGGTTTGTTTTCTGCTAGTTTTTGTAAAAACCCATGACGGAGGCTTGTTTGCAAGAGTGGCTTGTGAGTGGGTACCTCTGTGTGATTGATCAGTAGACCCACCAGGTATAAAAGAGTATCACAGATACTCAGCGGAGCCAAGTCCAAATCATATTGTGATGTTTTATTGGAGTGTTCATACGCAAGAGTGCTTTCTGTTATGTCTGTGGATTTCAACTGGAAGAACTGTCGCTTAAGAAGGAATCAGGGTGATTTTATAGCACTGAAGAAACTTAGGATAAAGTTCATTCTTGTCTCTTCATTTCGTACCCAGCAGTTGCTCACGTAACTGAGAATCAGTGGGTGACTAGTCCTAGATGACAAAATCACTCACATCCTCCACTGATACACAGGCAGGTCTTCTGCCATCTCCAGGGAAGCAGGGCTCCATCATGTGTAACTATTACTTGAGAAGACAGATGCTATCACTCCCAATGTCTCCCCCCTTCCTCTTCCTCCCCCATGCTGAGCATGACATCATATGGTGCGGAATATCCCTTTGGTCAGTTGGGGTCAGCGGTCCCAGATCTGTCCCTTCCCAATGCCTTGTGCACCCCCAGCCTCCTTGTTGGTGGAGTGGGAAGCAGAAAAGGCCTTGGCTCTGTGTGAGCACTGCTCAGCGGTCACAAAAAAACATGCCTGTGTTATCAACACTGTTTCCAGCACAAATCCAACCATAGTCCCGTGCTAGCAACTGTGAAGAAAATTAACTCTACCCCAGCATGATTAAGTAGGATGGGTGGTGATCATTTGCCTAAATATTATAAGCAACGAAAATCATGTGGGTCTAAGAAACAACAGAATTAGATGACTGATCAAATGTGACCTCTTCTAAATGCAGTGTTGCTAGGGCAGCTGAGATGAGATTGGGAGTGAGAAGGTGGCACTAAAGTCTTGGAAAAATGTCATCAATCTGGAAACACTTTGAATCAATCTGCTTGGGTTCTGAAATTGTGAGCTGGTGGCTTATATGCTTGTTTCTGATTTTTTACTAGTGAGCTAATTTTATATGTGCATAGCTGGATTCTTTTTACCTCTTTAGGCCAGAGTGCTCCTCGTAATTTTTTCTGTTAATGATTTTGTAGACACACTTTTTTAAAACAAAAAATTCCCAAAATTAAAAAACATTGCTAAGTTGCCCCTGAAGATTAGGGATTCCTCTGCCTTCCTCCTCTGAACTAGTTGGTTTTATGTGTGTCCTGCACGTGGGTACACTTTGTGATAGGTACATGATTTTCTTTCTGAAAGCCAGATAATAGGAATAAGTGAATCAGTAGTTAAAAGCCCAAGTATTTCATTCACACTTCCCTGTGGGAACTCCGGTTGCTATTTCCAGTCTGTGGGATCTAACCAGCCCTGGTGTAGCTGGGCCAGCTGAAGGGCAGGGTTTCTGAAAAGGTTTACCTTTCTTTGGCTTTGATGCTTATGTGTGGGTGTTACTTCTTGTTCATTTTTTCTGAAAGGGGAAATGCTCTTTAATTAGGGAAAAAAAAAAACTAGTCAAGAGCTTTATCTGGCTTTCTTGCTTTCTGTGTGTGTTGAGTAATGTTGCTTTCTACTGGGAGGTGTTGGTCTGGCTTACCTGGAAGCAGTGTGCATCTCGGCTGTTTTTCAGAGGTGGTGAGTAAGTCTCCTTCTGAAGCTGATGTGGTGTGTGGGCACCTCAGAACCTGTGAAAATCAGCTAGTGAATGTCTTTTGTGGTTTTCCTTAAGCGTCACCTCAAGGTTAGTTTAAATTTCAGAAAATGTTAGCTCTGTGGAGCTGTTAAGCTTTGTCGAAATACAGGCTCACTGTAGTAGACAAATCCTGTTTTCTCTCGGGCCAATATTGTGGTCATTTACAAAACTTCAGGAAGTTTTTGTCGTCTTTTCTGCTTCTAGTCAGGTATCTGAACGAAGGAAAGAGACCACCTCATTTAACAAATTCAGTTCTGAAGTGTAAGTAGCAGTTGTGATGTTTGCTCATGTGAAAAATCATAGGTTTTGATTTCTAGAGTTTTAATCACTTTAAAGAAAAAGATGCAAACAGATTAATTAAACTGTGAAAACAAGTAATCATATACAAATGTATAATGATTTCATCAAGCAGATTAACTTGCTCAATATAAGAATGTGAGTACGTAGATACGCATACTTTTGATGTGAAAGGCTCGTTGGTGAGGGTAAGGAGTGACCAAACTGGGCTGGACCCCCTGTTCCCATGGGGCAGGTAAGACCCGTGCCCAGGGTTTATAGCTGCAGCCACGGGTGCAGGTGTGTGTGTCCTCCGTGGCTTCTCCGGAAGGAGGACTTCAGGTTTCAGTGCCTGTGCTTCATGGACCAAAGTGCACTTTGTCTGTGGCTTCCTCTGAGAGGAAACAAGACCTGCCAGAAAGCTACCTGCCACATAAACTCACCACAGAGTAGCTCACAGCTGTTATACCATTTCCTGACAGGGCACAGGGAGCATCCAAGGTTGGGCAGGAGAGAAAGAGAACGGAGAAATATTGGGCAAGAGCTTACAAAATAATTTCCAGTCAGGAGACTCGATACCAAGTGAAACGTCAGTAAAAGGGATTTCAGATTTGTTTTCTGTTGTTGCTGTAAGCACAATTATAGGCTTTCCAGTTTGTCTGACCCATCATCCTGAAATGCTGTTGCCAGTATCGTTAGCAAGCCAAGTGTTGCTAACTTACTGAAATGCACAGCAGAGTTCTGGCTCTTCAGTGTCTGGACCGACTCCCAATATTAGGAAGAGAAGTCAAACGGCTATCCTTTCTCCTGTGCGAACACACACCCTGCCATTAGTAGTCTGAAGGCAATTTTAATAAAATACATAGCCCTGCTGAGCTGGTCTCAGAAGATAAATAAGTGATGTAGAAAAGAAGCTTTTGTTTAAAAGTAATTATTTAAACTATGCATTACAGGTAATTTTCCTTTACCAGTAAAGCAAATGCTATCAGAATTTCAATAATAGCTTTGTGTTACTTATCTAGATAACATGATATTGTCATTTCCAGGAGCTTAAAATGCTGTTTTATTTTCATTTGTGTCAAATATAAGGGTAAATGAGACCTGAAGATATATATACAAAAAACCCATGGGTTTTGTATAATTTTCTGAGAGCGCTATTTTGTTTTCCAACCCCTTATAGTAATATAAAAATCTAATGATAGTTTCATGAAGTGTGGACTTAAAACAGTAGGGTGAGGAGCATCATCTTATTTTCTGTTTTGCGTAAACATGCTGCATTTCACAGTTGACAGAAAACACTGTTCTTTGAAGAGGTTTGTCAATAATAACTGTAACAGCATGGTAACTTCATAATGTGTGTGCAGACATGGCCAAACACTAAGTACTTCAACTGATAGGTAGCTCAGAAAAAGCAGAGGTGTCACTTTTACCCAAGAGACTTTTCATTTTTAAAAATCAAATTAAGAACTTAGCCTCTATGTTTCTTCCTCTCAGCATTATTGCTACAGTGTAAACCTCTCTAATGACCACAAAATAGTTTATTACAAGGAAGATGAAGCAACTGAGGGAGGAAAGCAATTATCATTTTTCCTTTCCCTTGGAGGAGTGACTTCTCTGTTATCAGGTCTTTAACCAAGAAGGTGAGCGTTATGTTATAATGTAAACCTTGTTATTATTATTCCTATTATGGATATTTGCATATCTTTCTATTTCAGTTTTGGGTGAAGGAAGGGTTGCTGCTTGGACAGCCGACAGCCTGAAGCCCTGACTGTGCAGCTGAGTCCATGTGGGGTTGTGCCCCGCGGTGCTCGGCTGCAGCCTCAGCTTCTAGCTGGCAGCCCCGTGGCGTGCTTTGGCTGCACGGAGGTATGGCAGGAGAGGTACCTGAGTGCATTAAGGGCAGTTTTCAACCCAAATTTAGGCCTAAATTCTGCCTAATCCCTAACCTAGTGGTTTTTTACTGGATGTCTCTAGGCCTTTAGAAATGTCTAGCCAGTTGAAAGTGGAGGCCCAGGGATTAGGTGGATTTTTAGATCGTTTACATCTGGCCATAGTCTGTCTGCACTGGAGTTTCCAATTACCCAAAATGGAGAAAATAGTATTTCCCTACTTCAGAGAAGATTTGTGAGGATCAATGTGTTTGAGATTGTGACAGTAGGATATATCTGTAACTTACATAGGTAATAGATCAACTTAAATACTTTTAATAAAAGTGGGCACAATAATTCATTGCTCTGTCACAGGAATATTGTGACGCTTAGTGTTTGTGATCTATGTGAAAGAGGTTGAGATCTTTTGATTAAAAAGTGATATTGACATAACTGTGTGAATTATGAGCGTGCCTGCTTCCATGCTGAATTTACTTTTTGAGCTAGCCAGGCTGGAGTTTTCATCTGTGGTGAATGAAAACTATTGTCCTCCCTCCGGAAAATTTTTTGCCCGTTTTGAGCCGTGCTGACCCTTGTTCAGCTTTTCCCCATTCCTACTCTTTGGGGAGAAGGATGGTGCCAAGGTGAAGGGCAGAGCAGGTGGGCGATGCCAGACGGGGGTCTTGCTGCTGAAGAGCCCGGCCGATAGCAAGGTAGTGCCATGACTTGGAGCTGGCAGGCAGAAATCAAAATGCCACCCCTTGGCTGCGGAAGGAGCTAAAGATTTGTCTCCAGCAAGTGACAGGTGCCAAGGTACTGTCGCCCGTTTTCTAATTTTAGCGGGAAGGCTGGCAGGAATCTTACCTAGACAGACAAGCGTTGTTTCTGCCCGGGCCGATCTGCTGCCGCGGGTCCTGTTCCAAGTTGCTCGGCTCGGTGCCTCCCCGGCTTTTGGGGGGTGGTGTGTTGGTGGGAGGGAGAGGGGGAAACCCCTACCCTTTTCTCAGAAGGCTTGTGAAACTTCTGAGCCTGTTTCAAGACAGTAAAGCTCATTCCTTACACTAGCTGTCTGAGAAGGTTTGTAGGAATGTTACTGGTAACACAGCGATTGATTTACACAGCCTGTTTGAAGTGCCTGCGATGGTACATGTGGCTGCACACACATGAGAAGTTCCTGCATGTCCTCTTGCCTGGTGACTTGGGTGCGGTTCCAGTACAGAAGCAGAAGTGGTTAGAGGAGCCCACTGAAGGGGAAAGAGAGTGGGTCTTCCCCCTCCAAAGTGACTGGGAGTTGTGCGACCATTACACAGCATTTTCCGTCAAATTGCTCTGGTTTTTACTTTTGATTTTTGGAAATCAGTGTCTAGGGAGATGTATAGAGGAGTCTGAAATAGTTTTCTATCTCTTGCTTTCCTTGATTCACAAGTCATCTTTGCTGCTTAGAGGCTGTATTCTGTGATGCATCCACCTAGCATCCATCCACCTCTGCCTCTCAGAGTGGCCTGATATTCAAGGTGTTGCTAGAAGTGTCTACAGTAGGGAGTGGTCAGTCAGTTCCAAGATGGGCTTTACTGGTGCTTCAACTAGTTCTTTCAGTGGTCTCAGAGAACTTTAGGTAAGTGTGGTTCAAGGTACCTATTTCACTCTTGAAGAAATCAAGGCAGAAGGGAGAGACTGCAGAAGGTTTCAGCAGCAGAGCCAGAGGTGACTCAAAGTCCCCTTCTGGGATGCAGTTTGCTGATGCGCTTGCCCACATCTACTGCTGGAGGCTGCTGGAAGAAAGGGGAAGCATTGCTTCACCGGCTTTCTGCCCTGGCCATGCGCTCCTGCAGCCCCCCTTCTCCCTGAACTGGGCTTGTCTGCCCCACCACGAGCCCAGCTGGAAAGTTAAGCTGGCAGAAAAGTGACTTTGGGAAACAGTGAAGCACTTTCTGCTGGTTTAGCTCACCAAACTGGTTCCTTGTGAGCTCAGACAAGTGCCAACAAGGCGCTGTTTTTGTACAGTCTTAAACAACAAACATGATCTGTCATGTTTTGAAAATATCTGAGAGGGTACTGCATCTAATGGTGTAGCTGTGCTCTTCTTCAAATAGCCCATATTCAGATATAACCTTAAACTGAAGAGAGCCTATTGGCAGATATTATTACTGTGCTAGTAACAGTAGCTTTTATTAATTTCTTTAATTCTTGTAATAATGACATGGCCAGTATTTAGCTATTCTGGGCATTATGTAAATAATAATTGGGAGTGTCCTTTTGTCGAAGGTGGCTGGAGATGGACAATACAGAAGAATTGATATTTATCCCATATTTCAAAGGTCATTTTCACCATCCTCCACTAAAAGCTATGCTCCAAGAACATCTTGCTTGATGGAGGATAAGTTCTGCCATTTTGAGAGGGATGTTCTTTATTTATAATTGTGAATGTGTTTAGCCACATGAGGCTGTCAATCAGTGAGACGAAAGCCCAGTAGGATTATTTCTGTAAGTGGCCAATTTCCCCCACCCCTTCCCTCCAAATCAAGGACAGATGAAAGGTCATGATTAAAACAGTGATTTTTATTTTTTTTCCCCTAAATTCTAAGTAACAGTTTGCAACTGTTTTTTACCAAGATGTCAAAACTGTATTTTATCTTGGGGAAAGAGGGGAGGAAGAAAATTATAAGTTCTTGAAAATGTTGGCAATTTTCCAAATGGTTGTGTTGAGATTTATTTTAATTATTGTACTTGTGTCAGTTCCTACCAGGGGTAAAAGGGAGGTGGGGGTGGGGAATAATTCAGTACAGTATTATGCAGCTATGGATTAAACAATTAATGGTGAACCTCTGTATCCTATTAGTATATTTGAATTCATTATTTCAACAAATTGTTTTATGAGCCAGTGACTATTGGATTTAACCATTTATTTTGTAGTCAAAACAGAATAGAATAATTGTCTTGCTGGAGCACATCTTCATGTGTATGAATCTATCCAAGGAATTGACCTGAGACAGTCAAATAACGCAGAACATCATTAGGGAGTTATTTTGTCCCAAGGGTTTGGTTTTCTTATGTGTGGTCAAGGAACTTGCTATCTGAGAGGGTTTTGACAGCTGTCTGGTGATCATTGCAACAGCTACCATCCCTAAAAGGATTTTGGCACAATTGGCATTTTCCTGGAAAATATCTCAGTTGGCATTGTATATGGTGTTCTTCTTTTGAATATTTGCTAACCACTTATGAGTCAGAAATAACACTTCTTGACTGATCACAGTGTGTAGATAATTGCCAAATCACCATCTTCCATGAGCAATCTGTGCGCTCAATTTTATGTGTAAGATCTATTAACAATGACCAAATAAAAAGACCTTCTCAAGAAGCACCACAGGGCAAATTATCTAAGCATGTGAGGATGTCACTGGTGTTTCTCTTTGCAGTTCACATTAAAAGTATGCCAAAGACCCTCATGGCATTTGGGCCAGATGTATCTCCAGAAATATTATCTATGTTAAGTATTTTCTTCTCAAATTGGACATGAAACCAAGATTCTGTCCTTCTGTGTTGTTAGATAACATATTTGTCTTGATAAAATAAGATGGGTAATATTCTAATCTCAGTAGCTACTGGTTTTCCATTTATTGTTTTTTCTGCGACGATATGATTTCCATCTTGCCTTGAAGAATCCTGTGCCTTTGAAATGTGTGAAAAAATGTGTGTCATCTTCCACCACCACAAGGGATGTGAAATCAGATACTTTATCACTGGTGATGTGAGTGGTGCAAGTAATATTGGGCGTCTTCAGTCATCTTTGCACTACCACACGCAGTCAATCCACAAATTTGATTTTATTCTTCTATGCTGATCTACTGTGAGCTTTAAATTTAAGGGAAGAGCGTCATTCTTTTTTTCATGTGAGCAGATGAGCAGAAGATGGCGGGTGCTACCATCCTTACAAATGTTTAGGTTGGCTAAGAAAATTGACTATTGTTTTTGGTTGTGGTTTGGCATTTTTGTTAGTTTGGGGGTTTTTTTTAAGTATGCAAATACTTCTTTGGTAGTCAGCTTAAATTATAGGCAGGATGCTGAAGCAAACTCCTAAGTGTCTGTAGTGGTTGGTGGAACTGACAGTGTATTCTGCTGCACTTCTGCTGCGTACTGTTCTCTTACTTTCCACTTCTGGGTGAGTCACATAAATATCTAGTGCCAAGCTGTAGGACTAAGAGGGTAGTGTGAGATAACTATTCTCAGGATTTCTCCAAAACATCAAGGGTGTTGATGTTGCATAGATGGGTTGCTGTGAGCTCTTTAGCACTGGGTGCGTTGCTGGGGAGGAGGGGTAGAAGCAGAGGTGTTGCCCAGACTGGTTTTGAAGAAGGGTGCTTTGTCATTTTCTTCTCCTACTTTGGTAGCCTGGATTCACTAAAAATAAGGAATTTCTTGGCTTAGCTGTCTGATACTTGTTCTATTTGTCGGCTTTTTTTTCAAATGGCAAAATAAAATTAAGGGGATGTGAAAAGGGAGAAGGTTTGGGTGCCCGCTGAGAATAATATTTCAGGGGTCCTAATTTCCCGTTGTACACAGATAGTGCAAGCTAAAGGTCAGCAAGACAAGAGTTGTGAAGAAAAACATGTGAATATGGTGTTGGGAACACTTGCAGTGTGTGCCTGTATAAAAATATAAACAGTAGACCATTTAAAGGGTTGAAAAGAAGTGGAAAAAAGTGAATTTTTACATGCACGATCCTTTCCTTCCCTTTCACTACAGGAGAGAAAAAAAAAAAGATTATTTGTTTCAGAACCCTTTTTGGTTCATTTTGTGAAATGATTTATAGATGAGGTGTGCCTGTATACAAGAGCTTTTACTGGCTGCCTTGCCAATGAATTAAAGCCCTATTCTACAAAAAAAAAATGTTAGCACTTCCTTTGCAGCCATCCTAGGCTTCCGTGGTGCGGAAGTCAAATGTAAATTCTGGCTGAATTGGACCCTTATGGATGCGGTGTTCAAACAGCCTGTGAGGAGAAGAGAAACCATTCAGGTCGTGGGCCTCTGCGTGCTTCAGAGTCCTTCGATCATTGCTGTCATTCTCTGAAAGCAAACTAATAAAACTTCCTATTGACTTGCACTTGTGTGTGCTTTGAGCAGTTATTTACAGTCTACCGTCAGCAGATTAAAAATCAATTAAAATCCATAGAAACAGCTAAAGTTACATACTCCTCTTTGCTGGTAAAGATTTTTTTAAAAGATTTTACATTAATACTTGCTGCTTGGTATTACTGAAGATAATGAATCAGATTTTGGCAAAGTCTATGCCTCTCTAACTCTACAGATCTTTGAGTCTTTAACTTTACAGAAGCCCTGCTAAGAACCCCTCATCCTCTGTGCCTCTTGTCCTCTGTAGATACAGGAGAATTTATGCAATTCATTTAACTGAAATGGATGTGTCGAAAGCTCTCCAATACTATCATGATGGATGCTATTGCAAATGTGTAGGGAAAACAATCTTAATGATGAAATGATAAGTTTAATAGTAGTACATTAGAACAGACAGTGAGTTTTAGTACCACTAATACATTAAAATAAAGGCGACTTGGATTTGTATTCTTGATTTTCCATGGAAGCCCTGCAGATTAATTTGGTTCCATCCTGCAGTTCGGGGGGACGCTGCGTGGTCTCAGGGAGGTGGCGCTGGGCTGGGACTGCAGAGACCCACTTCTGCCAGTGACCTGCTCGGGGGATTCCACAGTGTGTGGGGCTTTTTCTTGAGTTTCCTCTCCATCTGGTAGCCTCCCATTCTTTGCGAATCTAATGTGTTTATACCATTAAACTCTCAAACATAGTGCTTATTTTTCATTTCTTTATAGGTGTGTGCTCTGAAGACTATTGTGCCATTGAATAGTCATGATACTCGTTCGAATATGTTATTCGTGTGTAGATTGGAAGGATATAATCTGCATTTCTAATTACTGTTTTTATTCATCCTTTCTGTTTCATATCCTCATGCAACTTTTATCTTAAACTAAATTTACAGTAACTAAAGAAGCCACGACTTGAGTGCATTGCAGTGATACTAAAGCTAATGCTGATTACACTAGTAAGGCAGAAAGCCCAAGCACTGAGAAAATGGGGGGGGAGGGGCAGGCATAATTAAGGTAACTTGTGCAACCTTAATTTAGTTGTCTTGTGGGTATGCGTGTTGGTAGACTGCTGTATCTGATATAGCATAACGATTATGTTGGTGGGAGACCGCAGAAAAGCCAAAAAGAAGTTGCTTTATCAAAGAGGAGTCTGAATAACATAAATAAGGGCAGACTTTTACAACAAATGCTGAAAATAAACAAAATATGAAATGATTATTTGTTAAGCAAGCATAATCTATCCTGTGGGTGACGTTTTACGTGAAAGTGACTGGCATGGTATATTTATAGACTACCATGACACATACGCACAAGACCACTGAATTAAGATGACACAGTCAACTGAAATCCTACAGTTTTCTTAGTTCTTTACTTTTGCAGCCTGAATAGTGTTTATGTACGTGTGTGGGGAAAAAACCAGAAATGTCACCCATCCATCATACTGACTTCTCGTTGTTGTCCTTGTGAGAACCCCACATCTAGCTGCATTTATTTCTGCACCTATAGGGTCATAGCTATAGGTTGCTGCACTCTCATCACCCTGGACAGAGGGAGAATTGTCAGGGTACCGGGGAGGGAGGGGCAGTCTTTTTCCCTAAGCTGTTTTCCCTATTTACCCATCTCCGCTGGTCAAATTATGGCTTGTCTTGTCTGTAGTGTTAACAGTGGTTGTGCCTTAGTGCTGTCTTTACCACTAACTTGGTGGTTGTCTCCACTTTTCAGTGGATGCTGGCACTCCCTGCTTATCTGCGTCTTGCTCTTCCAGACTACTGGTTCAAGTTTTTCATAATCTCTGTTTGTCCTCTAACAGCCCCCAGTTACCTTCTCACATTCCTCATCTTCCCCTAGCTCCAGATGTTAGAAATACTCCTCTCCTAGTTCTGCAGTCTTCTCACTTTCCTGATGGTATCCCCCAGCACCTCCTTCCGCTGTTGTTTTTAGTGATCTAGTAACTCTCTTGTTTCTCTCACCCACCACGTGTAGCAGCGCAGAAAGCCACGCTCCCACTCAGCCTCCGCATGGGCACCGACCACAAAGACAAGCCCACCCCCCCATGGGTGCCTGGGGCTCAGGGGTGCCCAGGGCTCTGTGCAAGCACAGCCTGGTCAGCCTTGGGCATCAGGAACAGCAGGCATCTGCCCGCTGAAGGTGGGATCTTAACATTAAGTAATTTTTTTTCAACTGAGAATATCTTTTTTCTGAGTCTTTTCTGACTCTGTAGACTCAGATATTTTCCGCTATGCTTGCCTAACTCCCTTTCCAGGTTTGTATTGTTAGCACTAACAAATTAATTTGCTAAAATTATTATATTAAGATACTGAAGTTCTGCTTTCCTTTTTGTTACTATGTATACCTCCTAAAATCTGTCCAAAAATGTCTTTTTGAAGTGTACAAAAATACCATTGCTTTCAATAGAGCTACCATTTCATTCTTGGAACATCATATTGCTCTACTGCTTTCAGGATTGATTGGACTACCTTTCTTGACACTGAGCCCTGACTCATAACAATTAGCATTACATATGTTCTAACTTAATTTCTCAAATGGAGATGCTTTTCTGAGAGGGATTTTCCTTCCCAAGCATTCTCACCAACTGAGGCTGCTCATGTGCTGGGGTATTAGATCTAACAGAGGGGGAGAGTCTGTCTTCCAATCCCATTCAAAAAGAAACAAAACCAAAATGATGAGGTTTTTCAGTATTTTGCTTGAATCCAAAGGGTCGTATTTCCAGATAAAGTTAAGGTTCCTACATTTCTGAGTTATTGTAACATAAAATATTAAGTGCCCTCCTAGAGCTATACACTCTTTCAGTTCTTTCTCAGCAGATCATTTCTCTTTTTAGATATCTGACCTTTCTTTAATTCTTCTAATCTATGGAATAGTGCAATTTATCTTTTCTTTACACATCTTAGGGTGGCTGAGTGGAGGGGTGGAAGGGATGCATATATCTTCTTGCTACTTTTTTCTGACTCAGTGTTTAGTCATTATTTTCAGTATCATTTAATCTGTGGAAAGTTTCCCCATATGTCAGGCATATTTTAAACATGCAGCTGAGATCTATACTACAGTAAGCCCTTTTCAGATACAATGCTTAGCAAAGGGCAGAGTTCAATCTACAGCATTTGTGGAGGTGAAACTTTTTAAAATGCTGTTACTTAAATACCAGAACTGTGCATTCTTGTTTTGTTAAATATGTATATCAGGTTTCCTATGTACGTAATTTCCCTTAGAAGTCCATTTCTTTGCATTGCCAATGGAAACATAAGTGTTAGCAAGCATACCTAAACTGTGGTGCACTTTGTTACAAGATGTATGTATTAAAAGCTCTTGCACAAATCTGTTAAGTACCACTAAGCATAGAGATGGCTGAGGAAGTTCCCATGTCTCTTATCATGCTTGTTGATGGTATATTAGGTATGTTTGTCCTCTCTGACCATCCCCTATCTAACACTGTTTGCCTAGGCCAGTGGCCAGCCTCAAGCCTTTGAGCTCACCCAGTAGACTTGTTATGACATCACTGCAGTTGGATATGTTTACAATTATCAGATGGTTGTAAATCAAGAATGTGATTTCGTACCCACTTCTTGTTTTTTCTGATTTGTTTGTAATAAATACTTTGGGTCTATTGTCCAGATTCCACGTTTGTACGTGTACGCATACATGTAAGAATATGTCTGTGTTTCTATGAATGTCTAATACATTACAAGCCTGTGAGTCCCAGCACAGTTCATAGTAGTTTTCCCCTAGATTTCAGTGCATGTTGAATCTCAAACTTAGCAGTAGTTGTTCTAAAGATGTGACCTTAATGTCAAAGTTTACAGGAGGAGCATTAAAAATACAGCTAGCAAATGTAAGAATAACCTCAGAATGATACTACAGAAGCTCTGATTAAGTTTTTTTCCTGCACAAGTCTTCTGGTAGTTTGTTGAGTGTGTTGTACCTAAGAGTATTTAGTTTTCTTTAGCAAATATGCTTGGATGCTTAATTGAATGTAGCTGGTTTTGTATGCTAATGGGATCGAGATGTTGGAAATATAGGTATTCCTTAACTTCCTCTTCACTGTAATTACTGAATAATGCTATTTATGGTAAGGTTGTGTATGCGTGCATGTCTTGGGAGAAGCATATGGGATTACTGTTTAACAAAGAAATGGAATTCCTTTTCACAGGGAATTAGAATTGTGACTCTAGCCTTGCTAATTTAAATAACTTGTGACTAAATACACTTTTATAAAGCATTAAATGCTATTATGTTTTGTGGACATTAAACACATTTTCTGAAAATATTAATTTCCCATTGGTTTTCTTGCCTCCTCCTTGTTGCTTTTATTTGAGACTGGGTGATAATCAATCCTCCACACACCAGAGGTCGGGGATTTCTGAGACTGTTCTGGTGCCTGGTTTTAGCAGTACTGTTCCCCTTTCCTATGTCTTTTACACATTAACTTGTGGACAGTAGATAGAATAGAATGTTCACCGTGTGGACTGATTCAGCATGAGGGAGCCAAGTGGTAATGACTTTACAGCAACCTGATATCCTTGGTGATAATGTAAACCCTGAGTGTGGTACTCTAGCAGCTGTGAGCCTGGGTCTTCCCAAATTTCAAAACAACTGGTAGCTAGCCCTTCCTAAACCCTGAAGACCAGTGCAGGAAGATGATGAGAGAACAACATGTAATCTTGGATTTTTAGGGAAAAATCAGTAACAAATGTTCAGCTCTGGAGACTGATACACATCAATCTGACATATTTTCTAGACTAGCTGCCCAAGGAAGGTGTTGACCTTTTTTTATAAGCGTTTTTGCGGGAGAGATGGAGGGAGCTAGAATAAATTGAAATTCCCTTTTTATAACTACATCTTCAGCACCTACAAGCTTGAAAATTTTGATTCTGACCTGAACTGTTAGTGTGTGGGGAGGTTTTATGACTGCCAGCTTTCACAGAATCACACAACAGCCCAAGTTGGAAGGGCCCTCGAAAAATTATCAGGTCCAGCCTTTCTCATTAGAGAGTTTTAAGCCGAGACGTTTTTTGGGCAGTCCACCATGGCAAGCAGTTTTGCATATGAAGAAAAATATACTTTAAAATTGAATGCTACAGCTACTGCTTATCTTTAACTCAAAAGTACTGTAGGCCATGCTCCATCCTGACAGGTTGTAGAAAGTTTGAATGAAATATGAGTGTAATCTTGAACATTGGTTATATAGCTCCTGTTAACTCATATTGGCTACTGATTATGCAATTTCTGTGCTGGTCACTTCGATTAGCCTTGATCATTTGGTAAAAAAAAAAAATCAATTCACTCTCCTACTTTTAATTTTGATAATTCAAATTCACAGTGTTCTTCATCTGCTTTGTTTGATGTTATATATAAATCAAAGTTATAGACAAAACCAATTCATGAATGAAAAGTTTCAATTTTCTTTTCTTTTTGGCTACAACTACGCAAAGAAATCATCATTTGGGCAACTAATATGCCTAAGTATCCCTCAAAAGGAACTGTGATATATTACAGCTGTTCAAATGTCCTCACAAATCATTTTGCCTTACAGCTTTGATCCTGAAATATGTGAAATGATGTCTGATTTATGCCACTGATCCTTCTTTTAGATAGTTAAGTGTTCTTGCTTAATGTTATTAAATAAGTTCAAAGCAGCAAATAGGCCATCCTGGGCTGAGGACATTTGAAAAATAGCATTCTCAGCAGGCTGCACATACAATATATGTTCTTTAGTTATTTCCTTTGCTTTTTTTGTGTACAGAAAGCTACTGGAACTTCTGCTTATAGCTTTGGTAACAGTGGCTTTGGTTTTAGCTTTGGGTTTGTGGTGTGTTTTTGGTGGCAGTGTGCTGTTTGGTTGTGTTTTTTTCTTTCCCCTCTTGATAGCTTTCTCCTGGGCTTTGTTTTTATTGGGGTATTTGAGGGGCGAGGATGGGCAGAAACAACTTTGGGACAACATGGAAAAACAGGAAAGATATAGTCTTCCCTGAGAGGCTAGTAATGTAAAACAAGCTGTGCAACCCAGCTGAAGCAATATGGGAGGAATCACAAAACTCCCCACCTCCAAGGGTGTAAAAAAGTTGATCAAATTCACACTCTAAAGAGCAGAGCAGGTTTGACTAATTTTAATGAAAACTTATCACTATGTTGTGATTTTTGCTTTAACAGGCAAAAGGAAAGAGAGAGATGAGAAAAACTCTTGATTCTAAAATATCTATCAGTAGAAATATTTAAAATTTGCATCAAAATACCAAAGTACAAATCTCTCCAGGCATAAGGGTTGCATTGGAATCACATCAGCTCTAAATGTAGTAAACCTTTTAATGGAAATGTCACACAGTTCAGACACAAGATTTAGGGATTTCAATATGTTATATGAGCTTATAACCAATATTATTCTTGTGAAATTTCAGTAGGAAACATTAAATCAGCTTTTCCAGTCTGGTGTGATCCTTGTTAAAGCAATGAGAGCCATCTCAGTCACCTGCTGTTGAAGAAGAGCTCTTAGCTAGGGAGAACTTCTTCCCAATGCTATGTCTTAAGCAATACCAGCCCTAAAACATCAGGCTTGCAGGTATAAGATGGAAACAAAGATTAAATTTAAACATGAGACACCGTCCCGGTACCTCTCTAATTGTGTTGACTTCCATGTCTAGATTTGGGAGTTAAAGGTTGAGCACCTCTCATACGAGGAAAGGCTGAGAGTTGAGTCTGTGTAGAGAAGAGAAGCCTCAGAGGGGATCTTATCAATGCTTATAAATATCTAAAGGGTGGATGTCTACAGGAAGGGGCCAGGCTCTTCTCAGTGGTGCCCAGTGATAGGACAAAGGGCAATGAGCACAAACTGGAACATAAGAAGTTCCATCTGAACATGAGGAAAAACTTCGTTACTCTGAGGGTAACAGAGCATGGGAACAGGTTGCCCAGAGAGGTTGTGGAGTCTCCTTCTCTGGAGATACTCAAAACCCACCTGGATATGATCCTGCTCCAGCTGGGGCGTGGTGTGGTGGTTGTGGTTGGACTAGATGATCTCTAGAGGTCCCTTCCAAGTTATACAATCTGTGAACATGATCTTGTCCTGACTTGCATGCCTCCCTGGCTTCTGAACTGGTTTGATGTCTCTTTCTCCTTACTTACATACTCCTGGAATACAAATGTAAGTGCATACCATGGCTTTTCTGCCATGGTTCTTACATGGTTCCATGTAAGCAGGAGAGAAACTGGTTGAAGTCTGTTGGTCCAATATTTTAAATTCCCAACTGTTCTTTGTGTTAGCTTTTCTGTCGTGAGCACTGCCTATAAAGTTCTCAGTCTTTGAATTATTTGTCTAGTAAGCTTCCATAAAAAATGAGTAGGACAATGGAAACAAAAGAAATACAAATATTTAAATTTCATGAGTACAAAAACATTTTAAAGAAAAATATGTATATTTCTACTTCATCTTGCTATATTTTTTATATAATACCCTGAAGAAATCTGCGTGAACAGTACAGCAGGCAGAGGTTCACCCATTGGTGGTTTAGGTGGCTGTATCTGCTGCTCTTCATGCCAACCATTTAATTTTCCTTTCATCTGTTTCAGAAAAGTTACTACCCTGGGATTTAGGATGTCTGCACTGATAGGCATTCTCTGCTGTGGAAAAGCATAATCTTTAAATCATTTGCTGGCTTTGTTACTTGGGGTCCGGGGGCACGCGTGTGCGAAAATCACTTCAGACTTTCGTGCTTGCACCCCTGTTAAAGGGTCGGAGGGGCTCAGGTGCTGCTGTGGCTTTAAAGAGCAGTGGAAGGTAGAGGTGCTTCAGAGGGATTAACGCAAATGCTCCTGTCTCTGACTTAGTGCAGAACAGTACAGAATTCTGGTTACGTTCCCAAAGGGTGCAATTTGCAATCATGTTTTCGCAAGGTTTTAGACCATTACGTTAATGGGAGATGGGTTGTATTGTTTTTCACGTTTGCTTTTTATATTTCTTTTAAAGGAAGAAATTCTTAAATAATAAATGAAAACACAAAAGACCGAAGTGGGTTTTGTGGTGGGGGTGGCTGTTTCTTGATGTTGTTGGGAAGCTGCATTTCTGACACCCAGATGACTCTGAGCATTAGACTTTCTCCATATGTGGACAGACAGATCTAATCATTAGTGAACACCAGAAAGCAGGAGAGCCGGGGAGAGAGAGAGCGTGCACGAGGGAGCTTAGTTTATTTCTGCGGTGTCACATCAATCTGCCCGGTTAAGTGATTGAAGGGGAGAAACGCAGGCTGCAAAAGAAACTGGGCCCTGATTTGTTCAGGGTCACCAGCAGTGGTTTGAAACCATCTTGTTTGCAGATACCTCTTTCATGTTATTAGGCTGTCAGTTGAGTGACTTTGTAAGATTTATGGCTCGAAGCTGGAGCGTGTGCGTGTGTGTGGCGATGGCAGTGATGGGCAGCGGGCGGGGGGGAACAGAGATGTTATTGAGAAGACAGTGATCCATGCGTGCCTTGATTGAGCTTTGCAGCCTTTTGTCTAGTCCTACTTAACCTCCTTATGTATTTTTTTCACATGCCGCGTAAGTAGCTCAAGCAGAAGGTGGAGCAACAAGTGGTAAAAGGTTGCTCGTAACAACATAGTACCGCAATGGATGTGGTGTGGGCTTATTGACTGTGTAATGACGGAATAAAGCAGTTTATTGGGCAGGTCCCAGGTTTAACTTTCAAATAGTTTCATTTACTGTAATGTCAAAGCTGCTGGCTGAGTGTTCCCTTGTCAATGGTAACCCCGTAGGGAAATGTTATCTATGAGGGAGAATTTAGAGACAGCACTGGCTTATACAGAAAGGAAAAATGTTTATTTAAAACAAACAACAAAAACCCCCAAAATAAATGAGAAAAAACAACAAACCAAAAACAAATTAAAAAAAAGGAAGTGAGATGACTTGATCAAAGCAACATATAATTTAAATTAATTCTGTGTTTAGCAATAGATTTTATTTTATGTAGGTCTGCAATATTTAAAATACTGGATTTTGAGAAACCTGAATTTTTTTTTTTTCAGAAGCTGGGTATAATTCAGGAAACAAAGCTTGCTGCTCTTATGTTTATACAGTTCTTAGTTGTGTCAAGAACAAGGCATGTATTATTTTAAAATACGAGTACGAAAATTTTCAGTGTCAACTAGATTCAGTTTCACTTGTGGTGATTTAAAGTCAACAAAATTAGATTCCAGCAGTATAGAAGCCAGAGAACCTTTTTGAAGCAAATTTTCATAGGGTTCTGCTATTTGAGGTTTGTAAGAGAAAGAATTTATTATTAATTAGTTATCCGTAGGTTAAAGGAGTAAATAGAAATTGCTGTTCTGTTGTCGTTCACTTAAAAAGCAAGCTATACAACTGATCAGCGTAATTTGTTTATTGGCTTTTGGTCTTCAGCCTAGTCAAGTTAATTAAATTTGAAAAATAGACTTAGTTGTAAATGCTTTGTAAGGAACTGCCAGCACCTTTCGTATCGTTGGTAGGTTTCACGTACTTGACCATGAAATGTGAGTACTCCTTCACGTAAGGTGTTCTACCACACCGTTGTTTGCTAATTGACATAGTGTGAAAATAGTTCTCCAGAAGTGAAAAGGGAGCTTGTACTTGTCTAAGAGATTGTTTCTTCCCTCCCAAGTTTGAAAATGAGCCCCTTAGTGGCGCAGCCCTCCTGGGCAGTTGTTCCCATACTGAAACGTCCAGCAGGAAGGACGCACCGTGAGTATGGCAGGGAAAAAAGCGTAGCTGCCTGCTTTCCCCTCTCCATATTACAGCAGGAATTGCTTACTGTGTTGGTCTTACAGCCTTTCAAATTTTTACATAGTGTCTAACTTTCCATTTATATTTTAAAATTTCTCAGAAATTATGTTCTTTAAAAAAAAAAAAACAAACCAAAACCAACTAAACCCTAAATTCCTTACCTAGCTGCCTTTTTTAAAGTCATTGAGAAAACACCTGTTCTTTTCATCTGTGATAACTGTGCACAATTTGACCCTATAGTAATCTGATACATTTTAGTATAAATGGGATCTCGGTTGTACAGACACAAAGATGCTATTCTTTCTCTATTTATCAAATGATATTGAGGAGAATCAGAGTTTATTAAACTGAATAAAATACTGCTTTCAGTAGAAAATTCTATAACAAAATCCTGCCGTAATCCCTGGAAAAAAGATGAGGCTATCCTAAGTCACAGAACTGGGTCTTGGCAGACCGTCACCTTGCCCCGTGCCTGGCATGGCTACAGCCATGCTGTGTGACCTTGCGCCAGCCCCACAGTCCCATCTGCTCTCTGTACTCCTGCTGCAAAATGCGTGATGCGTTGGTTGGAAAATGCCCGAGATCCTGGAATGGAAAACAGTCTGTAGTGTAGCTGCACTATGAATTACATCACAAAGTTAGTAGCTAATTTGATCGATAGAATATCTTGCTAATAAAAACTCAGATTCCACCCCCACCCTTCCGTCGTTTTTAGTCAAAAGGTAGATGAGATTTTGGGGAGTTTTTGGCAAAAATGTTGAAATTATCTTCATGATAATTGTTACTAAATCCTGATTTCTACCAAAAAGATTACATTAGCCATTCTTAAAAGAATGAAGTCATTCTGATCAACTGTAGTTAAACATAAGTTTGGGAATTACAAATGAGGAGTTTAAGAAGAGACATTGCTGGACATGCAGGGGTGGTGTCAGGAATGCCAAAGCTCAGTTAGAGCTTGACTTGGAAGGAGTGTCAAGGGCTGCAAGGACAGCGTGGTGGGCACCAAACTGGGTATGAGCTAGCAGAACCAGTGGTCTCCTGGGCAGCATCAGCAGGGACATGGCCAGTAGATTGCAGGAAGCGAAGGATCATCTCTTCTACTCAGCACTTGTTAAGTCATACCCAGAATGCCATGTCCAGTTTTGGCTCCTCAGTACAAGAAAGTCATTGACAAACTGGCATGAGTTCAGCGGAGGGCCATGATGATTGTTGAGTGCTACAGTACCTCTGCCTTGTGACAAGAGGCTGGGAGAGCTGTGCTGGTTCAACCTGGAAAGGAGATGGCTTCAGGGGTCCTAACAGAAGCATGCCTGGTCCTGTGGGGAGGGGATTGAGAAGACAGAGCCAGGGTCTTCAGGGTGGTGCGTGCAAAGAGGAAAAAAAAGGGCAGTGGACACAGATGGAAACCAGAGGGCTTCAGACTGGGCATGAGGAAAAACATCTTCATACAGTAGGGAAGGTTGCCCAGAGAAGCTGTGCAGTCTCTATCCTTGGGGGCTTTCAGGACCTAACAGGATAAAGCTCTGAGCAACCTGGTCTGAGCTGACCCTACTTTGTGCAGGAAGCTGGACTACAGACCAAGCCCAAATTATTCGGAGAGGGATTCTGTGATCTCTTCAGAGGAACCGGTAACAGATTTGTTATTCTGCATCTCACATCTGTAACGTTAAGAAATTCTTCAGAGAAACTGAAGTTGGTTGTTGTGCTGACTAGCAAATGTGATTCCTAGAATAAATAATATTCTGCCTGTTAACATTAAATGTAGAGTTTGGTAGTGTTTGGGAATATTCACTATGTTTCTTAAACAGTGGAAATTATTTTAAAGGCAAAGTGTTTGGAAAAGGAACTGTATAGCATGTGATTATTTTCGGCACTCTTGTTTTGCTTTTTCACTTGATTCAGTCAACTCTTGAAAGCTGTCCTGTCTTCTTTAAATCCATGGTGGCAGCTATGGTTTTGCTTCGTTCCTCATTTTAAATGCTTTCTGCCTCTACTTTTCAGTTGCTCACGCTTAGGTGAAATTAAGAAATCTAACTGTCGGGTATTACCTTTTAGACCTGCTGAAATAGCTCTTCCTGCTTGCATCCTTATGGTCTCATTAAGACGATGCTCACAGCATGCCTGACTCTAGTGAATATTTGCAAACCTCATTTGCCTACATTAGAGACAAAAAGCTTTAAAAAAATCCTTCTTGAGCAATAAACGGTCGAGTTTGTCAGTATCTGTGATCACAGAGCTGGCGTTACCCAAGGCAAGGGCTGAATGCTGTCCTCGTAGTTGAGTAACCGTTGAAATGCTTCATCCAAGCCTTTCTACTGCTGTGATACTACACTTGGTCCGTGGCTTTGAGTAGTGGTTTTAAAGTGTAAGGGCTGCTAAAATCAGTGAGAAGGGAAGGTATGCGGTGCTGTTATAGCAAGCCCTGTACGTCAAGGACTTCTGTAGACAATATTATCAGTCCTACTCCTACTTTTTTATACCAATTATGGAGTTTGTGAGTTTATTATTATGTAAATGAGTTCCATTTTGTTGAGTCAAGTTACGGTAGCTCATCATAAAGCAAGATCTAAGGTCTTTGGAGCAAAACCCAGATTCCAACAAGTGTGAGTCATCTTTGTGGTTTACCTTTACAATTGTGACTCAACTGTTTTGTTTTCTCTATGCTCAGACTTTCAGCCTGAGACTTCAGTTCTCTGGGGATTTAAAAAATCCTTGACCTATTCTGTAACATTGAGGTCATGCTTTAATGCCAGCCAAAATTTCCATTATGTCTTCATTTATGCATTGTGTTGTGCTTCAGCTGTTCACCTGCCCACCACAGGTGGCTCATCTCATTGTTGAGTTGATAATGATATATAATGGATACGGGTTTTTTTTTAAAGCATTTTAGAATCACTTTGCAATGAAAGATGTCATACAAGTCTAAAGTAATACTGATGTTACATTTTTGTTGAACAAAATGAAACTAGAATTAATTGTGAAAGTATTAATCACAGGTGATGTAACTGTCATGTTAATGAGAAGTGCTTAAAGATTTCTGAGCTCTACTGTAAATAAATAGTAATCTTATAGATTTCCAACCCTTATTTATTCTATTTAAATTTCATGGTCCTGAAGAACCAGGCCAAAGAACTTTAGATGGGTGTTTTTCCTTTGGAGCTATTGAATTTTCCTGTGAAAACAGGTTTTAGAGGACTCTCACAGTTAACCATCAAAAATAACCTTTTTCATTATATTTCAATCATTTTGCTACTCTTGTGAATGTAGAAATAAGAAGCCATTAAAAATGGCAGTCTTCATCAGAGGGATAGTTTTCTTGTTAAAATGTTAAAAAATAATCAAATTTTTAGAGAAAATTTGGATTAGCATTTTGAGGGAATCGCTAATGGAAGTGAAGAAAGGAAGGCAAATAGAATTTTCTTCATCTAAAGATGGGCAAAGTGCCTTTTTTTTAGCTGTTTATATTATAAAACTCTGAATGGTAGGAATCAAAATAATCTATAAATTTGTGCAAAACTGTTACTTTTCTACCTCAATTTTGGTTTTATGGTTTGTTTTTTTTCTTGCAAAAGGTTCATCCCAGACATCGTGCAGCTGAGGGGCTACAGAAAAATAATTCGGTTGTCTGTGTTTGATTTTGGAAAGCTTTTGTTTCCTTGGATAAATGTCATCCTTAACTTTTGAAGGTAACCACCTCGGACATGTCATTCCCATGTGTTGGTAGTTAAAAATACTCAAATTGTTTACAGCTCCCACTTCCTCCTGGACTAGATGTGCACAGTTCATCCAGTACGAAATGCAGTTGCACAGAAAACAGTATTTCCTAGTTTTCGAGGGGCTGACTTTGCAGTTCTCACTGTTAACTTTTCTGTTGCTGCCTTCAGTTTTAGCCTTTAGTTTTTATGTGCAACCGATGCCACTGATGTCTTTTTGTTTATTTCCATTAGCTGGAAAAGTTATTGAAGATAACTGAATGGCGATGCACTTCTCAAGATATCCTTTTAGTAGATATTGGAGTAATTATATGGTCTGTGTAATAAACCTCTTCCACGTTTGATCGGGGTGCCTTGTTCAACGAACACAGGTATGGTACTGGCTGGCTCATGAGGGGACCAAATGAGAGCACTGGCCAAGATTTTTGTGGTTTGTTGCTAGAATTACCAGTAATGCCATAAGCATTGGCACCATTCAGATTAGGATGAGAGCAACGGGTGTTCGTGCTGTGCGCAGGTGTTGCAAGAGAAATTAGGGAAAGTTCTACCAAGAATGTCCCCCTAATAGTGTGTATGAGCATTTCCCAAACTATTCACGTGCTAGAAGAGCCATTATCAGATATGTTGTTCCTGAAGACATCGGCATGGCAAAATACAGTTTTCCTGTCTGTAGCAGAGTTAACCAATCTATAGTCTGTGGGGCATATGCAACCTGCCAGGGTGATTCATCTGACCCTGTGGTCCTCTGTTGTGTACACTGAGCCCATTTCAGGGCTGTGCTGCAGGCTGGGTGACTGGTGGTGGTGGTAGGTGTCATGCAGCAGAAGACGTGGCATATGGCCCCGCTGCCTTTATTAGAAAAGGTTCAGTTGCTTACATAGCTGCAAAACTGGGTTGTGCTGGTTTAGAAGATAGTGTTCTGGGCAGAAGATTTCCTAGCTGGCCATTGTCATGAGATTGGCTTTTTGCATGTGATCTCCTGTCTCCCATCAGGTAGTTTTTTTGTTTGTGTGGTTTTTTTAACATGAACTGAGGCATTTAACCAAAGGGAGTGCTTTGTCATAGGCTTCCTGTTTCTGGTCCATGATCACGAATTTGAATAATACTTCTGGAATTTGCTATGTACGCTCACTGGAAGTTCCAATTCATCTCTTTCCCACCTTCATTGCAGCTAGTTATGCAAGCAGTCTTTCATAACTTGCTAATACTCCCTAACAATTTTCACTTCCGCTTTATTCTGCGCACCAGTGCAGTTATAATTTCCGCAGTGTCCATATCTACCACAGTTTAAGGTTAAAGTTTAGAGCCAGTCACAATTTTTTTCATCTATAAAACTGACTTTCCTCTGGAATTTTTCTAATGAAACCATACGTTTTTGTTAGAATATGTCAAGTTCAATGAAAATTTTGTAGAGAAAGGTTTCTTATCTCCAGGTTCTATTTTCTCATCAAAAACAGATGCGAAAGTCTGTAAGTTGTTCTAACCAGAATAACATAGATATGGGGAACTCACCTGTGACTTTACTGATCTGGCTAAATTCTTACCCTACCTGATTCGAACTTCAGATTTGATTCTCAGTTTCCTTCGTAACAGATGAAAGCGTTTACCTTCCACTTGTTTGGCCGTCTGGCTGTACCAGGAGGGACCAAGAGACCCAGCGCACGCTCCCAGTAGCCTGTTAGGAAGCACGCTTACACGGCGTGAGAGACTGCCATAAATCCTTCATCTGATTCGGTTAGGGTAGGAATCTGAAGCTTGTGTCGTATGTTCAAAGTGAACGCTGTAACCATTGGTGTCACTGCAGTTGCTTTGCCTGTTAGCTCAGG
The DNA here is from genome assembly GCA_013399095.1 of Psophia crepitans. Lineage (NCBI taxonomy): Eukaryota > Metazoa > Chordata > Aves > Gruiformes > Psophiidae > Psophia > Psophia crepitans. The sequence goes on along the minus strand of VWZZ01001171.1, from coordinate 733,474 downwards.
TATGTCATACTTCTAATGGTAGTGCCATTGTCCCATTTTGGAACTTGGAAATAGTATGAAATCTCACAATTTTCCTCAAGAACGGGACTGCTTGGGTACATTTGAGTATTTTGAGAAAAATTGTGTGCAGGTCTCTTAAGTACTGTAATAATACTTTACCTACTAAACAAGAGAAATTAGTTTTTTCATTTGTTGCCAGCATAAGCAGGTGTTTTGTCTATGGAGGATTGTGATAAGAGAGCTGGCTGCCCTAAAGCTTTCAGCTTTTGCTATTTTATATGCAACCAGTAGTGGTCTTGTCTTTTCCCTTAGGATTTTTTATAACAGTGGTAGTGAGCAAGTCATCTAAAGGTCTCCAGTTGTATCCTGAGAGCTGAGAGTTCAGAAATGTTATAAATCTTGAAGTATTCCTTTTGGATGTGTTAGTGTTTTTATAATAATAGCAAGCCTTTATGTATGGCACCTTTCATTCTATAGCACCCCAAAGCACCGTATAGTGTTACTGGAGAGAAAAAGCCTTGCTCTTTGTCCCTTCCTGCACAGCTCCTCCAAAAAGGGAGGGAAATCCCAAACCTATGGGCAGTGATTGTTTCCTTCAGTGAATTTATTCTGTTTTTCAATTCCCTTCAGTTGTGTTCCCCTCTGTCAGGCTGCCAGAAGGTAGCAAGGAGGAGGAAGAAGGGCTCGGAAAGTCCCATGAAGGAAGCGGAATTAACGTAGTGAACTCCCATGTGCTCTCAGTTTCCAGACACCTTTCTATCCAGTTTACATAAAGCTTTGTGGATTTGCAGAGATCATGAAGGGAAAAACCAGAAGCACTCACTCCAGCAAATATTCTTCTCAAAACCACCTGTATATCTAAACAGGATTTAATGCTCGTAAAAAGCAGAATTCTCTCATATGATGTTTAAGGGCTTTCAGAAAAGGAAGCATGTTAGGAATGGGATGGAGGGAACTGCCAGTTTTTAGGCACAGACTCCTAAAGATTGTTGGTATACAGCCTGCATGGCAAACACATGGATGAAAAGCAAGGAACAGTAAATTAGTTTGAAGGACTGGGATGGTATACAGGTTTATTTTAGACCATTTTGAAACAGGGTGTTTGGTGTACAGCACCAGTATAAGTCATGTAATATATGACTACAATAATCAGATGGTCTAACCTTTATTAGAAATGGAAGTAAAAACAAACAAAGTAAATCACTTGATGTTGGAGCTCTCAGCTCTTAAGAACTGTGCAAGGAACCCAACACAGTACAAGTAAGTATGGAATATTTCCATGTTCTCTTTAAGTGGTAGGAGACCAATCTGATTCACATTTTGTGCAACTGTAAAATTACGGAATAATTTAGGTTGGAAGGGACCTCTGGAGATGCTGTTCAGGGTTGTGTCCATTTGGATTTTTAATGTTTGCAAGGGTGGAGACTCCTCAACCTCTCTGGTCAGATGCTGCCATGGGTGACCATCCTCAATTTAGGAAAATATCTTTTTTTTCTTCTACCTGACTGGCATTCCCATTTACTCCTGTCCCATTGCTTTGTGGCTCTCAGAAAACTCTGGCTTTGCCTTCTCTCTCCCCTCTCATTGGAGATTTTTAAGCAGCAACTCTGCCTACAGGCTTCTCTTTGTTTTTTCTTCTTAATGCTTACAGACCTCACTTCCATGAGCCTCTCCTCTCCTGCTGTGTGCTCCAGTGGCCAACGGTCTCCGCAGCCCTTCGCTGCACTCACTCCAGTGTATCAATGTTTTGTGCTGGGAAACCTAAAGCTGGGCGTGGTGCTCCAGATGGGGTCCCACAAGTGCCTGCTGGCAACACCCCTGTTTGCACAGCCCAGGAGGCTGTTGGCTGGCTTTGCTGCCAGGGTCGTGCTGGCTCATGTTCAACTTGCCATCTACCTCCCCTAGTTACCTTGACCCTTCAGAGGGGGCCAAGCCCAGAGAGTTGTGGTGAACAGAGTTAAATCCATTTGGTGGCTGGTCACAAGCAGTGTTCTCCAGAGCTCAGTCTTGGGGCCAGTCTCGTTCATTATCTTTATCAATGATCTGGATGAGGGGATTGAGTGTGCCCTCAGTAAGTTTGCAGATGACACCAAGTTGGGCGGGACTGTTCATCTGCTTGAGGGTAGGAAGGTTCTGTAGAGGGATCTGGACAGGCTGGATCGATGGGCTTGAGGCCAGTTGTATGAAGTCTAACAAGGCTCGGTGTTGAGTCCTGCAGAC
>VWZZ01001171.1:604220-727037 GCA_013399095.1 Psophia crepitans | reverse complement strand
AGGCTTTCATTCAAACTGGTTCTCTGCAGTCCTAATTAAAATAGACTTCAATGAGAAGTTTTCTTTTCCTCTTCCAACTGAAGCTTAAGGGCATAGTTCTAGCTGGAGAGTATATTGTGTTCATTTTACTGTTTGAGTGGTTTGGTAGAGAAGCTGTCTTTCAAACGCAGAGCGACTACTACTATGCCTCAGGACTCAGCTGTCACATCAAGGCTGTTTTCCACATATATGTATTATATAATGTGCATATATCATCACCGTCAGGTAGCTGAAGTTTTTACATCTTACATGGAAGCAACTTTTTCTCACCTTTAAGAAGTTCTCTTTACAGTGGGATTAGAGGTAATTGTATCATATATTTTAAAGGGAATGATGGCATGGGTTGTCCCTTTAAAAAGAGAAGAATGATGCAAATTGAAAGACGCGTATACATCTTTCTCTCCATAAATTGAGCTGCAGTACTGGTGCAGTATTCTTTCCTTTGTGCGAGGAAAACCGAAGGGGGAATTAGTTCCTTTAAATGTTACAGTCAACTTAAGTGACTGCAAGAGTTAGTAGACTGAGAGCAGCACTGGAAAAAGAAACCTCCCATTTAGCCACAGAGGAAATCTTCCATTTAGCTGTTTAATTAAATAGGAAATGGCAGTGCATAGCCCAGTCATTGTCTCAGCCCTCGTGGAGAGGATCAGAAGAAGGTCAGGAGCTTGTTCACTTTCTGTGCCCACGGCCTCTGTCCTGAGACCACCAGCAAGGATGGCCAATTAATACCAAGTGCTCTAGGGGGTTTTGGGTTGTGTAGCATGGGGTTTTTTTTGTCTACTAGGATCTAGACTGAGGTTGCAAATTTGTTTCAGAGAAGCTGCTACACAGTCGGTGACAAGGATTTCAATCACTGCATCTCTGAGTAAGAATGAGATCAGTCAATGAAAAGTGAAAAATCTGTGCCTCATGTTTTTTGTAACTAGCACTGCCACACCACCAAAAGACACTTTATTGAAAGCTCCTGCAAAGTTTTGGTTTCAGAATTCAGTCTTCTGCCCAGTGCACTGAAAATGCAGACAATGTCAAAATGCAACACAGAAAACATCCAAATTTTCTCAGCTTCAAAGAGCTATTTTTAAATTTTGTTGTCATACTCATTTTCTGAATTACCTCTGCCCCTATCTGAGGAGTCCGTACAAAGCTATTGCTGCTTGCTGGTAAACTTTTTAAACATTACGGAAACAGAATTACTGCTGCTGGGCTCTCCTTTGCTCTATCCCATTGTCTCTGATTATTAGAGAGTCAACTTGATGCAGTGAAATTCTGGCAGATTTGAGCACTGGGAGCATCCACAAGCCAGGCAGCGCACCGTCACTGACGGTGTGAGCATCACCTATAGCAGTCTGCTAGAGATAGTATTTATGGTGATAGCTTCTGGAAATTAAACTAACCCCAATTTGTGTTGCATGCTGTAAATCACCCAGCAGATTTCAGAATGCAATACTATTTATTTAGTTGTTTAGTTAACCTTCAGCTGGATTCACTCTCTGAGAAGTGAAAGTCTGAGTGATATTACTGGGGAAGGACGCCTGCATTTTGCTGGCTGCTGGCCTTTTCTTGCCTGATCCAGGCATGAGTGCTGGTGCTCACGTTGCCTTCCTGCTGTGACCCTGGTGGCCAGGTCTGATGCTGCAATCCAAGGTTGACTTATCCCTGAGTGAGTAGCACAGGCTTGGATGCTCTGGGCTGGACGTCTGGAAATCAGTGAAGGATTGGACAGATAATTGAGAATTTAGGAACCCATCCAACTCCTGTGACAGCCACTGAGAGTCTTCTGTTTCTTCTGGTGACTTCAGTAATAGGTGGGTTTTCAGTGCTGTTTTCAAAATGTATGGTTTCAGTTGGTAAGTGCTTGGCTTTCCATGGCTCTATGGTTTCCTCTGTGTGAAGACCTGGGTACTACTTACCTCAATTTGCAAAAAATAAGTGATTCTAGAGATAATACTGACTTTGGTGTATGTATTGTCTATCCTGGTAGGAAAGAAAATACTGTAAAGACTTGTAATACACCCAGGTGGCTTTTCTGAGGAGCTGGATTGCCTTCTGCCCTGCAGTCTGATTCATGGGTGGTGCACGGCTGAGCACGTATACGTACTGCACACACACTACGCATACATACGTTCCCAGTTTTGGTCGTAGTGAGCAGAGGTTTGGAGATAACTGGGATTTTTTTTAAAAAAAAGTAATTAAGGTTTCAAAGAACCATCTCGACTGTGTATGTGTAAGAAAGGCAGAGGCAGTGTGTGGTAGTTTAATCTGAGCAGAGCATAAAGTTACCTGTTATCTTTCATTGCCCATATTTAAAAACCAGTTCCAGGAGCCCATCTTTGCAGCTAACCTTTATACTGCATTTAAATTCCCTGTTGTGAAACTCAGATTCACTCATAAATGTATCTAAATGATAAATCAATAAAAATATAAAAAGGAGGGAGCATCGAGGAGACACCCCCGCTCACTTGTGCTTGTGCAACTCAAAGACAGCCTTGGCTGAGGGAGCAAATACGTAGGTTGGTTTTGTACAGGTCCAGCCTGCAGCGGGGCCCAGGGACAGTCGGTGGGCTTACACTGGGATTGTCTTTGTGAGATGAAAGGAGATGGTGAGCCATGGCTTGCCGCTTCACTCATCCTCGGGGCTGGCAGGCTCTGCCCAGCATCCCAAAGGCTGTGTGACCGACTGCTGTCCACCCTGCCCATGTGTTTTATTTGAACGTCTGCCGGCATCAGCCAAAAGCTGTTTGTGGGCCGTGCCCAGGCCCTTTGCATCCCCCCATGGCGGGGCCTAGGGGTGCCGTGCCGCTGGCCGGTGGGAGCTGGGGGAGAGGACTGCAGGACTAGCTTTTTCCTGCCTGTGCGCTTGCAGAATGGAAATGCAACCTGACAAGTCTGAAGTTGTATATAGAAAGAGATAGATAAACTCTGTTAACCACAGAAGCAGGTTTTAAATACATTAAAATATTTTATCCCATTATTTGTTTTGACCAATTGACCACAATATTAAAAATTCAATCATGGAGCAGCTGACAAGTGCAGTTGCCTAATTTTATTTAAGGGTTCTTCCCCCCCCTTCCATTTTTCCATCCTGTTAACGCTGCTGCCTGTGCCCAGACAGTAATGGGCTTCTTGTATGCCCACGACTGTTATGATCATGTAAATTTATTGGTGCTTAGAAGAAGCGAGCTATTAAAACATTACAACAACCATTACAGCCAGGCTCGTGTTGGCTTTCGCTCCCAATGAACATATGCTTCCGAGTGAATGCCTAAACTCTTATTTATGGATTTAATTTAATATGCGGAAAGAATTCAAAATTAAATTTTGTGTCTGCCTCCAGAGAGTGTCAGTGTATAATAACATGGTAATTTTTACACATCTTTATGAGAAATGGGAAAATTAATTCTTTCTGACAAGTTGTAATTATTCGACTTGGAACAGTTGCAGCTGAGCAGTTTGCATGCCTGTTGTCTGTTGTTGCGCAGTGTAAGGGGAAAACGTGGGGATGGAGATATATTGTGTGTCTGAGAGTTTCTAATAGCTTCTGACATTTTAGCCCTGCGTATTATCAGGGTGCTCTTTAAAGGAGTGGGGAATGTAATCTGCTGCCTCGCCGGGGACACACATGCAGCAGTGGACCCAGTGTTGGGAGATGGGGTGGGAACTCTTTTGGTCTGTCTGAGGATGAGGAAGGGGGGGCTCTCTCCATTACTTTGCAGACGGTTAAAGCTGAAAGTGAGGTAACATTATTAGTACTCTTTGGCCTCACTTATTTTTACCCTTTAATGAAGATACAGGTGAAGGAAAAGTGTTGATTTTAGCTGGGCACAAGCAGAGCTGTCCTGTTTAAGTGTGTTTTCTTTCTCACCAAAATGAATGACGGTTGAAGGCACTTAGCACCTCTCAACCTCTAGGGACTGACTCCCCAAAAAGTTAGTGGTCTTTTACAATGAGAATCTTTAAAAATAAAACACCTGTCTTGTTGAAACGTGAGCTTTCACGACAAATATTTTTGTGAGGGTGACTTTGTTCTTGGCTAACTTAACTTCTGTTTTGGAGTTGCTGCTGAAAGGTAGGACATGTTCATCAAGCACAAGCCTGAAGCATCACTGGATATATTAGATAAAAAGAAAATTTATTCAAGTGAATGAAGTGTGTATTCATGGCTTTGAAGGCAAACCTGGCAGTAATGGGTGCTCATTTTTTGTCCTCCTGGAATGGTCCCTTTGGGATAAACACATACTAAAGGCAATGCTTAGAAAACATTTTATCAGACACACGTTAGAGGAAATAGAAGTGCCACAAATAAAATAGCACTGTGCTTACTTTTATTCCCAGTGACTTACCATAATTGCACTAGCTTGAAGGGTGCTAATGGTTTAGAAGGTGCTACTCTTTCCAGTAAGACACTGAAGAGGTTTTGTTGATGCTGGTACTTGGCATATGAAGATACCATGATTTAGGAATATTTTTTTCTCCAGAATGCAGTATGCAGCTCTGCTATATGACCTTGTAACAATCTGGGTTGTTGCTGAAGCTAGCTAAGTAGTGCAACGCTCTGAGTTCATGACTGCTTGGGTTTTGTAGGTGTTTACCTTGAACAAAACAATAACTTCCAAGGTCTTGGGAGAAGTCCCTTTGTGTCTGGTGGACACCTTGGCCTGGTAAGACTCCAGAATCTCTGTGGAAGGATGTGAACAGCAGCTCAGTGGGGCTCAGCTGAGACCTGGAACCTGCTGGGTGAGGGTGGAAAATGCTGCTCATTTCATCCCAGCAAATGTCATTAGGGAGTCTAGGGCTTTGAGGTATGGTATGGATATGTGAGTTCAGGGAGTTCTTGTACAAGGTAATAATGCTTGTAAGAGGACTGGTGTAACTTGTATTTCATTGGGAAAAATTCAGGTCCAGAGATCCCAAACTCTTTGGATATCATTTATTTTGTTTAGAACTGCATAGTGAGGTTATCAATAAACCTTGAAGTTAGGGATGGTAGTGAAGCAAATGCTTCCCACCTGTCTCAGCGAGAGCACAGGGTGCTTCCCAACCAAGCCACCCTGCTCCCTGCTGAGCTCACCTGTGATGGTTGTCAGGACTCCCTGTTAATCAGTGGGAAGCACAGGCAGTTTGCAAGTTCATCTTCTCAATCTCGGATGCTGAAAGAGCCCAGGTGAATCATACCCAAAACGGCTTGTATCTCTGCTTTTTAACTCTCCAGGGTGTTACAGAAACATACAAGTCGGATGAATCCTGTCCTGAGGGACCAGAGAAAATGGAAAAACATGAATCTTTCTTGTGAAGATGTCCCCTCACCTTTCTTTTTTTTTTTTTCTCTTTTGTTCAAACCAGTGAAGGTTTTATTTCCAGTAGCAGGGAGTCAAGTATTGCAGGAAGAGAGAGTGTCTCTTTCACCAGCACAATAAATAACCTCCAAAAAAAAATCTAAGTTGTTATGGAATTACTCCTTGGCAAGAACACATGCAACTCTTGGGGTATGCCTTCGGGTCTTCATTTTTCTTTCCTTCCAGGAAAGGCTGCATTTTATTCCATTTCTGAAGAAACCTCTTCTAACTTATGTCATCTGGCACTCTGAGCCCTTTTATTCACCCTTTGCTGCTTTTAAGGAAACACTGCTCAGACCTCTTTCTTCCTGAGAACGTGTTCTTCTTGTGCCATACTGAGCTGCTGCGTTCAGGAAGACAAGAGTACAGAGAGATTGTCAGTTTTCTTTCAGTTCATTTTGAACCACAACAGGAGACAAATTTAATGGTAAAGCAAAGTCTGGGCTTATTTAGCAGACTTGTAATTACAAATTGGAAACAGAAAATCATTAAAAAAAAAGGCAAATAAATGTTGCAATTCTATCTTAACAGCTGGATATATTTATATCTTGGCTAGGTACAATACATACAGCGTACATTTCTGTAGCTGGTTAACTTCTTACCTTTCTTAGAATTGTCTAGGGAGGTCCCAAGTTGGTGAGAGCTCAAGCTTCAGTGATATCCCATGACCTGTGAATGTTTCCTTCAGTTTTCACTGCCCTCATCTTTTATTTTCTCCTTCCCCTCTTACTCCTCTTTGGAATTAAATGTTTGCTACCACATGTGGGGCTTGTGTTGTTTAACAGTCCAAAATATGTAACATAGATTTCTCCTGTGTCAATTCACATGGACTAGCCAAGGATATCTGTTATTGCAAAAACACTTCGACCACGTTTAGCTTGGAGCTGACCAGCTGCTTTCCACCTGCTCTTACCTGCTCCCCTTATAGGTCTATAAATGCATTCATGTTAAGGATGAGTCCAACAAAACATGCTGGTCAAGATTTTACAGTTTTTGTCAATGAGATGAAACTGCTGGTTAGTGAGTCCTCTAGCCAGTCATGTCTGAAAACGTGTGCAGTCACGCTGCGCTGCTGTGGAAGCTCAGCCCCGTTTCTAGTTGTCTTTCCACATTTTTGCTGTGAATGAGGGGGTTGGGGCTGGGATTGAGGTCTATGAATCCTCTTTGGCTGATGATTGTGCTAAAGGTGCCTAAGGAAGATGGTTGGACCGCATCCTCATTTTCTGGGAGGTGTTGGGAGCCCAGGGAGTGTTTGCTGTGCCGTCCTGTTGACTAGCATTCGTAGGTGATGCTAGTCGTGTCCTAGGCATGGTGGAGTGGGAATGATTTTTGGGAAGAATTGGTGAAAGAGAGGTCTGTCTCATGGGCATCCAGTTCAGGAGGATACACTTTGTACTGGTTTTGGCCTTGCAGTGCACTGAGTTATATCTAGAAGCATACGGAGGAATCTACTTCAGAGCATTTTGAGTTTTGTCAGATGGCTTCACCTAATAAAAATGTGGTCAGCATAGATTTCAACTTAGTACCGCTACTCTCATGGGGCTTGTCCTGGATAATACTGTTTTTCAACTCCTCCTCTCTACCCCCCAATCTCCCAAACAACTAAAAAGCTTGTCAAAAAACTCACAACCAACCCAACCAGGAAAAAAAAAAAAAAAAAAAAGAAAAAACAAAACCAAAACAACCCACCATAACATTTTTCAGCACTGAACTCCTTTTAGGTAGCAGCTTAAATGATGGCCTTATTTCGTTAAGACAAATGCAGCTTCTGGAGAGGTCAGTGCTTGCTAATAGCATACATTTTTCTTAAAGTAGGGGAGCTTGCCCTTCCATCTGAGCATGGGTGAAGAGGAACAGTTTGAGAGGTCTTCAGGCCATTCTGCAAAGTTCGTTCTAGAAAATACTCCCACGTTTGTAATCCCCAGCCTGGGTATAAATGATGGAGAAGTAAGCAAAGGCAAATCAATGGATGTGCTTAATTGTATTTATTTCTTTATTTAATTCACAACTATTACCAAGCTCATTTTGAAATGTATTTTCATGCATAATGTCAAATATACCCATTTTCTACTTCTTTCTGAAAAAGAAACAACTGTTTTGTGATGTTTCTTAAGGAAAAGAGGAGGAGGGATTCTTTTTCTTATAATCCCATAGTTTACCAGAGTGTCGTCCACACAGGGCGCTTATGCTGTTCTTGATGTTAACGTGGTGCTGTTTGGTGCAGGATGTCCAGAGAGTTTTCAATTGTTTTTTATTGTCTTATCCAGAACCATATCTCACAAGAGCAAGTTTGGTCCTGGTTGCAGTATTTCTTCTTTTAATTTGTTTAAATTATTTAGGGAACAGACGGTGGTTTAGAATGAGATGTGGGGGTTTCATAACTTCCCATAGTTCATGAAACATAGAAATTGCTATTTAAACATAAGTGAGCTTTTATCTGTAATAATGCCTCCCTTCCGTGGGGCATTTTCCACAAACCCAGTTTCTCCGCACCACTTCTCTCTTTTACAGATGGCAAAATGAGACTCAGAGAGCTTAATTACTCCAGGACTCACAGAAAGATAGCAGCAGATTAAGGAATAAATCATGTTTCTTAAATTGCGGTCCAGTCTTTGAAAATAGCAGCATCTTTCTTTATTGTGCTAGATCAAGCTTAGTGATGGGTGAATAAAATAATCACCAATACAATAAAAGGATCTGGTTCCAATATACATTCAGAAATTTGGATAGTTTTTATTAAGTCCATGCTTATCTGAGATTTTTACACCTCTAAACCAAGGCTTGTGCTTTTCTGGCATTATCTCCTTCAAAGACTTTCCTGTACTAACAACATCCAATAAAACATCATTCATATTGCAAGATCTGGCTGTCTTCTGGTGGTTTTTGCTGACTGAACAGCAAACTTACTAAAGAAGCTGGGTACACGGCCGATGATTGCTGCTGTTCGTTCTGTGGCTTATGGCTGCGAAATTAATCTCTCTATTGGTTTTCCTTCTGTAAAACAGAAATAACACCTACTTCTTTGGTGTGTAAGGCTTAATGAGTTGTATTGTGTTTGATGAGGTAAAGCACTGTAAAAGTTTTATCACAGTGCATCTGCTTCGAGTTTGGGCAGAATTCAGGCATGCTACAGAGGAGCTTCGCTGTGCGATAGCAGTTACGGGAAGGGATAGAGAAACTTTTGAGCACGCTGCTAAAATTTGGTCCAGGTTTGGAGGAGCAGATCTCTATATCCTCATCTATTTGCATGGGACCAAGCACCATCCTGGCTCCTTCCTAGTCTGAAGCTTGTGACTTGACCTGAATTTTTATCCAGGCACAAACCTCGAAATTCCAGCCCACTTAGGATTTCAGTGCACCAAACCCACCCTGCTCTTCCTTGGCGATCGGTTGCGTTTCCGCCAGCCTCCCAGCACTACCCGGACCGCGTTTCCCTTCTCTATCTTTTTTGGTTCTGCGTACCAGAACGTGATTAAAATCATTATATCCCTATCTATATCTTGCTGTCTGTTTTCCTTTTAATTAGGTTGTAAAACAATTAGTTACCACCGTGTCTCTCTCTCCCCCTTTCTGTCTCTCTTTTTTTGGCGACTCCCCCAGTGTGCCCAGAGCTGTTTGTTCTCCCCGGGCGGGGAGGAGGGGGCCCTACCGTCTTGCTTTATTTACAGCAGGGTGAAGGTCAGATATAAACAGTTTTTGTTCTTGTGCTGTTGCTTTCTTTTGTGACCTATCCTGCATTGTTTGGCTTTTTTCCTCCCCCATGCTTTGAAGTGCCGCACACCAGGTGTTCCTGTTCTGAATTACACATGAAAGGACCACATCCCTGGACTAATTAACTAGTAAACTGCACCCGCCTCCCCTGGGTTTAATTGATGCTGCTCTTAAAAGGGGAAGCCAGTTTCTTATTCCTCCTGATTTCACACCGTAGTCATCTCCTCTTTATCTCCCTAAATGCAGGAGATACTCTTGAATTTCTAGTCCCAGCCACGCAGTGCTTAATATGTCTTCTCATTTCACAATTAATAAAACAATTATCCAGTACAAAATTTTTGAAAGAAATCCTCCACCTTGTGTTATGGTGGTTTGTGTTTTGGTTTTTTTTCTTAGCTCCTAATTTCTTTGTGCCTGACGTTTGCAGCCTCTCTAGGGAGCACAATGTACGGAACCGCACCGCTTCCCGAGAGCTGGAAGATCCAGTATCTTGCTGCTAATTATTTTACTTGATTGTCTTGACCCAACAAAAGCATTGGTGTATACCGACATCTTCCATGGCTCACAGTTTCTTTCCTGGGGCAACGTTTCTTGCAGTGTAATGAGCAGGAGCTTTGGTGATTTCTTTGTTAGGCCCAGTGGTAGCACACCGATACGCATCTAGCCGTGCTTTGTGGCAGGGCGGGCCTTGTTGACGGCAGAAAACTGCGCAAAGCGATCAAAAATGGTTTAAATCAGCAAGCCTGAATCAAATATAGCTCCTTTGTGTGGGCCCTCCGCAACTGCTCAGTGCCGATCTATTTTGAGTTGATCGAGCCTTGTCTTTGGCAAAACTGGGGGGAAAGCACCCGGGGAAAGGGAGAAGGTTGTCATGTGGTGGTCACTGTGCTGTTTGTCCACATTGGTGTATGTATATTTGCATTATACTTCCCACGCTTCAGCTGTCCCCTGCACCAGCAACAGGACGTGTGCTGGGGCACAGAGGGCAGCCCCTCATGAGTTCAGCGGGTGCTCTCTGCATGCCCAGGCCTCTGGCCGACTTCCCCATGCTGGGCAGATGTGCAGGGGGAGCTGTGGTGGGCCCTGGGGCAGCAACCCCGCCAGTAACTCGGCACATTGCAAAAGATTTGTTGTATGGCAGAGCTGTGCAGCATCAAGCATTGTGTTCAGGCTCGAGGACCTGGCGTGCTATTGGAGCCGCACTGGTGCTGGGGTGCGGGGACCTCCCAGCCTCGTGGCACTGGCAGTTGGGGAACCACATGCATAAATGTTTGTATAATGGCTTATTAACATCAGATTTTCTTGTCCTTGAATGTGGTGTTTGCATCTTGCCAGTGCTTTGACGTTTTGAGATGTTAGGGTTGATTTAATTCCCAGATTTTCTTTACTCCAAATGGGTGATTTCATCAAAGGATGCTGGTTTGGGTATAGGGTCAGGTTATTTTTGTCTGTCTGCCTTAAGTATGTATTCACTTGCCATGAGCATCCTGTATCCTCTTTCAACTGAAGTGCTTGTTAAGTCCAGTGAAGTCTTTCTGCTATCTTCAGTGGGGTTGGTCCCTGTTCAGTTGATTTGAGTTGTTTTCAACTTGAAATGGAATTTCAAACTTAACAGTCTTATGAAATAGAGGGGAAGCATTCAGGATATTACCAGAAAGTGAGTGGGATGCAGCAACATTTTTACTTGCTTAGACATTTTTTATCTCTGGGTAGATGCCACCTTGTAGGTATTAGTGTATCACATACCTGCCTCTTTCTTGGATACCTGGCAGAGGGAAAACTGAAACACTTTGCTGTATGTGAGCATTTGGTTTCAGAGGTGGGACCTGAATATTAATCAGATGTGTATTTCTTCAAGGCAAAAGATGTTTCTTGAAGACGATATTTACTTAGTCACAGCTTGGGGCCAGATTCAGGGTGGCCAAGAGAAATGGGAGCTTTGCTGCTAGTGCTGCGGAGTTTTAGATTAGGGACTAGGCGGTGTTAACATAAAATGTAGAAAAGTGAACACGCTGCTTTCCTTCGAAATCACGGCTGTTCAGTGGTGGTGTGAATTAGGACTGCAGTGGAGCTGCCGTTGGGTTTTGTTGTTGAAGATCCAACAAGATTCCCCGCTTTTCCTCCCCACCATGCAGAAGTTTCCTACTCTTAAAAAATAATAATTTATTTTTTTTTCCTGGCAATAGCTCTTCTCCCCGAGGAGGGTAAATTTTGCACTTTCGTCAGGTGCAAAGTGACTTTTGTGGATCGTGCCATTTTACAGAGCACGATGGGACCTTAGGCTTTGAAATAAGCCAGCTAGCTGACACTGGAGAACAGACCTCAGAGAAATTAATTGTAAACTGGCTGAAGCTTATATGTCAAAGACAGACTGAACGTTAATTAACGTGCAGCTTAAGACAGGCATTTTTATATTCTAAAGCAGCTATTTTAAGACACGCAAAAAAAGCAGTGAACTCCCTGAATTTTAGCAGAAGGTAAAGGTAGAACTTTGGCCTTTATAAGCTTCATAGCTCCATTGAAATCTGTGCCTTGCTGTCTTGATTTAAACAGCTTAAAATCTGGACCCTCTTTTGCATTACATTTGATTGTTTAGATTTAGTATTTCCTGAATTCTTAAATTTATTTTAATCAATTTTTGCTAACATTTGCAATAAATTCCTTTTTATGGAAATTTTTCTTTAAAAATACCTTCAACCTGGTTTTGCTTATTTCCTATCTTATTTTCTAGCAAAGATGTTTTCAGCTTAGGGCAGATACAAATGAAAACTCGAAGAAAGACATTTTATTGCCAAAAAGCACTGGTATAATTCAAAAGCACCTCTTGCTAAATCATTTGTGAGTGTCTCATCAAAAGCATAGGATATGGTTTTGTTAGCGCACATCAGGTCTTTGAGAATGGTTGTCATGCACTTTCTTAATCTTACTCATTTTAACCCTTTTACAATTCTTTCTACCTTTTCCTTCAAGCTCTGATGTTTTGTAATTTTTTGCTGCTTTCCCCTTCAAAGGCAAGTTTGCCAGTGTTTTTGTGATTAACTTTTCTATGTCTGAGTTTTTCAAAACACTATCAGGTTATAACGTGCTGTTTAAAAGCCCATACCCATCTTTTTTTATTAATCCTACCTTTCTCTATCAAAACTGAAAGTCTTGTCATATCCTGTTTACATTTCAGCTTTTATTTCATCCTGCAGAAAAAAAGACAAAGATACTGGGGTTGAATCTGAAATTTAAAAGAAAATTTGCAGTGGCCCCTCCTGTTCTTGTAATCTGGCAACTAGCTGAGTTGCCCCACTTCATTTCAAAGAAATAGCAGTCACAGCTAACTTATTTTTCTAACTGTTTTACATTTCCTTATCTCTCAATTATAATATCTGGAGATATGACATGATAGCATTAAAAACTTAAAGGAGAAGGATATGTGGATTTTTCTGTTGTAATTTAAAAAGAGTCTGGCAATGTTTCTGCTCACAAAGCATATATAAGATTTTATTTTAAAAGCTTCCCTTGGTCCTTAGGTTTAGGTGTTGGGCTTAAAAATGTTCGGCATTACCATTTTTTATGATGATTTCAGAACAGGAAAAGGCTAGTATAACTCGCTGTATGGAAAAGCAAGGCACAGTTACTTTTGTGATGATAGAGTTAATATTTTATATGTAATTGTATTTCAGCACTTTACTCTTTCCAGCCAGCCCTTCTCCCTGAACATGTCCTATCTCCTTCTCACCTTTGCTCTCTCTTAGTGCCTGTCCTCCAAATCTCCAGGCTGTGGGATACCATGGGGAGAATGCCCTGAGCTCTCACTTGCACTCGAGCAAAAGAGCTGATTGGTTAATTTGATCTCGCTTTAAAAATAAGACCTAAATTAAGTATTATCTTAATCAGCAATAAAATACATTCTTTCAATTACTTGTTTCACTGGCTTATTAAGAGAACTCTAAATAGTTTCAGCGAGTATTGTTGTAATTGTTTCCTCCTTTGATTTTCATTTCCTTAGTTGTCATCATCTCCTGGCAGCGGCAGCAGCTGTAAAGCAGATCTTTCAACAGCCTTGTTAATTGTGTAGAAATTAATCTGATTTTAAAAACCTTATTGATATACGGGTTCGTGCGCCTGCATGTGCATATGCCTACTCACCTCTTTTACCCAGTGCATTCTTCTGCATCTCACCTCGACCTAATGCGCAGGTTGGGTCATTATCTCTGCTTGCCTGCGAGGACTTGTGCGTCCCTGTGGGGTCGGTTTTCATTTTGGGGTTCCTATCAAGTGCACTGGCTACCTCCGTGGAAATATAGAAGCTTACTTGAAATACACTCATGGCTTTTATGTGTGAAAGAAATCTTGGTTTTTCAGCCTCTATCTTTCTTTTATTTACTTCTATTCTGTGCGTGGAAGGGGACATAATGTAAGTTATGTATGTACAACTTCATCAAAGCATGTTTTTGTTGTCTTGTCCAGTTACCTATTGCCGTAAATCAGGAGATATACTTGGAAGGAGCTAGGGCCCCACACCCACATCCCCTGAAATACTGACCAGCTAGTGGCCAGAGGATGTTACCAAGTAGACATGAGATTTCTTGAATGGCTTTCAGATGAGCTGAATGTACACAATGCCCAAAATTCATGTCGTGCAGGCAGCCATCTATGTTTTCCTGAGAGGAAAGATAAAGCTCCTTTATGGAATAAAAAAAATATAAAAATAAACTAACATATTAATCTTTTGTAATAAGAGGGGAAAAAAAAGTTTTTCACAGCTCTGCAAGGAAAGCTGAAAAAATTTTTTCTGTAGTTTTTACTTACTGGCATATGTCACTAAGCAAGTGAGAAAGTGCTCATTAAATAAAGTAAGTATTAGTATAAGTCGTGTACAATTGAACAGTAGATTCTCTTCATGATCCTACTTGTGGTCATTACAGCTTTTGTGGTACCGGTTATTAATTTTAGCATTCTATCTTAATTTCCAGTCTGTAATCTGTATAACTTAATTGTGCTATCTGCAGTAAAAGGTTACCTCTTTCTTCCTGTTTTTCTGTATCAGTGCTCTGGTAAAGAGCAGCAGCATCTCAGCATGTTGGTGAAATGATAACTTATACATCATTATGTAAAGTGCTGCAAAGTGCTTTGCGTTTCTTTTGGATAAGCAGCGGCATAGAAGGATAAAATTTTATCATTTTAAAGA
Source organism: Psophia crepitans (assembly GCA_013399095.1). Taxonomy (NCBI): domain Eukaryota; kingdom Metazoa; phylum Chordata; class Aves; order Gruiformes; family Psophiidae; genus Psophia; species Psophia crepitans. The sequence goes on along the minus strand of VWZZ01001171.1, from coordinate 712,775 downwards.
TGGTAAAACAACAGGTTCTCTATGCCAGTAGAAGTGGCGGAGGCAGGCGTAGAGCTTTTTCAACTTCAGTGAGATTTGGGTCAAGTTCTTAAAAGAAATTCAAATTGGAGCTGTCCTTTCTACACATGTATCTGTCAGTAAAATGAGCAGCAATTCTGTTGTGTAGAGGAACTTTAGGTCTGGAGCCCCTGCACTCACTGCCTGATGACTAGAGCTAGATTAGAGGTTTTGTTCTTTAAAGCTGCTATTCAGTGGCTGTTAGCCCAATGGGAGATGAAGGCTGAGTGTTTTCTTCTTCTCATGCTGTCACCTAAAGTCAGGAATCTGGGGAAGAAACTGTGTGCATTGCAGGCTCGTGAATACCTAAAAAGAAGTTATAACAATGGTTTTGTTTGTAGAGTTGCTCTTTATCTTATTGCTTGCAATGCCAAACAACAACATAAGAAAAAATTACAAAAGATGTACTGAAAATGCTATTTGGGAGTTGTAAATAAACTCTCCGTGAAAATCCTGGGCTCAGATTCCAGCAGAATAGGCTTAGCCTTTCATCCCTGTGAGACAGATAAATTGAGTATCATGCAGCTTACAACTAGCATTTCTTCTGGATAAGAGTTATAAAATCGGTGTCCCGTCTTTCACGTATTGACATCAGACTGGTTGATATTTTATTTTACCAATGATGATTGTTATTTGGGGACTAACAGTTCTTCTTCCTTGTACTAGCTGAGAGTTTTATTTCAGTGTTTATATATGTGCTGTATATATTTGCAAAAGACTTTGCATTTGTTCAGATGAAAAGATGTGCCACAGTATTAAATTACATATATAAAACATGAGACCAATTGAAAATTCATTCCTATTGTGGAATGCAGTCTTTTGCCAGTGACTAGTCATTTAAGCTCTGCACATCTAGCTCGAACAGAAACACAGAAATGGAGAACAACCCTGCGCTAAGGCATGTCTTCAGTCACTGTGCTGAAGCAGCGTACAGATTGGAGCAAGCCTTGAATTCATTAGTTCAGCGCTGGTAGTGGTGTAGGTGTGGCAGCAGACCGATGCATACAGAGACAACTTTCTTTTGGAAGCGATAGAGGAATAAAGGGTAATCCTGGAGTATTAAGTTTGGAGCCATGGGTGAGACTGCGTATGTATGCATGTATGTACACACTGGCTTAAGGTTACTTTTTGAGAGTAGATGACTTGGGCTGCAGGAATTTTTTCCATGAAGTGTTTGGAGTAGATGAAAATGCTACAAGGCAGTCTTGCTGGGAATGATACGCCTCTCTTCTTCAGCTGCCAGGGTCTCAAATGTCCTGTATGAACAGAAAATATAATTGGTCATGTGTTTTTGGTGCTGTAAGATGATAAAAATGTGGAGACATTTCAGGGTGTCACCTACGTGCTGGTGATCACTCTTCAAGTGAGATTCATCTCTCATTGATGCAGCAACTTCTTTTAGGTGCTTGAGCTAAGCTATAATCATTTAAACTTGATTTATTGTGAATAGATACAGATAGGTACATGAGGTGAAGAGTTTTTCCTGCCTTAGATGCTTGTTTTCTTTGTGGCACTCTCTCCCCCTTCATTGAAAGGGTAATTGATTGAAACTAGGCACTAACTTTCAGATAGCAGGTAGGTAGAACCAGAAAATTCCTTCAAATTCTTCATCTTGAGTCTTCATATCTGTATTTATGCTTCCTCATAACTGCTACTTACGTATTATGTGGCAAAGAGTCTAAAACTGGTTTCAAATTGTTTTATTTTTTTGATAGGAAAATGTGTGTTTTATTTTGACCACTTTTTTATGAAACATCTCAAAACCGGCATTGGACAACCACACATGGCAAGTCCACTCAGGCAGCATCCTTGTAGAAAGGCAAGATGCTGTTCTGAGACTAGCCCATGTTCTGTAGGGTTTAGGAAAAAGTAGAGTCAAAATCCTCGGATACTTTGAAGCTCCTTCAAGATAGGAATAGTTTGAAACTTTTTTATATGATGGGTTTATCCACGATGGCCTATGTTAATACATTGCCTCTTCCTTGCAAATGCCTGTGTAGTGTCTCTGTGGAACACTTGGAAAATACAAAATATCTCTGAAGGGATCATGAGGGCTGCCAGATGATATCAGATGAGTCAGAGGTCTGTTACTTAAAAGGAATCCTGCAGGACTCTTGTTTCACTGGTTTCCATTCTCCTCTGGTCTCCACTGGAGACTAATGGACTAATTGAGCTAAAATATTACTCAAATGAAGCTGCTGCCCTTTCCTAAACTAAAAGGGGTTACTGAGCCACTGTTGTAATTTAGTTATTCAACACAGAAGAAATGAAGAATAAATTAGTTATAAATATGCGTGGGATGGCTTTTTAATATACAGTCTGCTCAGTGTTATTTTGCAGTAGGTGCTCTGTTGAAAAAGGAGGAACTTTGTGAAATGGAGCTGGTGTGAAGTACCGAGCTGGGATCTGCGTGACAAAACCTGCAGGATTTTAAGCTTTTTTAACTAGTGTCAGTATCTTACATACAGCATGCTTGGCTTGTGCAAAAGACAGGAGTAACTTTCGGATTTGAATTGTATGTCTAGGCTTAGATTTTTGGGCACCCAGATTTGGTTTTGTCTGTATTGGGGAGGGTCTTTTATGTTTATCTAAGTGTGTGTGGGATGCACCAGATGAGACTATACAGAATGATCATATGAACACAAATCTGCTTGTCCTGCTGACAGAAAATGCTCTGGATGTTGTCTGCCAGAACCCTTCTTTACTGGGAAAATGAGGGATGAAGGGATGTGTCATGGGATCTGACTTAACTTCCAGTGTCAGTAGTAAAGGACGGAATAAATCAACGAAATGTGGAGTATCAAATTGCCAGGACCAGGCAGTATTCATCTGCGCACTGTAAAGGATTTCACATGGGAAAGACCCCGTAACAGACCATTTGGAAGAAACAACAGCGAAGAACAGATATTAGTAAACACAAGGATAAATATGTTATGTTGCAGAAGGGTTGATGTGGTTTCTGTTTAACAGAAATCATGTTTCACAGGTTACTGCAGTTCTGTAGAGGAGTCAGGGAGAGATCCTGGTGTTATCATCTACTTTGATTTGAAAAGGCATTCAACAGGTCCCTCGCCGAAGGCTCCTGGAAAAAGTTAGCTGTCATGAGATAAGGAGTAGGAGTCTCTATGGATAAACAATTGGCTAAAGGGTAGGAAACAAAGGGCAGGAATAAACAGACAGTTTTGACAGTGTAAGGAAGCCAGTGGTGTGGTCTCATAGGATGTCTCTGCTGCTGGGATATCTGTTGCTCAATGTATCATAAATGATCTGGGAAAGGAGAATTGAAAAAGAGAGGTTGCAGCTGCTAATAGGTTATTCAAAGAGTTGAAACCAAAACAGGTTGCAGAGAAGAATCTCGTGTTAATGAGTGAGGGGTTGGTAAAATTAATGGCAGGTAAAAATCCATGTATATAAATTATGAAGTAGTGCATATGGCAAAAATAATTCTAACTTTGCATACAAAGTGATGAACTATAAACTAGCTTACCACTCCAGTGTGTCAGCTTTTGGTTACACCAATGAATAATACAAGTAGTATGCTAAGAGTTATTAGGAAAGGAACAGAGCACAGTATTATGCCACTGTATTTATATTATTATGTTGTTGTTAATGTTGTATCCATGGTTCAACCGCATATGGAAAACACTGTTCCTTTCTGTCTGTTCTCTGTTCCTTCCACCCCGCTCCTCCAATCTCCAAAGTAGAAAGGATGTAAAAAAGGATGGTAACTAAAATCAACAGAGTGACTTCCACATGAGGAAGCAAGGTAGATGTCGGTCTCTCTCCCAAAGTAACAAGCCATATGAAAAGCGGAAATGGCCTCAAGTTGCACCAGGGGAGACTTAGATTGGATACTAGGCAAAATTTCTTCACTGAAAGGGTTGTCAGGCATTGGAGCAGGCTGCCCAGGGAAGTGGTTTAATTGCCATCCCTGGAAGTATTTTAAAGATGCGTAGATGTGGTGCTTAGGGACATGGGTTAGTGGTGGACTTGGCAGTGCTGGGTCAACGGTTGGACTCAATGACCTTAAAGGTTTCTTCCAATGCAAATGATTGTATGATCTGTGAAGAATAGATTGAGATCCTTAAGCCTGCAGGAGAGAAATGATAGCAGTCTGTAAAATTTTTGGTGGCTCCAGGGAAAGTGAATAGGAAATGCTTGTTCACACTTTCTTCTAGTACAGAACTAGAGGACAGGAAAAGAATCCAGCACATCACGGGCTCAGAACTGCTTTTGTTTGCAATGTGTAGTTAAACTGTCGATCTGGTTGCCTTGAGGTGGCATGGGCACCAAGCACTAGCAAGGGTAAAAAAAAAGTCAGACAAATTCATGGAAGAAAAATCCATCCAGGACACCAGCATACCACCAGCAAGTTGCTGAAGGGTAGGAGAACATACTGAGGCAATGCTGCCCTGTGATGGCCCTATTTTTCTATTCTCCTCTGCCATCATCTTGTGGCACTCTTAGGCAGAAGACAGAGCTGAACGGAGCAAATCTGTGGTCTGGTACAGTCATTCCTGTGTTACGATTTTATGTCAGGTGTCAGTGGTTTAGGGTGCGTGTGTGTATTCAAAGTCTTTTTAATTTACCAGTTTGTAGATAGGAAAGTATTAATGATTTGCAATTTTGGGGGCTTGACAGAAAAGGAACTGTAAAAACGTCGGAATGTGTGAATAGGTACGAGACTTCATTGGTGTCCTCTGATAACAGAACCCTTTCACGATCATCCTGTAGTTGCCTGCTCAATTGTTTCAAGCACTATTTGTGGGGACATCAAACAGTAGAAATCTGTGGTACAAACTTGTCTTTTTTCCATCAACTTCATAGATCATACAGCCCCAGCAGCTGGATGGCCATAGGGGCGGGGCATTGTGTTATAGAGAGGATCAACTCTACCGATATATAATGCCAGAGCTACTGACAGAATCACTGGACTTCCATTTACCATGCTCTAGATAATTTCTCAGTGGAAATACTGGACTCATAGTCTTGCTGAAAACTGTGACCTTTTTCTAGTTGATGTCCATGAAGCTAGATTCTCACTCTTTTTTTTCTTTCTTTTAGCTTGAGCATCATCTGATTTCTTCAAATAGAAGTTGTGTTGTATATTTCCTATACATTTTCTCCTATTTCCATAAGCAATGATTGGGACTCTTGAAGGACCTGAAACATAAGAGTGATCTGTTTTAGTGGGACTGCGTATTTAACTCTGTTGAGATCCTTTGCTAAAGTCATTGCCCCAATGGATTACAATTATCAGATTGCTTAGCTTAGTGTTATTAATGTACCTACATGTGTGTAGTCAGAAAAGTACCTATAGGTTATAGCTAGCGCAGCTTTTTACATAAAAGTAAATTTATTAGACTAAATTATGTTTCACCTTTTGATGCACCTTTATTTGTTTGGCAGGTTAGATGCTTTAAGTGCAATGTGACACATGCAGACTAAAAGTTAAATGATATATTTTGGTGGCTGGATGTTTTATAATAGCCACAGCCAAGAAATGTGAACTAATCAAGAATTAGATCCAAGAGGTTGTTAGAGCACTAGAGATAAATGACCAGGAGATCTAAGAGAGATCTGAACTGAGGGAGGCCAGGTACAAGTTAAAATACCTCATTAGAAACTTCTATGTTAATAGGACATTTCATTGCCTAACTGAAAATGTCTCTTATATTTTACATAGTCATTAACTCAATTGTTCGTGATTCTGCTCCTTGTGTAATGGGGGTTTTTAACAGGCCCTTTTTTTTTTCTTTTTTGAAGGGAATATAGTTTGTACTTTGTTCATATAATAATATAGGATAATATACATCCCCGTAATCTTGTTAATATATTGTCATACTATAAAGACAAGATGTTGGAACTGTGTATGAAAATACAAGAATGGAAGGATCTTTGCTAGGCTGGCATACAGGGAATCTTATTTCCTATTTATTGAGTACCTAGACTCTAAATGGTGAGAGCTCCAAAGACTTTTGGATACATACACGCAGCATAGCTGTTTGTGGTACAGACAGATCTCAAGCTGTGCGAAGAAATGATGTTCAGAAACAGTTTTCAATAAAATACCTAGACGTTTTTAATTCTAAGGTAAAATACATGATGGGGGTCTCAACTGCAGAACCATATGTTAATTTGCAAAATGTATTAGACATTTTTTTTTACTCTAATTGCACTGATATGATATTATTTTGGTCTGGTATCATTAGCTTGTTGTTATTTTAGTATACTGCAGTTTGAACAAGATGCAAGCAATCGCACAAATAATTACTGAAACCAGTAAAAAAAATAAAATAAAATAAAATAAAAAAAATAGTCCACTATGTATCTGTGGACTAAACTCCAAAACTCTTGCCGGCACTGATAATGCAAGAAGTACTTCAAGAGAAAGTAGAAAAAGCAGGGAGTGCAGCTGTCTGTAATTAATTGAAGAAATAATATAATAACTATTATTAGAGCAAAGCAAACAATAGTTTTGGCAAATATTTTTGTAGTGACTCAAATGAGCATTGAAGATAAGCAACCGTCGCAGGGGCAGCGTTAGCGTACTGCTGATGCAGTAGCGATGATCAAAGGCAGCAGTCGGCAGAGGGTGATTGGCGCTCAACCGCAGCGGAAATCTGCCGAAAGCCTTCCTCACACTCGCCTCCCCTCATCCTCCCCTGACCTGACATTTCTGGTCGTTCATCCCGGGTAGGCTCCCCTCGCTGCCTGCCAGCTCAGGCGTCACAGGGTACATAACGCACGCCCATACAGATGTGCTCAACTCCTTGTGCTGACTGAGAAGTTCTCTGGGGTCTTGGAGCAGCTGCCGAGGGGCTTTGCCTGCCCTTTGGTGGACCCGTACCTGTTCTGCTCTCGGCTGATCCCGCTCCGCAGCGAGCGGGCAGCCAGTTCCAGCTGCGTGGCATTTAAATGTTACCATAGTGATGAGCAGTGGACACTGCCACCTTCCTCTCTTTAATTAAAGAAGAGATGCAGGGAAAGCTGATCTCCTGGCGACCCTCTTTAAGCTGACATCAACACGCTAATTGTTTTCAATTCTTTTCTTCCCTCAGCAGTGGCAGTTCTGTCCTTCATTCCTATCAAGGTCTTGCCTGCAGTTAGGTTAAAGAAGCAGTAGCCCTTCTCAGAGACTCCCTTTGGGGACTGGTTCAAGCGGTGGCTGCTTCAGGGCGACTAAACTCTCTCCTCTCCTCTCCATTAGAGAGGTGGGTACAGAGGAACAAATGCTCCTGCCTGTGATGGGAAACTTCTGACTTACCTTCACTAAAAACAATCCTAACAACAGCGCTAAGCAGGGGTTCGCTCGGGGTATCCAGAAAAGTTTGATTATGAAACGTAGGCATGCATCCTTCCAACCTCCCCTCACCTTGCAGCGCTTCCGTACAACGCAGTCACTCCCAAACAAAGGAGGCAGTTGTGGCTGGGATGAATTTGATTCAGGAAGAAGACTCCTGCCTTTTAATCCCACTTCAGCCCTTGACTCAGAAAGCAGCCTCAGATTTCTGCCTTAGTTTCCTCTTTTATAAAATCCAGTAGAAATTGTCATTCTACCTGTTGTAGAAAATAGAACTCTGTCCAGGTGTTTTAATGCAGAAACTATTTCATAAAGAAGAACTGCTGCTAGAGCAGTCAGTCTTCATCAGCAACTGCTGTATGCCGATGTCAGAGATTGTTATGGCTTTTCTTTAGGGATTGAAATTGCACATGGTATTCATGTTAATGATAGGCAAAAAATACATTATTTAATGGCTTCTGCTGTATTATCTGCCCTTTTTGCTTAGCTTCAGGCTAGAGTCAATAGGCAATTTAGCTTGAGAAAAACAGTCACCAAACAAGAAAAGGGATATTATTCATCCCATGCAGGTGTAAGTAAGACAAAAATAGTCTCAGATAGCAAATTCAGACTTGCGGAAAGAGCTCGTATCATGTAAGTTAACTGGTGATTGCCACTGGATGTCCTCATTGCTGAAGTGTAGAGTTCGGCTACAAGATCTAAAGATCATCAGTGACAAGAACCCTTGAAATGCAGGAGGCTATTCAAACTGTTTATACAGCGAGATGGAAGGGCTGATATTCTTTGTTGTTGTTGTCTCCTTTATCTCTGGACTTGCTGGAGTTGGAGCAAGATCTCATTTTCGTGATAACCTTACAAGGCAGGAGGTAATTTATACATATGAGATACATCATTCTAACACATTCACAACACTCAAAAAAATAATTGCTTTAACTGTAGAGCCAGGCTATCTGATGAAGCAAGATTTACATTTGGGGTCATGAATCGCTTTGTATATAGTGCACACGGCTTCTTTCCTTAGCATTTTGTCTATTGAAATGTAAAACAGAAATGCAGAATTTTTGTCAGTTGGTCCGTGAAGTTCAGATCACTTTGTCCGTCATGTAAATACTCTTTCTCTGGCAGTTCTTGGTGTTTGTTGTCTAAGAGGAAGACAAAACCATCTAAAATACTGCTAAATATTCTGTTGTTCCTGGAAGGAAAGACGGCAAATTTTCTTTCTGCTATCATCAACCTCAACTGAGAATTGAGAGTTGAAGAATAAAAGGCCGACTGACCCTATCATAATCCACCTAGCCACTGTTCTGTTACAGATGCGGTCCCTTTTAAAATACACCAGCAGCATGGCCTCAATAACTGTTTAAAACAAATGCTTCTCTACACACAGATTTCCTTCTTATGAAATAGGCAGAAATTACATAGCGGTGTTGAGCTGCACAGTACAAGCCCTACTGAGCTTCCCTGGAGTTTGCTGAGTTTTAGGATGTAGGACTGTATTTTGCTGTGTCGTGAGCATAAAGTGAAGGTGTGAAGTTCATATCTTGAATGTCAACATCCCACAAGTAATCTTTTAATGCATTATGCTCCCACTTTAATTTGTCTGTAGGCATTTGAATTTTCTGTATCGAGTCAGGGAAAACTGACAGGCACAGCCAAAAACGCATGTTGTCCTTCTATTCAAGTGAGACAGTGTGGGGTTTCCTTTCCCAGCAGAATTTGGAGTCTCATTTATTTGACTGTAGCTGAAAAATGGCAGACTATTCATTTAAACCAAAATGCTAATAATAATACTGATGCAGAAGGACCTTTAATAATTTTAAACAATGGTGATTTGTGACTTCATTTATGCCAAGAACGCGACCACAGAGTGAAGTGCTGTGCGCTGTAATAAAGTGCAGAACATAAGACCCAGTTTAAGCTAGGACTAAATGCTCAGTAGGTCGGTACATTCTGTCTTAATTTGAGCTCATCCACAGTAGGCCTTTTTTGCAGGATATGTAGCTGAAGGAGCAAGTCTTCTCACCCCTCTTTTAGGGAGAGCATCTGTGTGGTTCTGGGGTTTTATTGGAAGTTATATGATGCTAGATGTTTGCTCCATTATGACAGTGATTTTACCAATATTTTGCAGCGAAAATTGTTTGAGCAGATTAGTAATTGGAACATCAATTTCCTCAAGATCAGGAGGTCAATTTCCCTTTGAGAATTGTATCTGCAAAGTCACAATGCTTGAAAGCTCATCCTAAGTTACATATTTGGTTGTATTTATTTCCTTTGCCTCCAAATACTGGTTTGATATTCCCTTTGTTGTTGACAAGTTGTTGACAGCATGCCAAGGAAATAGGGCTGCAGCTTATATGAGGACCCCGGGTTTTTTTTACATCTTCTTTAAGGTCATTCTTGCTAAGCATCTGATTTTTGTCACGAAGATCCCAAAGTCAGATTTTTAATATAATACACCCCATATTCAAAGACCACAAAGAATCTGTTTAGCACCTTAGCAAGGATGCAAGGGGATCTTACTGGTGGATTTCAGAGGCTGTTTGCCGCTCTGCAGTTAATATAGATGTGACTCTGTATTTAAGCTGAAAGATCTTGTGAACACAATGTACTTTTTTAAATACTTGAAATTGAATTTGGTTTTATGTAACTCTTGCCCCGTATAATATGAATTTACAGAATCACAGAATCACAAGGGTTGGAAGGGACCTCGAAAGATCATCTAGTCCAACCCCCCTGCCAAGGCAGGGCCACCTAGAGCACATCACTCAGGAACGCGTCCAGTCAGGTTTTGAATGTCTCCAGAGAAGGAGACTCCACAACCTCTCTGGGCAGCCTGTTCCAGTGCTCTGTCACCCTCACAGTGAAAAAGTTTTTCCTCACATTAACTCGGAACCTCCTATGCTCCAGCTTGGACCCATTGCCCCTTGTCCTATCGCTTAGTGAGGCCGAGAAGAGCCTGGCTCCATCTTCCCGACACTCACCCTTAACATATTTATAAACATTGATGAGGTCACCCCTCAGCCTCCTCTTCTCCAAGCTAAAGAGACCCAGCTCCTTCAGCCTTTCCTCATAAGGGAGATGTTCCACTCCCTTAATCATCTTAGTGGCTCTGTGCTGGACTCTCCCTAGCAGCTCCCTGTCCTTCTTAAGCTGAGGGGCCCAGAACTGGACGCAATATTCCAGATGCGGCCTCACCAATGCAGAGTAGAGGGGGAGGAGGACCTCCCTCGACCTACTGAAATTCTAATGAATTTCTAATGAAAGACCTACTGAATTTCTAATGAAAGCACATAGAGCTAAAACTCTACATCCAGTTTTTGTCATGCATTGAGCACTGGGTCTGTAATCAGCTCCTGCCTTGTGCTCACCCACAGCTGCCGTTCTGTTTTGAGCTGATTTGCCATGTATCAGTATGGCCAGTAGACTGTACAGGGTCAAGAGATCAGCTGCATCCAGTGTTTTGACTCCTGGGGTCCATGGTCCTGCACCATCTTACCACCGATGTAGCCAGCTTTGTTTCCTGGTGCACCTGCAATACACATGATGCATGTCCATCCTGGCACCCTGATGCTCTAGAGGCCCTCCACGTTGTGTGCAAGGTCTCATTCAGAGAGTGAAAGGAAACTTGGGAGATGTGATTTTACTTTTCCCAACTCAGAATATATTTTTTTAAATTGCTGGACAAGTAGGTCTTCAAATCCATATACAGCTGTACAACTTGGTGCTCTGACTTCCTGGGAAGTTGTTGGATGCTTTGGAGTCTTGAGAATTATGTTGGAGCATGGGACTAGAAACCCAACTTTGCATCATGCCTTTGAAAATACTGCGCTGGTGTGCAGTCAGCCCAACTCACTTCTGTGGTCTAAAAGGGAGTCTACAAAGTGGAGCAGGAGGAACGTGCTCTGTCTATCATAAAGTATTATGCTGTTCCTTGTCAGTATGGAAGAAGTAATATACAAAATCTCTGCCAAAAATAGGATAGGTTGGCATGACGGAAGGACACTGTTCAGAATAACTGCTGGAGATCTTCTGCGTAAGGTTGGTGTGCTATGGGATGTACAGGGGAACTTACTGTCCTCCATAGCTATCTGGAATAAGAATCCCAGTTAGGAAGCAGGCATTACACAAGTATGTGGTGAAAAGACAGAAACTCATAAAGCTGCAAGGGTCCTTTTGTAAAACGCGTGTGAGTAGCCAAGTGAGACAATAGTAACGCTGCTAATTCATTTAATTAATATGTAATTTACTTGGAGTAGTGTTCATTCTAGTCTGTCTTTCTTCCGAAAGATGTTTTCTGCTGTGGTGAAGCTGTGATTCATTTCCATTTCACTATTTTCATTTTCATGGTCTCTTTGTTAATTGTCACAGGCCTGTTTGATGATTACAGTGGCTAGTAAATGCATTGCTAAATTATGGTCATAAACAACATGGAAAAAAAAGACCCATTTATTTAGCTTTGTGTTGTTGGTGCTTTGGGTTTTTTTTTCTTTTTATTGTCCAAAGCAAAAGACTGTGTTCTGGGCTCCAGCAAAAATAAACACCATAGTATTTCTCCTATCCTGTTCACTTTGCAGCTTTTTTTGTTGCTTTTCTATGGGATTACATATATTTGCTGGATGACAACCTAGAATGTACAATACACAATAAAGCAGGAGTTTGCGTACATCAAGAGTCCGAGGATGCAAGGGGCATGAAGGTATCGTGGCACCCCTTAGAGGCAACTGCAGATCCCTGAAGAATCCCGTCACTCCCGGTGCGTGCTCCTCAGAGGAGGAGTTTCCAGCCAGGCTTGCAAGAAGCTGGAAGATTAGCAGGAAGGAAGGATGTTACTGGGTCAGAAGTTCAGGCAGAAAAATTTGGGGGAAGCGTAAGCACCATCCCTGTTGGGTTTGTGCTCTGTGTGCACGTGTGGTTGTATTAAGTTAAAGTGTGCAGAAGGAAATAGAGTTTGAGACTTTTGCCAAGTTGGTGTCAAACTAGGCATTACCACAGGCACTTTAGTAAAACCTCTCCACAGAGGATGATATTCATATGCAAGCCTTTAAATTATTTCCTTGGCTTTGCTTTTGATGTTTTGCTCCTGCTCAACAACAGTAAGTATGAAAATAACTCACTTCAGTCTGCCTCTAATTTCAGTCCTCCTTCTTTTTCTGCGGAGTTGTGGCATTTTGAGCTTAAAACCATCTTCACTTCAGAATATATGAAAACTTTTTGCCCAGCCAAGTATGAAAGAATATTATTTTTTGGCACACAGTCAAAATATGGCTTGATCCTGTCTAACCCATGAGACTAGTTTGATCAGTTTAGCTGTTACATAGGTAGCTTTCCCAATGCCATAGCTTTTCCTCTTATAGATAGAATCTGAACTGATTTCATTGTAATGGAATATTTATTTTGCCTGTTTTGGAAATGTTGTAGTTTGAGAATATGTATATTTGTAGCAGGGCTTATATAATTTATTTTTTAAAGCAGCACAATACTGGATAAATTTTAGATGTTACAGTTAAGGACTTAGGTTTGTAAATGAAATCTTTTGTGCTTTCTGTTCAATGCAGTTCTGATTGACTCAACCAAAGTGATTAGTGCCCAACCTGTGTTATCCAGACGTTTGTCAGATATTTTATTTCATTTCATTTCATACGTCTCGAACTACCAAGGCAACCTTGTCATTGCAATTTTCACACCCTTTCTTTTTCTTTGTTCTATATGTCAGTGAAATCTTATCTCTGCAGTCTTCTGTCATAGGTTAATAGCCTGGAACAAACTTCATTTAAGACTCTTACATAGGAAAAACGATTATAGAGAAGAAAGTTGGTGGCCACAGCCGCTGTTAGATAGATGGTATCTCACAGGCTCAGATAGTTTTGAAATACCAACCAAGAGTCTGGGAGAGGCAGAGAAAAGCTGACCTCAAAATATTGAGTCATTCAATTCAGGGTCTGGGACCTCCTTGCACATCACAAAGTTCAATATTTGTATGGGCGCAAAACTGGAAGCTGCTCATGTTTTGCGTAGCTTTGCTTTTAAGGATGGGACAAAACCACAAAGATCAGGCCTGGTTTTGTATCTCTTCTGTTGTTGTACATACAAATCTACAGAAGTATGCGGAGACTCCTGGAAAATCTGTGAGATAAAGTTTTTATTTCGCAGTCTTACAAAAAGAGCTGTGCTTGTTTTTCTTCAGTACATCCTTCATTGACAGGTCCAGGTACTTCTTTTAAACAAGGAACTGTCTTGTTTACATGTTCCTCTATTTCTCCCATTTCCAACTGCAGTTTCTGTTTAAAGAACATCTTTTTAAAAGCAGAGCATTATTTTTGCACAGAAAGGTGTAAACCTCAAGCAGACAAAAATGTTAAAGCAAAAAGGGAAGATCTGGAATAAAACCCCCGTTGACCTAGAATCCCTGCTTTTTGTCTGAGAGCAGCAGAGTAGCGTTTTCCTCTGTCCCGTTCCAATACCTGCTCGACTGCCCTCTCTGTGAAGGCTGTGGCCTTCTACTGTCCCCTTTGATCCTGTGTTCAGTCCTGGAAAGAATAAGCTTCACCAGCCTAGATTCAGACAGCGAGGAGGCATTCTGCAATTAATAACTCTTCTACTGTTTCCTCCAGGACATCGTTATTGTTTTTCACGAATAATCTTTACTCTCGCTTCGTTTCATGTTTGTCTCCCTCTCCATTCCCTTTGGTTTAATTGTTTGTAGTTAGTCAGCATAATAATAATGACACTGTGATCAACATCAGGTTCACAAAATGCAACATGAACTTTTTTTTCCTTTTTCGTAAGATGCATCGCAGACCACAGCCTCAAAACTAGAGTCCCTAGAGACCTTCATTTGGATTCTGGTAGAAGAGCCTTACGTTTTGCCTGCTCAAAAAAAGAAGCAACACAAGTTGCTATTGAGATTTTGCTTGGATAAGACCTTATAAAACAGAGCCTCCCAGCTGCTCACATGGGTGGATGTTTACAGATACGATTTGATAAGGAAGCCAGTAGTGTTATGCTGGTGACAGGACTGGCTTCCTGAAACGAGGGCCAACATTTCCCAATGCGCAGACAACAACTCAGGAACCTCTGGTAGATACGAAGCCCAGATTTTTGAGCTGACCTTCGCTTGCTAATACTCACAGTTGTCCTTAATCTGGACCCACAGCAGACCTTGGCTGGGCCGCCAGCTGTGGTGTGGCAGGGGAAGAACTGTGGCTGTGGGTAGGGCATCCGTTCCCGGAGTGCCTGAGCCCTGTAGAAAGCAAAACTCCAGGAGTTTGTACCAGCAGGGCCCCTGGGTGAGACCCAGGCGAAAAAAACATCATAAATCTGCTTTTCCATGGATTGTTTCTCACCTTTTCTTTAGAAGGCTGGCCACAGTCTTCATAAAGCACCAAGTCACCAGTGAAAGAGATGCTGGGGACTCACTTGTCTTTCACACGTCTGCTCCTTGCCCTGCGTAGCCTCTCGTGCTCTCTCCCTAAATATTTCCAACCCGTCTCTCCTTTGAAGACACAGAACAGCATGGTGCTGCTGGCCAGCGCGGTATCAAACAGCGGCGTGCTGCCGCCGTGACACATCTCGCAAAGGTCAGGCACGTTATGTGAGCGGCTGTGGAGGAGCGGCCGCCGGGGAATGAGCCCACAGCGCTGCTGAGGCTTCAGGTGCTTTATTTTTCTTCTGACCACTCTCTTTTTATTTCTATTTTTCTTCCCCCCTCTCTCTCGCCTTTTTGCTCCATCCCCCCCAACCTCCCCACCCCATTTCTTATGTCTCTTATTTTTGATCTATTTTAAAGAAGATTTAGTAGTTCGTAGGGCTTGCTGGGCAGGCCGGGGACAGTCAGAAATCACTCTAGGTTTAACCAGGAACCTGGGGCCTTTGGGAACCACCTAATAGCGATTGTAGCTCAGCTTTGCAATCGTAACGCTTCACCAATGCGTGTGAGGTTGCATCTTCAATGTAAGAACACATAGTACAAAACCACAAGAAGGCCTCTTTCTTTGACACGTAGGACTTTTTCTTTAAAACCAGGCCTGCATGGATTGTATGGGAATAGAAAGATAAGGTGGAAGATTTTGTATCTTGGGCAAGGAGAATATAGGTGTTGATAAAAGTGAACTTTTTACCAGCATCTTTTGCACAAGCAGAAAAAATGATAGTCTGGAAAGGGTGGGTGACGTACCAAAAGTGTTATTGTTCATATTCCTTGAGGAACTGTCTGTTTTCTCCTATTATACATTATTATCTGGCCTCAGCAATTACAGTCTCTCCAGTGGAATTTTGTGAATGTGACTAAGATTTATAGGGCTTTACAGAAGAAAAAATATTTTTGAAGTTGTCAAACACTTCCTGTTATGACTGTGAAGTGTTGAATATCTGCCTGAGGCAGTTTTATTGATTTATTTAAATTTGCTGTTCCCTAGACATCTGCTTTGGTCACTCTCATAGAGAAGATGCTGGGCAAGATGGACCTTTGGTCAGACCTCACACTCTCTTTCTTGTTTGTTTACTGTTCTTATATTGAATGATATGAGAGAAAATACTTGGTTCCCCCATTTTGAAAAAAAAAAAAAAAGAAAAAAAAAGAGAGGGAAACTGGTAGGCTTTTGTTCAAATAGTCTTAATACTCCACAGCAATGAAGCAAAGACAGAATTTCCCCAAGCGGTCATGTCCAAGTCAGGGATGTGCTTTTGCCATGCCCTTTAGTGTGTGCCCATATATGTTTACTTTATGTGCTTTTGAGATATGCTGAGGTGGAAGTAAAGGGAAAGATTTGGTCTTGGACGGTGAATATTCTGTGTTTATACTGATAGACTTCTCAACTAGGACTGAACAGAAAGAAGAGTGGAGTAAAGATAATTAGATAGAGTAAGGAGAGTTTAGGGAAGAGATCAGAACAAGTATCCTTTATCAGGAACCTGAAATGGATCCCTTCTTTTGCTAACATCAAGTGTCTCTGAAACTTCCGTGGAAGAGTCACTGCGTAAGAACTACACAGGTATGAGTTTATTTTTACTCTTGGTCACTGCCATTAGCAGAAGAGCAGAGATGCAAGAGGTGGAAGTGGCTGTCCTGAGCCAGATCAATGTTTTGCTGGCAGTGTGATAAATGCAGTGAAGCCACAGTTTCCTCTGTTTACCTTTTTTGCAAAACATAGGAAATAATGCATACAAAAGCCGTGCTAAAATAACATTACTTGCAAAGTCAAGCACTCCAATTATATTGCTCAACACTGTGTTGTCTGTGTAATTTCATTTCAGGATTCTTCTATCTGTATGTATGATACAGTCTACAATTATATGGTCATGTACAATTTTTCTTCTACACAGATCCTCATTGACCACATAGAATGAAGATGGTCAGTTAATGAGCAAATGTTCAATCTTGCATTATTCCTTATTGTACAGTGTGTAGCACTGTCCCTACCGTTCAATCACATATCATGCTTACTCTGAAGACAGAATTATTTATTTTTTCAATCTTTTGTGTGGCACTGTTCAAAAAAAAATATCTAGAGTACATCACAAACTTCTAATTTATCTTCATAATAGGTGTGTTGGAAACCTGAGGAAGGGGGTGTATCTCCATTTTACAGGCAGGGAAACGAGGGAGCAGAAATTTTGCGCATGTGGTGCATCCAAAACAATTTAAGATACTAAAAGTCATCTGGTGTTGTGTGTTCCTTTTCAACAGTAAACCTTATTTAGCACTTCTTATGTTCAGAGTCGTGCACTGAATGACTCGGATTGCAGCTGTAAGTGCCCAGTAGTTCAGTACCAGTTTCAAGTCCCACATCCAGGAACCGAGGAAGACAAAGTTAGGGATACCTGGGAAAGTTCAGTTACACAGGTGACCTCACGTAGGCTGTGGCAAGGAGGGGATCCAGCCATCCCAAGCAGGATCCACCGGTCTGTCTGCTAATGTGAGCTTTTGCTTCCTTTCTTTCCATCCCTCACCTCATTCACAAGACACCGTCACAGTCTGCAACAAATGAATCAAACCCCCCAAACCCTATCCTTACTGACAAGCCATGCTTGATTCATTCTGCAAGTATTTGTCCTGTGCAATGGTACATGGATCTTGCAGAAAAATGATCTGTGATCGTGTAATTACTGTATTGCAATTCATCTACATGATGGGACCGAGCAAAGGTTGTAGAGGCAGTTGTAATTCTGCATGTCCTAACTTTTGAGTACCAGATTTTGAAGCCTATGTAGCATTTTGCATGTATATTATTTTGACTTTTCAGACTAGGTATGTTGTGTAAGACAAAACTTTCTTCTCCCTTTCATCTTCCTGTTCCCTTCTCTTGCCTCCCCCACTGCATAAGGTGATTTTTTTTTTACTTTGTTTTTTTACTACTTTTTACAGCTCTAGTACAGATATTTCAATGTCCTGTAATTTATTCTCTCTCTAAATGTCAATTTCCTTGCTGCTGCTGATTTGCTTTCAGATATAATGCCTAAAGCAGGCTGTCAGCCATTCTGAAAGTATATGATTCTTCTCTCTCAATATCACACAAGCCAAGTCTGGCTGGAAGGATAGGGGAAAACTAAATTGTTCTCATAAAAAAGAAAACATAGCACTAATATATCTTTATACTTATGTTCAGGTATCCCCTTTGTGTTATTAAGGGGACTCATGATCTTGTGTGTTTTCTCTACAGGGGATCACATTAATTTATATTTATAAGGTCTCCTGTAATAGATGCTTTCCAGAAACATAAAAGTGAGTCCAAAAGTTCTTTGGATGCTATCAAACCAGAAATGAGCACCGCATGGTATTATTCAGCAGCAAAAAAAAAGCTCCTCTGGATTTAAAAAAACCAAAACAAAAAAAAAAAAAAAAAAAAAAAAACAAAACCAACAAAACAACCACCCCACAAACCTGATAAAGTATATATTAACTAGAGACTGATCCTTCCGCCCTTCTGGAGCATCGTGCTTCTGCCCCCCTAGGAGAAATACCTACTGCAAACCCAACAACTGGCCTACAGTGGTTTCATCAAGCAACACTGAAGTACTAAATAGCACTCACTCCAGCACTGTTATAGATCAACCAGGTGCCTATCTGTTTCACCTGGTAGGAGAGCATCAGAGTTCACTTCTGTTGGTGGCCACTGACAAGTCTGTAACACTCCCACATTGTTTGCTGGGACACAAGTTGTCGCTGCTGTGACGAGGGAGCAACCATGTTGTCACATAGCCCTCTCGTTGCAGCTCCCAGCCTTGCCTGGCATCCATCCTCTCATGGGACTGTGACTCAGCTAGAGTTTGGGGGAGGACTTGACTTTAATGAGCCTTCCAGAGGGATAGAAAAGGCTTTTAAACTCTGCATCCGTGGTTTTTTAAAAGAAATAAAGTCCTTCTTTGTGTGTGTATATAAAAGAAAAAATAGACAATACTCAGAAGGATTAGGTTAAATGATATAGAAAATGACTTAAATATCTCTCTCCTGCCTAATGGCTCCTTGTGGTTTAGACTCTCCCCCTTCAGTCTTGCTTGAAGCCTATCAATGCTGTGATTCCTCTTATGGCAAACTGTCCACAGTTCAGTCTGAGACCCCAAGAAAGGTCTCCTTCTGTTACCCAAGGGACTTGGCTGAACATCATCTCCTTGCTCAACCAGGGTGCTGCTTCTGATGGAGACTCCCCAGGAGCTGCGCAGGCATACTCAGTCCAAGCTCTTCTCTCCTGCCCCCTCTGCCAGCTCCCCTGCAGCATGCCCTTGGAAAGAGGGTGCTTTTTCGCTCCAGGACAGGGCAAGTAGGACAGAGGAGCAACCTTCCTTGCTGCCACTCAGCCCCAGCCTTTTCAAAGCAACATGACCACACCAGCACCCAACCTGCAGTCCTTCAGATACCTGTAGGATATGAGCTGTAGAGGATGGAGGGATTTTTCCAGCAATGCTCTAATTAACCTGTGTATGTGCAGCTACAGAAAGGCATGATAAATTTTGGACTAAAATCGTCAATACCACGTGTCCTCATGTTCAGACGTTCATTCAAGCAGCCGGTTGTGTTGCTAAGTTAATGATGTGCACTTCAGGTGATGAAAAACATTGAGGATATAGGGAGATCTCCTACCAGAAGGCAAAGCTGGACTTTTCACTCCTGCCTCCTCCCACTTGTTAAGTGCTGTCATATAATGGAAAGAAGAGTTGGGCCTGAAACAAGAGAATTTAAATCTGAGATCTAAAAACAGTTACAATCTTGATGAGGGGCTGTATACTTTATTTAGTTCACTTGTAATTGGTTTTAATTTGTTGCATCTTCTTTTAAACCACGTGTGATTTGAATATGAATGTGGTTCACATCAGCTTCTGATTATAAAAATAAATAATATCAGATTCAGTAGATTCAGCAGTTTGAGAGTGGTACTTCCTCAGCCCACCCAACAGTGGCTTTTTCAAGAACGAAGTGTTTCAGCTTGTCACGCTGTAACTAGGAGGCCATCACCTGGAGAGTTGGCAGTCATCTTCAGGGCTGAGCCTGCACAGCACCAGCAGTGGCTAAGAAAATAAGCACTTCTTCTCTGGGGTGCCAGCTTATCTTCCACTCAATCGTTGCTAGTCACGAGGGCTAGGTTGAGCAGTGAGCCAGGGCTCAGTGTAAAAGAACTTGTTGCATATTTTTAGTAAATATTTTCAGATTCCTCCTGTGATACTTTAGATCAGCATCTGAAAAAGAAAGGCCCCATTTATAGGGGGCTCAGAGTTGTGATTCATCTATTTCTGTGTTTTCTTTCCTTTGTGCCTGTGGTTTTGGACTGCTAGATGGACGGTTAGCTGCAGAAATTTCTTCTAAGACGCAGACCAACCTACTGGAGTTGAACAGATTTTTTTCCGTAAGTAGGTTAGATTTATTAAAAGCACAGATCGCAAAGAGTAGGGCTAAGTAGTTACAGTTTTGCCATGTGTTTTGGGCATTCAGTAGAGATATCAAAGTCAACTTATCTACTATGTAGTGAACAAAAGCCCTTAATATGGCTTAAAAGAAGACCTAATATAAAAGCTCCAGAAATTAAGCTTCCAATGAGTATAGGATCCATGTCTTGAAGATACTGAAAATATCTTATTTTTTGTTATGTAAAATGAGCAATCACAAGTAAAACATGTTAAGAAAACACCTAAGCATATATTCACCTAGCTGAGCAATTTTAAAAGTAGGTTCAATACAGTACATGCATGTTCATGCTTTGTTACCAGATGTTTTCAAAGTGGATTTTTGATTCTTGTATTCTTTCATTGGAGAGTCTTTCTTTTTAAGTGTGCTTCCTTAATTTTTTTTCTTTTTTTTTTTTTTGAACACACAAACACTATTGAGCAGCAAACTTTCAAGAAGTCTTTTTTTTCTGGCCTGTTAGTTTCTTTCTACAGTTTGACATAGGCTGCTAGTTGTAGGCAGAAACCCTTGGCTATCAGCCTATAGGTGATGCTCACATGTGCAATCAGGTAGTTAAGTTTTACTCTATGAAATAAGAATGCGCTCATGATACTGACTCACTCGTTTCTGGGTCTGTGTAGAATCAAAATGTGGGGAGCAAATTTGGAAGTAACTTACTGGTATTAAAAAATTGGCTGTCTTTTCCATGTCTGGAACCCATGAGTCAGTACTCCAACACATACGTTTTGCTGTTTAAATAGAATATGCTATAGTTATTTTTTTATATTAACAATATGGTTTATAGTTCTATAGAACTTTCCATCCATAGATTTCATGTAGGTTTACCAGTTAACTGAGTAACTCATTCCTGATGGATCCCAAGATCCTCCTAGACATTAATACACCATTGGTTTCAGCTTGAATTAAACGTTTAGCCTCTGATTCAGATGAACATTCATAGTGGGGAAGGTTCTTAAAATTAGGCCCATACTTAGGGGATTTCCTAAAGTGGTTTGGGGTTAAGTACTCGTTTGTTTTCCTTGTGAGTGAAAGCAGAATTTGGTCCCTAGCATCATGCTAGTTCCTTGAGATAAGTGTTTCAGGGAGGCTTACTATCGTAATTCAGTTAAAGTATATTTGATCCTGGTGGAAAAAAAACTATACAGCCATCTAGTTGAAGCCCTTGTTCTGTAATTCTTCGCTGTCCCGAGTGATCATATGTTGTAGGTATGGCTGACCATGCCCTTTGCATGCTGGACCTTCTGAGAAGGGGTGGATGCAGCTTTCAGGTTTGCTCGCCATGGCTGTCTCCCTTCCAGTGGCGTGAGAGGCAGAGAGGGGGAAGGGAAGCGCTTTCCGGTGCAGGAACAGCTCCTAGCACCAGCGGGATTCGTGTGGTGTGGCTGGAGGTAATTTTTTGAGGAAGGGAGTGTGCAGCAGTTTAATGCTGTGAAAACAGCGTGGTGCAAAATGGGGGGGAAAATTTGCCACAAGGGTCAGAAATAGAAATGAAGAAAGCCCGTCATCTCGTCATAGGGTGAATACTCTGAAATTGTTCTCTAACGATGAGTTTAATGGCACTTGACTGTCTGCAGGTTAGGTTGCTGTGCTCCCTGTTGTCAGGCGGGGGGTTCATGATTTCTGATTAACTAAAAAAAGATGTGTATGTTTTGGAGGTGCGTGGGTGAGGCAGTGCAAATGTCAAGTTAAGTACGGGTTATAAACAGTCTTTTTAAACAGCAGCACATTTTCATTCAGATCTTTTTAGGTTGTGAAGAATACTGTATCTCTAGCGCATATTTAAAATAAAAATCTTTCTGGCAGCAAGCTCGCCGTATCTAGTGCAACGTTCTCACTCTGTCTCTCTCTCATCCTCATCTGTTGCAGGAGTAAAACTTCCGAGGTACATCTTCAGAAATAGCAGCAGTAGCCAGCGCAAATGTGCGGTAATTGATTTGCTGCTGCTGTTGTTTGCAACTGAAGCAGTTAAACCTTTCCAAGCAAAACCAAATCGTGCATGCAAGGTTCTGCATTGTTATTCAAACAGTGAGTTTTCTAACGCGGCTAATGGCAAACGATACGATGAAAAATACTGTCTTCTGGTTTATTCCTTCGTTTCCATTTTGTACTAAACTGTATAGTCAGCCACGCATATGCGGTCTATAATGCAGCATATTTAATCTTCCACTTTGTCTCTTCAGCTTCTCCCCATATACCAAAATAGCAAAGACTGGAGTAGCTACTCTCTCAAACAGCACTTACTGTTCTTAGACGGGCTTTTTGTTGTTCTTAGAGTTTTCTTTTTTTAATCTGAGCTAAGTTTGAACAACTGTAATGGTGGGAAAATCTATCCAGGGTTCATTCTTTTTTACCGCAGAATTGGCAAACCAGGAAGAATAGACTTTGTCATGTGCAAATATGGTGACCATAAATGGTGCTGGAGGCTTTCTCCATTGTCCTGTGACTTTGCCACGAGAGAAAGCGCGCGCGAGAAAGAAAGACACGTTTGATAGAGTTGTGAAGAACGCCTGAATGGCTATTGGGTGTTGGGCATTGTCTGGCGGTGACCTCAATTCGGTACAGTAGAGACCCTTGAAAGCACTGTCTGAAGTCACAATACCACTATTCTCCTCCGCTCCCCAAAAGGGATTAGTTAAAAGGGTGACGTTCCGTGCAGAGAGTTCCAAGTATTCCCTGAAACAAAGGGCCCTGAAATGTTTTTGAAGTTATTTTTAATTGAGTTGAACTAATTTAATAAAGGTCCTAAGAAGGAGGGGGGGAGAAAAAAAAAATATAAAGGAATGTGATTGTTTTATGATTCCTCGCAGATGGAATGGACATTTATAGCATACTTCTTCTTTAGTCTTCCAGAGAACAGTAGCCCCATTTACAGCTACTGTTAGCAATTTAAAACTGCTCCAAAATGAAGTCTTTCAAGAAGTTGACAGCTTATAAATAAATCTGTCTGATAAAATTGAACATAAACTGCATCTGTGGTTAGTTTGCCAAAATTAATTCTACATTTAATTAGAGATAGCAGTCAAACATATTTAATAAAAAACAGTCTTGGAGAGTAAATCAAATGAAGTCAGATTTTAGCAGACGCTTTGCTTTTTTCCCCCTTTTTTCTTTTCTTTTTTTTTTTTTTTTTTTCCTCCCAAGGAGTGATGAAATGACCTCACCTCTATGATCTCCAGATATTTAGAAGAGGAGGCGGAGGGGAGGCCTGGGCAACCCAATGAGATTATGTAGGACAAGCCATGAATAACTTGGCTCAGACAGAGGGGGGCAATTATTGTGCTGCGATTTTTTTATTGATTCTGTAATTAGGATTTTCAGCAATGCCACTGTGTTTGCTGTAAATGTTAAAATTAATTAATATGCTAATTGTTAATGAAATGACAAAATTTGCGTTCGGTCTGGACTTAAACCCTCTGCAGCACCAAAGTTGAGGCGTGTTGGCCCAGGTAGACTGGAAGTTAGCTGCGCTGTCATTATTAATTATGGACATTGTGAGTAAAGTTTTGTTGTTACATCTTCAAATCAAGGAATCGAGCCCCCGCATGCAAAATTCGTAGTCACTGCTTCGCATTCTTTTTCATGTGCACGCTCATTCATGTCTCTTCAAAAATATTATTAGACAGACTCCTTAGCTGGTGTAAATAGGTACAGCTCCCACTGTGTAAAGGGAGTCTGGCTCTTGGCAACAATTTAAAAAAATATGAGATAATAAAATAATTCAGTGTATTAGTTCACCAAATAAAGTCAGATGAGCTGTATAAAAAACCCACTTGATCCATTGCATTTTAAAATTAAGCAGAGTGGTTTTCTTTTATAATCCTCCCTCTCAATGCAGCTATATCACTTGCACCAAAAACAAACCAAACTTTATTTAAAGCTCAGACCTTGTATAGGCGATGTAAACCCACGCTGTAAATACATTCAAAACTTGTTAAGGTTACTAGAGAAATCCTGTCTGCTTGGTGTTTTTTTATGATGTAAAAAACAACATGATTTTTAGGCATGAGGTTGGGTGCATGAGCTGATAATAGACTATGGTTCCTTCAGGAGTTTAGATTGCTTTTGTGTATTTTGCATCCCAAAATAAATATTGTAGCAACTGACTGTTTCCCATGTGGAAGGTATTGATTAACTATAACTACAGCATTCTTCCTTCTTCTCCTTTTTCTTTTCTTTTTTTTTTTCTTTTAATCTAGTCGTTATTTCAGAACAGTTCTAAGTTGGTGAAATAAAAAAAAGGAAACGTACAGGAAACCCTGATAGGTAGCGTAGCTTAGACATCCCTGGAGGTCACGATTAAAACCTTATTTAGTTAACCTTGTTAAAGTTCTACCGTTACAAAACCCCAAATGACCCAACTATATGTAGGACCCCATGACTGAGAAATGTGGAACCTTTTTTGTTACACTTTTTTTGTCACATGCTTTTGTGGCAGCACAGCAGCTTGTAGACTGAAATAAATATTCGTTTCTGCTTTGAACTGCAACAAAAAGGGATCTCTCTGCTTTCCTTTTCACCCTTAAATTATGAATGGTAATGTTCAGCAGGGACTGTTTCTTAATCCAGTTTATGAGGATATCATGCATGCACATCTCATTTTAGGGAGGCTGCAACTTGCAAGTCTAACAAATCACAGTGTGCCCAGTGCTTTACATTAAACCATAGCAGTGCTGACTTTAACTTTCTAGGAATTGTGGCTGAAATTTCCAGAGACACCTAAGGAATTTTAAGTCACCTTCTTTTTTTAAATTATGTAGAAATTCTATGGGGACCTCTGAAAAACTCAGCTCTTCAAGCAGGGAAGAACTATTTTCTTATTTCCAAAACACTTTGTATTAGCTAGGTCCTCAATCCTTAGAGCTAACATGTTAAAACTTACATTGATTAAAAAAAATTGGATTTGACCCTACTGACATCTGTTTATGGCATATATGTAGTTATTTTCGAGAGCACTCCCTGAGCGAGATAGTTGACTTAAGCAGGACTTGATATGGTTAGTTATGCTGAAACAAAAGCACTTTGCTGGATCAGAGGCTTTAACACTACTGTTCCGTGAACACGATGCTTATAGGAGTTTTAGGAATGATATATAGAATCATATCATAGATTCATAGAATGGTTAGGGTTGGAAAGGACCACAAGGATCATCTAGTTCCAACCCCCCTGCCATGGGCAGGGACACCCTCCACTAGACCAGGTTGCCCAGAGCCCCATCCAACCTGGCCTTGAACACTGCCAGGGAGGGGGCAGCCACAGCTTCTCTGGGCAACCTGTTCCAGTGCCTCACCACCCTCACAGGGACGAACTTCTTCCTAACGTCCAATCTAAATCTCCCCTCTTTTACTTTATACCCACTACCCCTTGTCCTGTCACTGCACTCCCTGATAAACAGCCCCTCACCAGCCATATGTGCATATGCTCGTTACGCGCAGCACATGTTCATACGAATACAGTCTTTTTAAGAACAACTGATTCTCCAAGATCTAATGTATTTCTCTGAATATGGCCTAGTGATGATGATATATCATTCTTCTCTTTAACCTTCGTAATTACTTATTCAAATATTTCCTACTTACCCACATTTTAAAGTTTTCAAAGGCTTATCTTTTTAATGTGATGTTCAAAAGTACTATGTGAAGGTCGTTAAGACTTAAAATTGCCATTTTGAAGCCAAGCAGAGATTTTACTCTTCACTTAACACACGGTTACGGTTTGAATTTGGGGGAAAAAAAGCCACTTAATAAAGATGTCTTTAAAAGTAGAGCACCTCCTTACAGAAATTAGCTCTTCCTTTTAATTGCATATCAGTGCTTGAATCTGGTGTGGATTTCTGAAGTAATAGGAGGCTTTGATGTTTTATTAAATATTTTTTAAAAGGTGGGACTTTCTGAGTATTAAGTACGCGTATTGTATTTTGTGTACCAGGAACGTTATAATTTCTTTCCTCTTACCAGTACTCAAGGAATCTAATTTGGGACTGTTTTTCCGATTGTTATAGTTTAGTTTAACACTTCTTCTGTAATAGCTGTTTTTCAAAGGGATTAACTTAATGTGAGTAAAAGGTAAGTAGATTCTTTGTGTAAAAGAAAGCAAGGATATACTTTCCTTTCTTTCCCCGCAAAGATAGCAAATCCATCGTACAGTGAAGAACACTTTCTGCACAGGTTGCAATTTCAGGCAGAATGGAAAAATCTTTCTCAATTTTTCAGTCATTCTTCTCCAAAGGAGTACACAGCAGGATCTGTCAACATCTCAACATCTTCTGATCTTCTGTCATTAGGTTATGACAGAAAATTTCAGGAGGCTTGGTTTGTTGTCATTGGGGTTTTTTTTTGTTTGGTTGGTTTGGTAGTTTTGTGAGGTTTTTTAATAATTCAGTACTTGCTAATCACATCCAGTGTAAAAATTATATACATCACGTAGGCTTTCAATTGCAAGAGGGCTGAGGATTATGAACAGCCACTTCCCCACCCTGTACTTGTCTTGCAACACCTTTGGATGATGTACTCCATTACTCCATTTCCTTCATCTGCTTCATTCTCGCTTTTTATGCAGTGAGAATAAATTTTGGGTATCTGCAAGTAAAGAAATACTTGCTGCTGTTTTCCTTTTATGGATGTGGTTGAAAAGAAAGGAAGAGTTTCTTCATTATGCTGTTCGTGGTGGGTACAGCTGTGGGTAGCATTAGGAATCCTTCCAAAGACTGGGATTCAAATTTTGTATGAATCTTTGGGTTAAGTGTGTCTGTGTCTCTTAAATACATGGGTGGAGGGGACTATTACATTGAGAAATTAAATGGAATTGGAAGCATATGAGGCTGCCCATGAAGTTGCCTTCATCAAAGTAAACTTGACATGGGGAACAAAGTAGGATGACAGCTTGTTCTGCAGGAAGCAAATACATCCAAAGCAGGATGTATTATTGCTGTACCTAGAGCCTTGTTTGGGTGTTTTGATAATGCTCTGAGTAGAGTCAGTGAAATTACTTTAGGGGCAGATGATGCTGAACTGGAAAACAAGGGTCTCTAATCTGCCAAGCTATTCAGTCAGCTGCACTTCAAGAAAATGTGCCTGCAGGTGCAACAGAACTTGAACCTGATTGCTATGTTATTCTTTCCAGAAAACTACTTTGAGTATTTTCACTGTCTTACTAGCTTTCCTTTGGAATTGGCATAATAGTAAAAAAAAAATAAAATAGCCAGAAGGGTAAGAGGAGGTTTTTGGGGAAATAAAAGCCATTTTAGCCACCACACCAATGTTGATCACACTGTAAGTGCTTCTAACTTAAACCAAAAAACCAAACCAACCAAAAAAAACCAAACCAAAAACTACCAAAAAAACACCCAAAAAAACAACCCAACCAAACAAAAAGCAAGAGTTGAGTGGTTTGGGTGAAGATGCTCAAGGAGCATCGGCAAATGGATTAACTCAGGTAAGGTTTGTTCCTCCTACCAGAAGATAAGGGCTTTCATGACCAGAGAGGAATTGGAGGAGAAGGCAGAGCAATACATGTAAGATCTGTGCACATGCTGCTTATGCCTTTTTCTTTGTCATTTACCCTGTACTTTGCAGAAAAATAAATGCTTTGAGTGGAGGATGGTATTATTTTTACTGTTTTTAACTGACTGGCCGGTCAGAGTTCCCCAGGCTGAGAAACCCTGCAGGCATCAAAATGAAGCGGTCCTGCCATGTAAACACAGCCAGGGAACTGCAGAGCCATGCCCAGACACTTGATCCGGTATTCCGCGAGACGTGATCTGCACCCCTCGGAGGACTGGGAAGGCCAGTCTGTGCCCCACGGGCTCTGCGCAGGTGTAATTAGAGAGGCAGAAAGCACAGTTTGTTACTGAGGAGCTGGAGGCCACCTCTGAGATTTTTTGTTTTATTTTTTTCCTCTCCATGTCATCTCTGAGACTATACAAGATGATTCAAAATGGGAAGGGGGAAAAAAGTGGAAAGCTTTACAGATTTTCATACAAAATTTTCAGTCGCATTTAGAATTTCTGGAATGTTTGAGTTCCTGTATATGGGACACAAAAGCCCAAGCAAAAACATTCCTCTGTTTGAGGGAATACGCTGTTTGCCACCTCTGGTGATTGTTGCCTAGCTTGGATGAAAGGGAAGGCAAAAAAGCAGTGGCTGCAGAGTTCTGCATGCTCTGTCTTATTGTCATTATAGACAGGTCACTAGTGGCAAGTATTGGCAGGATATTATTGCCTAACATCCCTAAATCAAACAAGGCTGTGTCACAGAAATGAGCTAAGAGGACAATTTCAGATCCGAGTAAAGCTGGAGGTTTGGTTTAGATAAGAGGCTGATACCATCACAAACACAGAACTGGTTTGAAGCTGAAAAATGCAGAATTTTTTACTCTGACTGAAGGTTTTCAGGACTACGGGACTAACAGTTTCAAATAAATTTCTACTGTTTCAGGAAGAGATTAAGTGAGAGGAACTTTTTTTTTTTTTCCTTCATCTGTACCAGTGGTGGAAAAAGAACCTGTTCTGGTCTCAGATATAGTCTGCATTCAGTAGGCTAATAAGGAGTTCAAATCGTGGGACCTTAGTGTAAACCCATGATTTAGTTCTGTGCAATTCTGTAGGGTCTGGACTGTGGGAGAGAGAACAGGTTTTGGCAGTATCGTTTCAAAAACCTGCCGGGCACCATTTCACGTGAAATGTCCTACGTACCACTGGACTTGATTTGTCCATGGAGTCATCAGAGGTGCCTCTGAAAATGAAACCAACCAGCAGCTACTTTTCATCAAGCTGCTGGAGGTTTGTTTTGTATTGCATCTTTGCTTACCTTGCGTTCAACTGAGGAGAGCTTAAGCCTTAAGGCAGAGAAAGTACCAGTCCCAATGCAAATGTCCACAGCCAAAATGAACATCCTTTCAGCCACCAAATCCCTTTTTGGGCTAGTACTCCGAGGGGAAAAAAAAAAAGTTTCAGTTATAATGGAAAACTTAACCATGGCATTGCCAATTTACCCACAATGGAAAATACCAAAGAAGTTTTTTGGGGAGTTTTTTGTTTGCTTGTTTTTTTGTTTTTTTTTTAAAAAAAAAAAAAGAGGGGAGAGAAAGAGAAAAGAAACAAAGGCACTCCATCCCTGAAGCAAAGCTTGCTTCTGAGCAGTCCCCAGGTCTGAATATTTTTGAAGGTTTAAGAGGTTTATACAGTTTGACTGAAGTTCACCTAAGTACCCACATTTTGGGCTTCTTTCTTTGAACTGATGAGAGCCTTCTGAGGATTGCTCATCACACCTGGAAACAGGACAAATTTCCCTTCTCTGTGCTGGAAACTCCTATACTTTTGGCTTCTCTCCCATTCTGCATTTAATTATTTTGAATTCCAGCATGCCAAGCCAAGTTTAACTGCTACTTTCCTGCAAGTCCGCTTTATTCTCCGGCTCTCGTGCTGCCTAGCCTGTCGTGGTCTGCAAGTGAGCAGCAGCAGTGTGACAGGGAAGAAGGTTTGTTAAATTAAGACCCTCTTAGTCCCAAAGGAAAAGGGTTACTCACTCTTCCATAGATGAAAAATGACCTCTTCCTCTCCCCTTGCCCCTGAGGGATATTTTCCTGATATAACAACATGAAAACTTGGCAGGCTCCATGTGTTAGATGACACTGTATGTTGATGAAGAACATTTCTGCGATATCTCAGCAGGGGCAGACAAGATGGTATTTGGAGAGCAAGAAGAAAAGAAATCGGATGGGGGGTAGAAGCGGGTTTGCACGGGTCACGCAGGCTGCTGGTTATAACTCGTAACCTGCCAAGACCCACATGCGTGACACAGGCCTTTAAAAATGTGTGACAAATACCTCAGATGAGGGACAGGACACCAAAGCACAGGGGAGACAAAAAACTTAGAGTGAATGTGGAATTGGGGCCTTTAGTGTGTATATATATGAATTGGAACCTCAGCCTGAAAAATTTTTTAATTCGGATGTCCTTAGCTTACAGGATTAGAAAGTGAGGGTGCCAACAGGAGGGGCACGGAGGCAAATTGTTATTCTGCGTTATTTATTTGTATTAGGAAACGGTGCTTGGGTACAATCAAGGATCAAATCCAAATTGTGTAGAGCAATATACATTCACAGGCAAAGGAGAAAAAAAAATGCAGCAGTTGCTGCTGCAGAGACATGGTAATCAAAACACAGCTAAACAGAATTGGATATAAAGTTAAGGATATACTTCATAGTGAAGGAGTTAGAGAGCTGTGTGGCTCTCCTACTAGGAGAGAATAATGCTGCTGACAGCAAATACTATGGAGATAATGGAATTTCTTTCTTCCTTTTTTGTGGAGGGATGAATGAGAGATTGAAAGAGATATTCAGATTTTAATATGTATTTAACCAGCTAGATTCATGCCTGGCACAAGCCCATTTACGTCAGATTTTACCCAGCAATTTTTTCTTCCTTTTTTTCCCCCCAGGTTTCTATCTCTACACATCTTTCTGTCAATCAGGTCTGATATACTGCATCAATCTGATTGCCAACAAAGTGTGTGATATTGTATGTGGGGAGAAAACATTAATTCCCCAAGATGTGGCGCACAGGTGGATAGTTAGTCACTTAACTGCAACTTTGGATTACGCATCCCTTTTAAGTCTCTCCCATTGTATTTTAAAGGAAATTGCCAGAGCAAGCAACAACACAATGAGCTGGTGGCTCTGCTTTCAGCGTGGCACCGTCAGTTTGCCGTGCAGCACGCTGACGCGGGCTGGGCTGGGAAGCGCTGCCCTCCGACCTGCAGTGCCAGCGGGGAGCTCCGCTTGTGCCCTGGTGCGGGCGGAGTGGCAGCTGGAAGGTGAGCTTGTGTCAGTGCTCATTTTCTTTACCAAAAGTACCCCTCTCTGGTTGTTATAAAGCAATCACCACAAAATGCTGTCAACGCAGCTCCGGGACCCGTCTCGCTCGTGGTTGCACAGGGATGCGCCCTTGGGAAGAGCAGTTCACCATGGCAGGTTGAGGAGTCTCATCACTGAAGGAAGGGGGGGTGGATCACAAATGAAGTTCACGTGAATTTCACAAGTTGAGGAAAATGCTTTTTCCTAATAGTTGCTTTAACAGATGTTGATAAAGGCTTTAATCCTATTGAGACCCCTTCTAACCTGGGTACACTATTGGAAGTTGAAGTTTAGACGTTAGGATTTCCCCAAAATTCCTGACATGTTTCAAATGTTTTTGACATGGTAATGGCAAATTGAGTTTTATTGCAAGTGTGGTTGAAAATCAGATGAACTCTTGCTCTCCAACTACATCTGTTGTTTGCTCCTTCCCGAATAAATATTGCAGTTCCTGATGCTGAAACAGCTGGAAATCTTACATTCATTTGTTTTCCTCGAGATGAAGTGTGTCCTGTGGGTTTACCTGGTGACACTGCTTATTTAAGATGGCTAGCTATGAAAAGAGGTACTCAGCAGTGCAAGACTTCTAATGCTAGTATTTGCTAGCCTGGACATCTAGAGTAATGTGCTTTGATCGCTTTCACCTAAATGTCTCCAGACAGATTCAATTTTTTGTGGTGGTGAATATTTCTAATGCCAGTGGCTTTCTGCAGGAGACAAATGAGAGCTCTCTAAGCAAACCAGCCCACCCTGACACGAAGTAGTGCAATGGGAGCTTGATCTAGGTGTAACTTCAGAATAAGTAACAGAAATAATTTGCAGCTGAGGGAGAGTAAAATCTGCAGTGCGTTTCAACCCCAGACCTACAAAGTTTTTGTTTGATAATGTCATTTTAGGTGACTTGGGTTTTCTTTTCTCTCTAACATGACAGTCACTGGTATAACTTGCTGTTGCAAATAATAAGATGTGTTTGTTCCAGTTGTGCGGTGGGGTAACAAAGGTGGAGTGGCGTAAACATTTAACCAGTACACAGCGGTGAAGAAAGGCATCTTTTGTCTGCCCGGTTCCAGCAGAAGTTCTTGCTTGTGCTGCTGAAGATAGCCTGAGAAGATTAGAAGAGGCTCAGCTGGGGCAAGACAAAGGGAGACTGTGTAAAGCAGGATCAAGCCTGTTTGCTTAGCGGAGCTCTCAGTCTTCTTGTTGACAGATGTAGCTGGTGCAGTATCAGACCTCGCAGGCTCCTCCTCTGGATTGTCAAGTGACAATCGTTGCGGTAGTAAATGACAGCGTAAAGTACTCCATGAATCCTTTATTTGTTTGGCAGTTGTAGCCTGGGATGGGGGATTTAATATTGAATGGACTCCAGATTGTCTAAATTGCAGTCGCAGTGTTTGTTTAAGCAGTCTGTGGGGACTGCTAAAGCGTGTTAACTTTTGCTTCCATCCCTTTTCATGTTGCAAAGTATTGAGGTAGGAAAAAAGGATGAAGGGGATTGGAAAAGAAAAGTTAGCGCTGCAAAAACACGAGGATGCTAGCAGTCCTCCTTAGCTGCTGCAAGAATTTCAGGTCACCGAATTAACATGTGACGTGATGGACAAAAGCCTGCTGTGTTACCTAAATAAGAGCTTTTCCTTTTGCCGGTGCACTAATCTGTCACAGAGTACATGCCACTATCTCAGCTCAGTTAAGTTGCTTTCAATGCCAGATCGCAGCCTGTAATGTCAGCAAATAGTATGTACAGCAATTTGTACTTTGATAGCATTGTGGCATCTAAAAAAAAAACCCAGACCGAGTCTATAAAGCAAAGCAAGGGGCTCTGCACTGAAGTCATCAAAAATTGCCAAAAAAAAATCAGCTTTCATTGATTCCTATTTCAAAATATAAAGGAAAACTTGATCCCCTTTAGGAGGCAGAAGTACCCTGAATGTAGCCTTGCAACTAAGCGAGCCAGAAAGGTTAGGAAAAAACCAGCCACATGTAATGAATCCTAACTATAGAAAAAAAGTGTTATTACAAATTCTGGGACAGAGAAGGGTTTTCTTTAGCAGAAAGGGCCCTTTATTTCATATCGTGGCTCAAGACACACGATCACGTTGGAAGTGCTAACAAACACGTTCAGTAACAGGTCGCTGCTTGTTCAGTCAATAAAGACCCTTTCTTGCTCCATGTTTTGCAGGATCCTAAGCCTCAGGTACCTTTGACAGAGCTGTAAACAATTATATGTGGCTATGTGTTTGCACAATCTGATGAAGAGGACTTTAATAATCTTGATGCCACATCTGGAGCACAATCTATCTTTACTGCATCGGGATCCTCTGCAGCTCCCCTCTAATCTTACTATCCAGTTCAGCTGCTTTTTCCCAACTACACGCTGAGCTGCGGCTTCTGTCTCCCAAAAACCCCCTCCCATTCACTGCACCAAGCACAGTTCCTTACCTGACCCATCTGGGGCAGGACAAAGGGGCAAAAATAACTCCTCCCCCCCCAATATATGGTGGTTGAGACTTTAGCCGTGGCAAAGAGAGCATGCGTGCGCTTCTCTGAAGATAGTTGCCTGAGTCCTCCCCAGTGAGCTGAGGGTTTTGCAGGAGCATCCCCTCGCTTGCAGAGGTGCGGGCATACAACACTGGTCTGTATTCACCGGCAGCAAGGAGAGGATGCTCTCATTTTCAGGAGGGTTTCTTTCTCCGAACACTCTGTTTTCCCTTAAAGCAATCATCCTTTTCAAAGCTAATGGAGTTTTTCAGTGGGGGAAGAGGTTAGTAGTAATGACTTGATGTCTCAAGTGGGATAAGGACCTTAATGTTTTCCAAGGAAATGTTGGCTATACGAGTTTTGCTGATTCTATGCACTTTGTGTGGAAAACACAAAAGCATCCAGAGTTGATTTGGTGTAAAGTTCTCCCTTTTATTTAAAACCAAGGAATGCTTTGACTCTTTGTTTCAGAATGATTTTTTTTCATTTGTTATGCACAAATTTAAAGTGTCTATTACTGTACTTCTCTGTGTATGTAAATATATAATAAAAAAACTGGTTAGGTGACAAGTTTTTTAAAGGCTTGGTATTCATAAATCACTGTTCACATCATCCAGGCTTGTACTGGAAGCCCAGTTTTTAGTAGGCTGCAAGAGCATCAGTTCCAAGAAACTGAGACCCCAGTTCAGAGAAATACCCCTTTGTGTGAGTACACAGTTAAGTACATTCCTAGATACATTTAAGCATGTCCTGAAGTGCTCTCTCCATTCAGGGACTAAGAGGAGGTAATCAGTCTTAGTAGGTGGACATAAAATCTTGAAATGTAACACAGGCTCCACTTGAAGTTTGGTGGCTGATGTTACTGCCACAACATTGGTACAGTTAATTCCAGAGTTGCCGTTTTTCACTCTTAAAATTCTGAAATAGCTCAATTTAATGACAGACCACAGCTTTTATTTGTAATCACATTGTACATGCTTTCAGAGTCATATGTCTCCAGTACTTAAGTGTCAACTCTAATGTCTGATTATTTGTTTTTATAATTACTATTGCCATTTTATATATGGAAAGCTGACAACCAGTATGAGTATTTTTGAGGTCTGCACCCTCCCTGCTCTGGCATTCAAACTAGTTCTTTTTTTCTTTCCCTTTTTTTCCCTGTGATGTCCTCTTCTCAAATGAATGGGAAGCACAAATCCTTCCATCCTCTAGCATAGATCTCTTTTATCCTCAGACATATGGTGTTGAAGGCTACAAACAGCAAGCCCCTGCCATTCATTCCTTCAGTCCCACAGCAGCTCTTGTGAGCAGAGGAAAAAAAAAATCTCCCTACCAACCCCAGCAATAATTTTTCATCCTCAAAAATAACTGATGTAAATGTGTTTTAAAGAGGTTACTTGGACATGATGGAAAAAAGTTGCTTCTGTGTGTGGTTGTCACTATGTGCAGTGTTCGCACTCGGGTAGTGTCTCTCCAATTCCAAGCCCTCCTTGGTTTTGCTGCAGAGCCGCAAGCCATCCCTCACCCAGCAGCTGGGTAGCAACGATAGCAGAGCCATCAAAGAAAGCAGCGGTGTATGGGACAGCAGCTCTGCTTCGTCATTTCCCCCAGCCCACCCAAGGGCAATGTGCTGGGATTTAGGGTGGCTGTCAGACCTGGCAGTCCGGCTGAAGTCTGAATTTTGGTAATTGTTTGATGGACAACTCATTTCTGCTCAAGGGTCCAGTTGTGCACATTTAGGTCACACTGGCTGGACAGGCTGCCCCTCGGTATGCTCTCATCTATGTTTTGCTAGCAGCTGTTTGCACAAACATGAGATAGGATGCATTATGCAGAGTTCTCTCCAAAAAAGGTATGCCATTGAAATATATGAAAGTGCATCTTGCTCAGTATGTGGGGATGATATTATTCCATTATTGCCAATGGTGGCATACATGGTATGATATCAATTTCAGATTAAGAATGTACCTAGTGCATTCCGCAGCAGAGCAATTTTAGGTAATGCTGGTGCTAAGATCCTGACTCAGCAAAAGATATAAGCCCTGTCTTGACTTGTGCTAAAGTCAAGCTAAGCGTGCATTTATGTGCTTTGCTGGTCACAAGTAACTAAATTACTCTGACTTTTCTGTGGCTTTGGTGTGTTCCTTTCATTTTTCCTTTTTAACTGGTATTTTTTAAGTCTTGTGCCAAAGAGATAGTAGTGCCAGCTATGACTTTTTAATGTACAGATGATTGACTGAGTAGACCACAAACGCTTCTTTGGAGCTGTTACAATCCAGTGCATTAAAGCCTGCTCAGGGATGGAGGGATGCTGTATTTCCCACATTTCTGATACAGTGGCTCTATTGTGTTGGAGCGGCTGTTGCGCATGTGTATCGTTTCCATCTGTCTGCTGAAACTCCTCAGGAAACTTGTGATGAGAACTAGTTACTGGGCTTGTGCAGCAGCCGGATCTGAAATACTTGCTTCAGAAAACCGTGGAAGAGCATCAATCACAAGACTGTGAAAAAGAGTAGCTCTAATACATGTTAGCCTTATCCCATCGCTTCACACACACATACGCACACCCATATTTTTTGATTGAAATATTAGTAAAAATTTATCTGATTCATTTTTAAACTAGCCCAACATTCAGAACATTTTTAGCAATGGTAGAAATGTTTCAAATATTGTTTAATCTGTTTTGGATAATCCATTTGTCCTTGTTATAATCAGTGAATATGAGGAGCTGTAGAGATCAGCGCACAGCCAGGAGGAACCATCATCTAGGCTGTACATTCTTCCTGCCTGATCTCCTCTTTACAACAGGCCATAAAATTTCAAATTATAATTATAGTATCAAACCTAGAACCATTCTATCAGTTCCAATATACATTTGAAGAGTCCATTATGTAGAAAAGAGTATGTTTTATAGCACTATGAAAAGCATCAGCATAGCAGAACATGCATAGTATCTTGTATGTTATTTAGAGACAACATAGCATATGTTTTAACACTGTGAACTCTAGTACAGAGCTGACATTTGGCAAAGCCTATTGCCTGATTGGGAACTGCTTTTGTCAGTTTTTTGGGGTTTATTTGTTGGTTTTGTTCGGGTTTTCCCCCCCTCCCTTGCAGTGTTAACTTTGAAAATGTTCAGCCGATATAAACCTGTCACAGGGGGTTAAAAGGAATAAACAACCTACCAGTCTTAGAGCAGTGAGAGGGTTGGGTCATGACAGTTATAGAATTAATGACTCAAAACTTCATATGGTTGGCTTCTGTTTAAAAAAAAAAAACACACCATGATTTACACCATGATTTTCATAGTTCATATGCCTAAATAAAAGGGAAGAAGGCAACCAATAAAGAAAGAACTTTAATTGCTCTTTCTGTTGTGTTTTAAACAGAAACCAATGAAAACAATTTTAGAGGCACTATCATTTTAGGGGAGGATCAGAATGCCGTACGGAAAAATTAGATTATTTTGGGTAACGGACGTTTAACAGTCTGATAAAACTTTACAGCATAACCAACAAGGTCATTTGGTTAAGGACTAATGACAAGAATGTTTGCCATACCTTGTCATCTCCTCCCTTCTTTCTTCAGAGTGAGGGGGAAAGACCTGGGCATTTAGGTTATCATAGGATTGCTCTGAAACATTAAATGTGACAATGTGAAAAAAGCAATATGAGCGTAGGATGTATCAGGTGTGGTATTTCCAGTGAGAGAGGGAAGAAAGGCACTGTACAAAGCACATGGGATGTTGTGTACAGCTCCGTTTACATGTGTTTTAAAGAGATTAATTTAAAATGGAACCTCCTGAAGAATAGCTACAAAAATTAGCTGGGGAACAGAGAGTCTGTTTAATGAAAAAGAATAAAGGGTTTGATTTGTTTAACCTAGCAAGATCAAGTAATTGCCTGATTTTTCTGGTGTTAATACACCAAGAAAGAGAAGAACAATTCATGTTGAGGGGTAAGAAAAAAGATGTTCATACATACAGTGGTCATTAAATTTAGGATAGAGATTAGAAACCCTCTCCAGGTAGATCACTTCTCTTGAAAAGTGTGAAGGTTCTCTTGAAAACAGAAGTGCCCTGAAATAATTCCCTACAGAGGTCTTACCAGTGACGAACAGAGTGAAAGATTTTCTTCATGTACCGTATGATGACCTGTATCCCAGTGTGATGCTGGCCTTTTTCACAATACCGTCACGTTGTTGGCTTGAATTGACTGTAACATCCCAATCCTTTCCCAAAGAAGTGCTCTCTAATCAGTTGCTCCCAATCCCACTTTTATGCAGATAACTGTTCTACCTAATTATAGTTACATCTTCTTGTCCCGATTGCATCCTTTTCTGGCTGCTCCTCCAATTTTCAAGATCATTTTGAATTCAGATCCTGTCTTCCTACTTGCCGTCTCTGTCAGTTTGATGCTATCTGCGGATTTCATAAGAACACTCTTTATTTCGTCGTCCAAGTTCTTAGTGAAAATATTGAGTAGCACCAGATTTAGGGCAGATCCTTGCAGAACACTGCTCTATGCATTCTTCCATTTTAGTTATGAACCGTTAATAATATTTTCTCAGTAATAGCATTTATTTTCCTGTCCATCCTATGACAGTTTGAGCAAGACCATTTCTCTTGAAGATCATATAGTTTACTTATGCGAAGGTAGTGTCAGACAGTTTCAAAAACTGAATCGCAATCCAAGTATGGCAACTACTGCTTCTGCACAGAACTATAGGTAACAAAAATAAATGGAATTCGTTTAGCAAGGTATTTTCTGAACAGATCAATACTGATGTGTGTTATTTATCTCCTTGTTACCACTCATGCTTACAAAAAGTTCATTTGTTTTTTCAGATTTTCTGGGAACTGAAGGTAAACTGAAGTTTGCAATTCCCCCAATTTTAATATCTTTTAAGCCAGGTACTATTTTGTTCTTTTCTAACTGTACTTCCCCTGTGCTTCATGAGTTTTATGCTAACTTCTCTGGAATTGCTTCAGTTGCTTGCACAAATGCCTTAGGATAAATGCCATGAGGTATAGCCATTTGCAGGAGGCTTAAGCATACAGAAAATATTCAAATTGCATTGATCTTACCCCAAAATACTTAATTTCATTAGAGTATTTTGGCAGAAGCAAAATTTTCTTACGGAAGCATTCGATTTAGTGAAGACTTATTTTTCTATCAATAGAGCGTAACAGTTTCTGAACATCCCTAACTAAGAAACATGGATGGTGTGGTATTTTCAGCTTATGAGCAACTAATATTTTAGCTGTATAAAAATTATTTCTAATATTAATGCAAGTATTAAACTCTCCTAGTAAAATACGTTTAGTGAATATATGCTGGGATATTGGACAATATACTGTTCAGTATCAGGATCTTTTCATTATATCTTCCTAATTGTGCTAACTGGTTCTGTGACAAACCTGATCCGGTGAAACACCTTCTAGGAATAAGTCCATTTCCCATATCTGGTCTCTCAGCTGAGACTTTCACAGTTAGGGTCAACTAGTATTAATCCTAAAGGTGACTTTTGCAGTGTTAGCGCCGTTCCTAGTGGGTTTGTGTTACGATCATCGCCTCCTATTGCATTATTTGGTCTGTTTTGACTGAATAGTTGGCCAAAGTAATGCACATCCTATAATCGATCCTTGCAGACACTCATCCTCAATCTTCTTGTGCTGAAAATAAATTCAGGGTTGGGATTTAAAAATAAGTAGATAAAAGAACGGCTTCCTCTAGAATGGATTTGAGGCCTTTTTATTGTTGCTGCTGTTCTAACCAGACTGTGAACTCCCAGCAAAGGAGACTATAACTGGTCCTTGAAAGTTTAGAGCTGAGATGATCGACGTTTTGGGTTGGAGAGCTCAGGGAGGCTGAATATCGTCCTGGCTGGCAGTTGCGAGGTGATAGCATTGATTTCTGTTCAAAGTACACATGGATGCCTACAGATGTATTCTGCATCTATTAGGTTCTGGATGTGGAGCTTTTAATTCATGGTAAGTAGCAGCACAATGCGTAGGCAAGCTTTTCCCCCATCTGTTTGTTTTAAGTGTAAGTAGAAATAATACTGTGTGTGTCCATTTAAAATGAATTGACCTTTTGTTAGAGCGAGGGTTGTGCACTACTTGTTACGGAGTGACTCCATTTGCCCATGCAAACAGGTGCAAAACAGGGGTGATATCAGAATACTGCAACACTGAGAGGTAGGTCAGATTTAATGGAAACATCAGTCATTAACCCTTTTACAGCGGCTGCCTAGGGAAATCCTTGCGTATGAAAGTTGCGTTGTGTTATCTTACCTAGTTCTGCTGAGCCGTGAAAAAACCCGTGAGCCTAATGCACATACTCTGTCTAGCAGAGTTTACTTAGGAGCACTGCAAGGAGACAAACATAGACCTTTTCTTTTTCTTTTCACAGAATATGAATCAATTAAGGCTGCTAAGTTCCAGGCTTTTACCATTACTCATGGTCCTGCTGCTTTTCCACTGCTGTGCCAAGACAGTGGGGATTAGGTACCGGTTGGGAAAAGGCACAGAACAGGAGTCACAATGTTAAAGTACGTTGCCTTTTCTGTATGTAAAAATGAACAGTTTCTTGAATTTCCAGTTAGAACAGAAAAGGGACTACATTTTTTTTGCAGACCGCTGGGATTTCCATGCTTCTGTGTGATTTGCACACCAGCAATAATAAATCTGGGTGGTTACGAGGACATGAATAAGATTAATTTAAAAAGCAAATTGATTGTTCATTTCAAAATGATCGTAGCTCTTAAAAACAGATAGTTGCAAATAAATAATGGCTAAAGTGAATACTATCTGCATGATGACTTTTCTACAGCACAGAAGCAGGCGTGATCTCTGTCCCCAAAAGCCTGCATATTTTACACAACAGAATTAAACAGTTTCTTAGGGTCAGGTCGGAGCTGAGGGCTTGGGCGAGGAAGATTTTAAGATGCTAAAATTAGAAGCCTGAACCATGTCCTTTGTTGAGTGGGAAAGCATGTCCTGCTCAGTCCCCAAATTTTGGTGCAAAGTTGGTTTCACGTGTCTTTGTTCTGGTGTGCTTGTTGTGTTAAGTGGCAACGTTACAATGCATGGAAGCTAAAAGCATTGATTGTAAGTTGTAGGAAAATAGAGGGTTTTTGTAAGCACTCCCACCCATCTGGAACTTGCTGCTCCCTTATAATCAGTCGCAGATTGTTAAATAAAGTAGACTTTACTTCACCCTGAACTCTTGCTTTATTCTTCTGTGAGAGTCCAAAACAAGTATTGGATCCCTTAATTAGAGCTGAATAACCAATTGGCTTGCATTACCTGCTGGCCTTCAGAGGTCTGTAGCCACTTTTCTATTTCCTTCTGATCATATTGTATTTAATGAAGGGGTGTGCTGGCCAGCTTCCACATAGGGTGCTTGCGTTCTTGGTGACTGCGGTTAGTGTTTTTATTTATAATTTGTGCAGTGCTGCTTTAAATATTTTATTATCCAAAATGCAAATTATCTCCTTTAGCTTCCCTTTGTGGACGAACCTGTTTGCTTGACTTTCTGTATGTGTGTCATCTTTCCAACTGACATGTAGCAGTGTGGGATCTCACATTTGGATACTTCGCACTTGGCGCCGTGCTCATCCTTCCACTTACATTTTGAAGAGTAATTTCATATTTTCTTCTCTATCATTTTGTTTGCCAGCATGGATGAGAGCCATTCCTGGAAGGGGGTGTGCATTGAAGCTGGCACCGAGCGAACCACTGGCATAGGGAAGAGAAGCTGTTCCTGTGTCAGGAAGGCTTGGGCATGTCTAGGTTGTGCCGCCTATTCCACTCTCGGCTCGTTGCCAAAATTCTGTGTGCTCCCTTATGCCAAGACCTATTGAGAGAGAGAGAGAGACTGTCTGTGAGTGTGTGAATTTATAGATATTTAATTAATAATCGAGCAGATAATTTCCACAGTAATTACCTTACCTAGGGTGAGGGAAGAAAGGGAAGGTATGCACGCGTGTCGCATAGTTTACCCTTGCCTATAACCAGTAGTTGACTTCCAACCTGAACGTGACAGGTGAGGGATTTGTTTGTTTGTGCTCTGGTTTTTGTTTGGGGGAAAATTTGTGAGGAGTGGTTTGTTTTGCTTAATTGATGCAACACAGGGTTCTTCCAAACCAGCCCCCTCATCAGAAATCTTTGTGATGAGAAGCCTACTGTAATAAGGGTTTATTGCGCACAGCTCTGTTAATATAACATGTTGGTGAGTGTGCCACAGATACTCCTCTACGTTTCAACTGATCATGAATCTTGCAGACCTAGCTGGTGAGCCATGACTGTTTAGTTTGAGCTAAAGCAGCTTGTGTTTTGAGCTGTCGCTTTTTGTTAGTCATTACGGACGTTAGTCATTACAGTGGCTAAAACCAGACTCTCTTTTTTTGGCCCCACTGCGAGAAGGTGGGTCAGGGTAAGACATTAGGTATAGGTATGAGGGCTGTAACAGGGATAAATATTTACTGCAGGGTTACTGAAATAGTTTATAGTTAGATGAATTTGTTGAAGCTGCTGATTTTTTTTCTGGAATGTTGACTCCAGCCCTGGTGAGCCAGGCAGGTGCCCCACAGCCTCCTCCCAGCTGAGACCTGCAGCAGTGAGCTGTGCCTCCTCCTAAGGAGACCCAGAGACGTGGGATCTAGGAGGAGAGCTTAAGAGGCATCACGTAGCTGACGCCTGAGCACGTTCCAGATAAAGTGAACTTGCTCTCTGGATCGCTTGAGGAGCAGTGATCTACTGGCTGCTTTGTCCACTGTTCTCAGCTGTCCTTTCACCTTTGAGAAGTTGCATTTTTTTCTTGTGGGATTTTTAGGTAAACTTCAAAATAGTTTTATGGTTTTGATGTCATCATTATCTTTTGGTTATTTAGTCATTTATCATCTAGAAGACTCAATCTCCGTCTTGCCATTTTAGCAGCCCTGACATCCAGGGACTTGAGGAGAGACTCTTCTTGGTACAAAGCTGCCATAGCTCTAAGATTTCTATGCAGGGTTTAGCTGCTGTGCTAACACCACATCAACTGCCTGTAACTACTGGTGAGGCAGGGTATGACTGTCCTTCCATCACCACAGAGCTCACCAGTGCTACAGGGACAAGGCAGAGAGGCAAGCACGGCCATTTTCCTGAGTACTGTGTGCACATTCACCAGCGTGTCCACTTGTTAGACTGGGGGCACTGGGCAAAGCACTGGAAAGGAGGACTCCCAAAACATTCATCCAGACCTCAAGGCCACGTGAACAAACGGCAGATAAGAGGTGGACCGTGAAACAACTGCGTTTTCCAGAACTTCAAAGTGATTTTGAACAGTTGTAGTCTAGTCACTGACTCATCCCCTCCTCCCCCTTTTCACTTTTCCTGCCACTCCATGAACAGCATGTGAAAGCACTGAAAGAAAATAAGAATCTTAAACTCATAAACATACCTGCCTCCCATCTGGCACTCATCCCAGCAGCCTGGTGATCTCCTTAGTTGTCCAGCAGATAGTTGAAAAACAAGAGTCCTGTGAAGATTCGCATGTCACCATATCCCTGCCAGATGGCGGTTAGTAAAACATGGGCAAATTGCATGGGCTCTGCTTCCATCATGACAATCACAACAGAAACACTACAGTGTTGCAACATCGCTATTTTTTAAGCTGGGAAAATGAAGGGACTGTAAAGTAGGGCAATCGTGGAATTCTAAACACCACTTAAACCTAATTGCAATGAAGTAAGTAGACTCTGAAGGGTACAAAGCACTGCTGAAGGCGACCCACAGGTTGCTCTAGGAGTTATAGGGGTGAGCTTCAGGAAGACAGTAATGGGCATATTTATCTCACCACTCTGTTGAAAAGCTCTTGCTAACTTTAATTCCATTTTTAATCCCATTTTTACTAAATGGCCATTCTTAATTTTATAAGCTTTTCAGTCTTCACACCCCATCAAAAAGGGAACGGAGCTGGACCATAAGGCTTGAACGAGTATTTCTAAACCAGGACACGAAGACACTCCCTATTTCATAAGGATAAGCTATTTGGGATAGTAATGGCATAGAAAAGAGAGAAACTTCAGGATGCAGTAGGAAGTCAGGTTGCTGCTAGTGTCATGTGCTACAGTAAAATGCCTTGACACCTCAGCTAGAGATTTGTACCCCACTTAATTAACTATTCCCAAAACGCAAAGGGCAATCTCTGCTCTACCCACCTTGTCATGTGGTGGTATAACTCAACATACATTTCAGCAAATGTAACAATGTCCTATTGATGAAAGGGGAGGCCCGGACCCTCCCTGCTTGGAGCCATTTGGTCCCATGCTCTTTCTGACATTTTTCAAACCTACCTTTGAGCTGTTACTGCGTAAATAAGATACTTGGATCAGTGTGTGCACAATCCTTGTCTTTCAGGGGCAAGGAGCAAGAACCATCTTTCAGCTGGTACAGAAAACCATTTTTCCTTAGGTGGGAGGAAGCTGGCTGGCTGTGTGTGGGAGTGTGGTGTGATGCTTGGGAAGCAGAGGTCCGGGATGTTGCTCAGGATCTCGCCTGTGCAGATCAGAACATTGCGGGGTAGAGCACTGGCTTTCTGCACCACACAGAGCCGGCCAGCACTTGGTGCAGGGATGCGGTCCTGACCCAGTAATGTGCCTTAGTGTTTGAGGCAGCTTTTGCTACTGCAAACAGCAAACCAGCTTTTGCTATTGACTTGCAGTCTTGTTAATGACCATTCAGATTGTTTGAAGAGCCATCCTTCCCTTCTCCCAGGCCGCCGGCCCCATCCTGAACAATTTGTTTTTGCTGTTACTGATAAAAAAAATCACAAAAACTTCGGAACTTGTGGAGTTATCCAAAGACCTTTGAGCCACCACAGTCTTGCTGGTTAGCAGCTAATTTGTAACTGCAGGTTTTCAGCAGGCATTTGAGTTCCTTCTGAACCATCACGGGTAAAAACTCTGTGGGGGATGACTTTGGCAGAAGTGGCTTACAAACCAAAATACGAGATCAGCCTAAGATAAAGAATTCAGTCTGACAAAGGTACTTATTCCAGTGTTTACATCTGTTTTGAGCAAAAGTTCCCATTACCCCCGTGCTTATTCGAAGCTGTGAACAACTTCAGTCCAATTTCAAGGATAAAAGCAAGGAAGCGGGCAGGCTGAAGCTGCATTCCCTGCTCAGAGTAACTGCATATCAGGCTGGGATGCTGGCAAGGTGTGTGCCTCTGCTGGCTGGAGAATTAAATTTATTTGTTGCTTTGGATTCATTTTAGGTCAGGTATATGGGGAGAGGATTGGGGTTTTTTAGCCCTTCGATGAGTCAAAAAGAAGTCAAGCAGCTGCAAGGCTGTTCTGCGCTCAGGCAGCTTGAGCACCATGGGTTTCAGGGGAGCTGCAATGCCCGGAGCAGACCATG
Organism: Psophia crepitans; assembly: GCA_013399095.1. Lineage (NCBI taxonomy): Eukaryota > Metazoa > Chordata > Aves > Gruiformes > Psophiidae > Psophia > Psophia crepitans. The sequence continues at coordinate 667,787 of VWZZ01001171.1, read as the reverse complement.
CCCCAACTTTCACAAGTTTATTTACTGTATACTTGGTGACACCAGCCAAAGATTTGCAAAGCCTTCTACGAGCACCAGAGGAACTCACGTGTAATTCATTTAAAAACTGATGTTTGGTGTTCAGCATTTATATGTTTGCTTGCATTCAGCTTGCTGTCCTCTTAACCACAGATGTGTTTCACTGTTCTGCGCTGCTTGTTCTGCTGAGCAAACAGAGAGAGGCTGAAAATCTTCAGCAAGATTTTTTTTTAATTATTGTACCAATTATGGTAACTGTTTTCCTCCTTAAATTGATGATTTACATTTAAAGCACCGCCCCGCTTCAGTTGATAATGTTAGAGTTAGTAGCGGGGCTTGGGTCAGTATCCAAGAGTTACTCTGTAGCAGCAGTTCGTCTTATTGCTGGCTGGAAGAAAATGGGGGATCTCCTCCAAACAAAAACTTTTTATATCGCATCGTAATTTCTTTCGATTTCTTCCCCTCTGCCTTTTCTTCTCTTTTCTTGCCCTCAAGCCTTATCCCCTTCTCTCACAGTTGCTCTTACATACGCCTGTTCCCCTCAGGTTTTGACCTTGCGCAGGCAGTGAGCGCAAAGCCGTGTTATTTGGAGTGAAGTAACACCAGTAGTCAGGAAGGAACAATGTAGTTCAGGCCAGATAAAATAAATCTCGCATTTCCTGTCAAGAAACTGGGCCAAAAGCAATGATGAGAGACAGAGGGGGCAAACCACGCGGCTCAAAACCAGAGACATATGGGTTAGAAACAACCACAACCCTCACTTAAAAACAGAAAACAAAAAGCAAAGGCATTGGATGAAAGAGAAATAATACCAGCCTCTCGGCAATAAAAACCACACGACGTGGGGTCTAGCCAGCTTCCAAACCCATCACATGTGTGGCACAGGCAGGGTCTGAATTTCCAGCTACTGTACAAGATATTGATTGTCCTTTGATTAATTTATTTAATTGATGCTTTGTGTTGTAAATTAGAGAGCTGATCTTACTGTGACCGACTTGTTTCTTCACCAAACTCCCTTCCAGACCCAAGGAGAATGTGCTGATTAGAAGTTTGTTGCTACTTTTGTTGTGTTTTAGTAACTCTCCAGCTGGTTTTCATAGCAGTGAAAATTACAAAATCATGTAGGTTCTGCACTGTGACTCCCTTATCCCAAAAAGTTAGCTGGTCCTCCAGCACTGCTGGTGCAAGTGAATATCCATGAGTTTACGGATAAAGGGCTCAGGATCGGTCCCCAAAAGAGAAGGAGTTTTGAGGGTAGTACATCGCCAAACTAGAGTTCAGAATTGGAGGGTTTGGGGGGGGGGTTAATTTTCTTTCTGGAAAGGATATTGCTGTGTGTGCAGAGAGTGATGTCATCTGAGGAGCATCCCAACAAGGCAGAAAGCGAGGGTGGCGTCTGGGGCTCTTTGGAATGGTTCCCCTGGGAGGCCAGTGTTGGATCCTGATCAGTTTGGGAGACTGAACCAAAAGCAACACAACCAAAAGGTGGTGTAAGAATGTTTAAATAGACATAGCACTTTTCACCTTCAAAGTACTGTGCAAAGATGAACTAATTAGATTGTTTTTCCTCCTTCTTAGGAAGAGTTGGCAAAATAGTGATCAGGGAACAACTGGGGCTATGATTTATTTAAGTGCTGAGATGCTTTGTATAAAGTCCCTCGCAGGAGGCCATTAGGAAAATGCGGTTACTTTAGGATGTGATGAAAAGTCCTTTGCGGGGAAGAGGCAGGAAGCAAAGAGCAGGCAGTTTTGTATTTGAGCACTTCAGTTATGAGAGTTCAAAGTGGGTCTTGACAACTTATTGGAGAGGCAAAATTTTCTATTGTGAAACGTGTTTGGATGAGTTAAGTACAGAGGGGGGAGGTTTGTTGAAGCACTCTGGGAGAATTCGTCCATTTTCAGGAGTCAAGTTGAGTGGCTGCAGAGGAGACTGGAAGGGTGGAGCTCCTTCTCCTGTCCTCCTAGAAGAAGGTTAGGCATTGACTTGAGGAGGCCGTATTATGGACCTGTCTTCTGACTTTAATTTTTTATTTTATTGTTGTTGGTTTTTTTAAAGCCCCCAGAAGGCAGCATGAAAGGACACAAAAGGAAGGGGCTGTTCGGAGCAGGAGTAACTGAAGGTAGAAATAAGGAGAAGCAGCGTGTGAACATGTAGCGGACGAGTCTCTGTGCTCTGTTCTCCTCTGTGGAGGCGGCGAGCGTGCCCCACAGGGCACAGCGTGCTCCCATGAGCGCCGAGGGAGCTGCCCCTCGTCCAGGTAGCCCTGGAAGGGGAACACAACAGGGCTTCTGCGCAGTACAGTCCCACCGCAGCCTGTTGTGTGGGCTTGCCTGTGCAGACAAGCCCAGGGTTTGATCATCGCCAAAGTGAACATCCTCATGGAAAGCTTAACTGATCTGACACACAACTCCAGCCACAGAGTTGTCTAGCAAGATATCAAATAGCAATATATTCAACCAGTGAACCACTGTATTAGAACAACACATCTTCAAAACAAACTAAGCACACCCTGCAGGTATCCTTGTTTCTAGGTATTTCTGAAAGCTCGCCTCACTTTCTTAACCCTTTCAGATGCTCCAGCACAGATGGAGAACTTGCACCAAGGCATGCCCTCTGCCTGGCTCAACATAACTGCATTGTGCTGGTAGGATTTTCTTTGCAGCTTTAACAGGACATAGTTGCCTCTTCATTTCCCACCGCTGTCTGTTGTGAGCTTGTGGGGGGAGAAGAAAGGGAGGTAACGCTTCAGTGGGGAATGCTATCCAAATGCCAGGCATGGTATTTGGACTTCTGTGAAGTTCTCTGCCACTTATGAAGTATAATGTGAAAACAGTTTAGTAATTATAATGGAACGCTCAAAAATTGGGATATTAACATCACCATATCATTGGAATAAAATAAGGAACCTTTGGACACTGGGTTTATAGCTTCTTTTAGGAAAAGAATAATCCTAAATTTCCAACTGAAGCTATAGGAAGATCAGAGAAATTTTCATCTAAGATAGGATCTTTGATTCTTAGAGTTTGAGGGCATCTGGATCAGCATGCATGTAGGCCCATTTTTAGCTAAAACCTGAACTCAACTCAGACTCATTTGGGATTGAGTTAGCTTGTGGCTGACTAGCATGTATATATGTGTGCTGCAGTAGGGCTTGAGGAAGAAATTATCATACCCTGTAACCTCATCTAAATGAGGTACCTAAATTAGGAGCCAAAGCCACCTGTACAGTCACTAGGAACAGGTAGGCTCATCCAAAGGGGGCTTCAGAGCGACCATGCTAGGAACCTCTGTTGACTCTGAACCGTTAGATGCCTGAAGCTGGGTATGATTACCCTCTTGGGTGCCTGGTTGAGTGAGTTTTGTCTTTTGAGTTCAGTTTTCGAAGGACCAAAACAACATGAGAAACTGTAGGCTTGCACTGGAACCAGGAATTGAACAATCTGAAGTACAGGATTTCCTCTGATTTAAAGAAAAAAGATCTCAGATAATGATTTTGAATTTGTGTTGCCTATAGCAGAGTTCAACATGCATTCCTGATCAAATTCAGGATTAAATTCTCATTTTGAATGTCCACATCTGTTAAAATATTAACTCATTATACATTAGAATTTTCCAGGTTTCCTGGCAAATCATGCTCAGGATGAAGTCTTTCCAAGTGTGTGTATTCAAGGACGTGTTTATATATATATGGGTTTATGCAAACACACGCACTCTAGACAGTGTGTAGGTGAGAATGTTTTTACAGAGAAAGGTTCTTCCAAATTATTTATTGCAAGAGGCAGTAGCAGTCCCCTGCATTTAGATTAACTCAGTGAATTTTAAAAGATCCTGTTGGATGAAAAAGCGTTAATGTTTGCTCTGTCTTTGACATTCTTTAAAATTTTAGTGAAAAAAATTCCAGGCTTCAGAAGTACAATTTTGTCATGCCATGAGGCTCTGTTCAAACCTGGTGGTGATAGAAGCCTATTAAAGTCACCATTTCACTTTCATTGCCATAGCCTAGGAAGCATGTCACAGTGTCACAACGTCAACCAAACAGGGGTGTTACAAGGAGCTGAGCCCTGCAGGTACCAAACCACCTGCGCAACCTGCAGCATGTACCAAACCAGGACCTGCCAGAGCAGCTGTAGCAGGACAGGGAATACATGCTCTCCCAGCCTTCTCCCTGGACATCCCATTTCCCCTTCCTGTCCCTCCCTAGGCTGGTGTTGGCTGGAGTTTCCCCAGCAATGTAGCTGGGAAATGGGAAAAAGCGGTGAGATCTCTTGGCTACAGACTGGACTGTACCTTATTTTCTGTAGACTCCAGCTCATACCCTGAAGCTCAAATGGTAGACTTCTGTGCAGAGAGTCAGGGGCTGAACCTTGCCAGGGACGTGTGATTTGGAAAGCTTCAGAGGTTGCATGTAATACATGTAGCTGGTATTTATTTTTTTTTCCCCTTTAGAAAAGGAGGAAAGTTCATGCAGAAACAATGTTTAAAGCAAATTGCAAAGCCAAACATTGACAATTAAGGCCAACTTCAGGTTGCCCCTCCAATCACACTTCTGCCCTTTTGTGTGAATGCCCTGTGATACACTTTGGAACTGCAGGAACCTCAGCTATTTTTCCCTCTTCAGTGCAGAAGATGAACACACAACAGGACAGAATTAATGGGCAAGTTGAATAGCAGTATTTCCTAACTTTGAAATGCTTGACTCTAACCTTTTCTTTCCATTGTTTTTTGAATGTATGCTCTGTTGTTATTGATTTCAGAATAAACACTTCACTAGATCTGAAGAGAGAAATTTGTCTCGTACAGCTTCTCTGAAGTTACTGGTTTCGTCACGGCTGAATTTGGCCCATTACATCTAATGAATTGTATATTCCAAAATCAATATTAATAAAGCCAGGTGCTCTTTTTAAATAGATTGTAGACATTCATATAGTCTGTGTAAAGTTCATATGAAATGATACTTACCTATTCTTTATTCATACTTCTGGTTAATAAATAATCCTGTAGCTTTTCAGTAGTTGCTTTCTGGGATCCTGTTGGACATCTGTATTTATCATTTAGGAAGCCATCACCAGTAAATCTTTCTCTTGTCAGTTTTTTGACAGAAAGCCCAGGGTTTTCAGGATTATTGGCTACTTTTCATTGTGTTTGGGGTCTGTTGTTTTTTTAAAAAAATATTTATAACCTATTCTATTGGTGAGTTGCAGTTTATCAATGGAGAAGTTGTTTAGAAAAATGTACAGCATCAGGGAGGTACTGAGAAGGAAAATCGACCATCTACTTGCCGAATCTCTGCATTTGCTGTGAGGCACCATTTCACTGGGGGATATAAGTGACTCTCAGAGGTTGGAGGGACTCATAATTTCCATACTACGGCACCGTTTGCTAGGATTTTCTGACTTTTGTATTTATCATTAGAGGCAACATTACACAATGTCAAAGGAAAAAACTATCCTTCATAATGTGCTTTCCTGGTTGTAAATGGGGCTGGATATCCTGTACCGAAATGTCAGGTTAGATCCTTTGTAAACTCTGAAGCCTGCTCTCAGAATAGAACACTTCTGGAGTGTATTAAATTGGTGTTAATTGAGAAACACATATGCCAATGACATTTTAAGCTACGCTAAATAAAACCAAACCTTTAGCAGGTCCCTATCACAGAGAGATCCTGAGATTTCACTGAACCTGCTGCTGCCGTCATCTTTTTTCCATCTATGCATATGTTGCTTGCAATGATATATGGTAACTCCTGATGCAAATACCACTCATGCTGTTACAGCTTAAAAGGCCCAGAAATAGAAAGCAAACACAATGTCTCATTTTTTTCTGCTCCGCGTTATAAAAACCTATGACCAACAGCCTAAAGTTTGATTCCTTTTCCCTGCAGTTTTCACACCAGCTGACTTCAAAACATACGTTTAGCACTGCGAGTCATAAAAAATTCATCGTCTCTTTCTTTTTTTAGGGGGACTAATTCTGCAAGTGTCTCAGGGTTCTCTGGCTCCTGCTGCAGCTGAGCCACAGGTCAGCACCTCAGGAGGGGCCCCGTCCTCAGGCGACCCAGTGCCCAGTATATTCACTGACTCCACTTCCCCGACATGGCTGGCCCCTGGATCAGGCCCTAAGCATATTGGTAAAGTACATGCGCTTTATCTTAAGATAAATAAAGCCATTTGAAAAATGCAAAGCAAAATTGGGGTTGAAGTCCCAATTGTGTCAATATACTCATGGGATGTGGCAATGTTTCGTTGCACGTTTGATTTGTTACAGAAAAGAAAGGGCAGCCTGGAAGTTAACTAGGGCTGGGTCTCGGCAGTGCTGGCCACATGGCGGCTGGGCAGAGTGGCGGTGAAATCCTGCTCTAGTGCAGCCACACAAACTCTCACAAGCTGGGTTTGCAGAGCTGCTCTTGTTAGAGCATCTGTCTTCCGCTGCAAGTTAGGGCAAGAGGTCAAGAGCCGTTTATGAAGAGTCTGGTACCATTAAGCTGGCAAGATACAGCTATGAGTGAATCTCTTGCAGCTCATTGATTTCCAAGTGACAAATCCCACTACTGCTTCGCTACTCCATAACTTTTTGCGTTTCAATGAAACAAAAAAATTTCTTCCCAACTTACACTTATATCTGGTGTTTCAGGTGGGGCATCGGGTTGTGGGAAGTTTGGAAATGCATCAGTGGGAATTTGTCATCACCTGGGACGTGGTGAACTGGTAGCTGTGCTCCAGGTCCCCATAAGCTGGATGTTGGCCTGTGGTGTCTGTCAGCAACAAGGACTGGGGTTAACATTTCCAGTTATCTGATAAATGCAAACAAATGAAGCCATTTATTTCTTTGAAGAAATATCTCCCTTCCAAGCCTTCTCTTGTGTGAGAAGTATTAGAGTGAGTGTTCAGTAGTTTCTAATTCAGGACTCGTATTTTTCAGGTTGGTCAGGTTTCCCTGTTCTTGTTTGCTACGTACAGTACAACACGTGGGATTCAAATGAGTATGTGTCTACAGCGTCCTATGAAGATGCAAATCTTTATTTGCATTTTGCAGATGAGAAAACACAGAGTGATTCAGTGCTTTGCTAAGGCCAGATAGGAAAATGGTGACAGGAGGAGGGAGGATGCTCCTACTGTCCGTTCTGGGCATTGCTTGTCCAGCCTGTCTGTTCGTCCTTCCTCGGCATGGCATGCCACCGCTGTCCATTGGAGCAGCTCCGGAGCGCAGGAGACTCACACGCCATAGTGACTAGCCAGCTGTTTGCTGAGCAGCCTTTCATAGGGCAGCTGCGTGCAAAATTTGATTATAACTTGCTTAATTGTCCACTTCCTTGTAATTGTTCTTGCTGCTGCCTCTCCCCTAAATGGTGCCATGCCGTTGGCAGGACCAGGAGGGCTATGCTGCTCTATCCCAGAGGTTCCCTCTTTTCTCCTGTGGGCAGCGTCTCTCAGACGCCTTGCAGCCGGTGTGCAACTACAGTGTTACGCACACAAATGTGCTCTTCTTAACCCCGGACCAGGGACTCCCTCAGAGATAAACGCTGTAGATGTAGTACCTGGGCTGGTGCAGATTTTAACACAAAATATTGTGATCTGTCTGTCTGCTTGCCCATTGTCTCTCTGTCCATCTATCTAACGGGCCTATGCGTAGCTTGGGGAAGGTCAGAGGGAGTTCAGGATGATAGAAATAAAGGTCAATTTTTGTGTGAGTGCATGTGTTGCTCTGGCTAACTGATGAGGCGTCTTGGCAGGGTGTTTCAACTTAAAGAGACAACCCCGTCCACGCAGAGGACACGACTGCTTAGATGAAACATGGTCGAGAGTTACTCACCAGAGGTGACTATTTTACGGCTTTCCCAATTATTTGCCTCACAACAATCTCCAGCGATTCTGCTGGACGTGTCGGAGATAAGCATGGTATGCGTGACGGGGCCAAGATTTGGTTTGTGTTTAATTGGGACGTCTGTACGTTCGCACGTGTTGTAAAACAGAGAGAGAAGCTGACTCTGTGCAGCAGGGGACTAAGAGAGCTTGAGCGTCTCGGGATGGGTGCGCACGTGTGGTGAGGTCGATTAGACGTACAGTGTGATGAAACAGCTTGGAGATGTTTCACCCATCAACTTTGGTGCTGAGTACTCTTTTTTGATTTCAAGCAAGTTTTCATAGGCGAGCTGGAGATTAATTCCCTGCTTTAAAGGCTAAATTGGGGATTCAATGGCCAGCATGGCGCTGGGGTCCGGAGGCGCTGGTGGGAAGGGAGCAGGCTGGCTTCCAGCAGCAGCCCCGACTCACAGAGCGACTATTAGGTGGGCAGAAGCCCCTGGTAGGGTTCCAGACCAGACAGGCTATACCAGGGCAGGTCAAAGGGTGAGCTTACTGTTTACTGAATCGGTAAATAGCTAATTATGCCGCCCAGCATCAGGGCGAAACCCCCCATGGGATGCAAATCCTCGGCAATTTAATGTTATCTAGTGGGGGACGGATTTGAGATCCGAGGATCCCTTGCGTTAGCAAAGGGGAGCTCTCTGCACTTTAAAACCTTTTAGGGTCATTGTACCATACCGCCGAGCCATTAAGGAGCCCTCACGTGCCAGAAGCAGTTTAACAGGCCCAGTGTTGGGCACTTAATTGTGTCAATAATTATTCACGCATTAGCACCAGCTCCTCCTTAAAGTGTGTACTGCGGTGACTCATTAAGTTATTACTGGTATTCATTACCAGTAAAATTAGCCTTTTTTTCCAAGTGTAAAATTTATGTTTTATAGAAAAATATTGCTAGGAGTGCAACAGCTTTGCTCTACTCGCTGCTTGGTGCGGAGGAAAACAAGACTATGTGAAGATGAAGCAACAAATTTTTTTGGCCAAAAAGAGGCCCTCAGATTGGGAAGAACCTTGTGCACTTTTTTCCTTTCTTGTTGTTCTTTTTTCTTTTTTTTTTCTTTTTTTTTTCTCTGGTGGATTTTATGTATTTAAAAATTGGGGTAGGGGAGCAGGGAGAAACTACCTTCCTGCCTGGCTTTGCCTGTCGGTCCTGTGCATGTGTGCGTGCTGTTTTCTGGTATCATGAGCGAGAAAGATGCCCAGTGTCTTTTGATTAATAAAGTGTTAATATATATGCAGCTGTCTTTATGTTAAATGCTTCATGGGGCACTTTGTTTCTTTAAATGCTGATCATTTACAGTGAGCGTGTACAGTATATATGCCTGGAGGGAGAGCAATTGTTATACAACTCTTTAATCCAAACCGTGATTAAAACCCCTTTTGTTCCTCCCTCCCTGCATTACTCCAGCCTATCATCTTCTCTGAGAAATCATTTGGCAAGTAGATACGTGTGTATTTTAAGAGAATAACTCGTTTTAAAGAATCCGTTTCGCTTTTGTTCTGCTTTTAGAACTTAGTTTTTTGCATTTCAATATACGGCGCTGATCAAAAGGCGTGGGAGGGTCATAGCCATTTTTTTGCGTGAATAAGGTATAATTGAAATATGGTGTATGCAGATATCATGACTTCTACAGCAATTATCCAGATTGTTTGTTTAGTGGGAACATACTTTCAAGTAGGGGTTGGTCAGCGGCAATCACGTTGCATGACACAGCTGAGGGAAATGGCAAAGAATATGTAAAGTCTCACACTGTGAGATTTTGCGTTGCGCCGAGAGTGTCTACTAGGGAGAATCATTAGGAATTTCGAAGGTGAGGGCCACGGCGGTTTCAGAGAGAAATGTAAAGGAGGACGGGGAGGCTGGCGCTTAGATCTTGGGGAGAGGCTGGGGTTTGGCATTCTGTTTCATGTGGAGACCAGCAGTTAATGTGGTCCTTGCTGAAACTTGAAACAGCTCTATTAGTAGCTTGGTTGAGGAGAGGAGACCAAGAGTAAACAAAAATGTTCGGTCTGGAGATGGGCTTAATTGCGCACAATACATCTTGCCTCCGTGCGGCTTATTCTAATCACTCCAAATGGCAACACGCACGCTTGCGCGCGCACACACGCACACAAATTTGATCTGCTCGAGCAGATAAAACTGCTATGTGTATAATATTGCCAGACTAGAAGGAGAAAAAAAAAATGGACATCTGTTTAACAATTCTCTATTGTAGACAGGATCATAGAAACACTGTTGCCTGCCTGTCGTGTTCAATCAAAATGAATAAAATGCTGATATAAAAAAAAAAAAAAAAAGAAAAAAAATCAGGCGGAAGAGAGCTTTAAAGTATTTGCTTACACTTTTTTTTTGTTTTCATTTCAGCAGCATGATGAGGAGGGGGAATCCCAGGGGCAGGAGGAGGTTACAGGAACAGCGAAGGGAAGATTTTGTTTTGTTTTGTGTTGGGTTTTTTTATCCCCGGTACAGCCGAGAGAGGAGAACAGCAGTCGGAACTAATTGTAGCTCGCTGAGGAAAGTCTTCATTAGCACTTGCCACACATGGTTACCAGATGTGCCGAAGAAGGGGTGGGAGGAGGGGGAAGGGGTATGTGGAGAATGGGCTACATACTTAAACCTAATAATCTGTCTTTTGTTTTCAGGTCTATTGTGTTGGGGAGGGGAAGAAAGGGGAGAGGGAGAAATCCTGGCTGCTTTTGGATGCAGCCAGTCCCGATTAGCTGAATGGCATTCCTTGTCTCGCAGCCTCCTGCAAGGAAGGAAAAAACTCTCAATCATGGCCAAGTAAAGAGGGATTTACTTTTTTTTTTAGCTTTATTTTTTAAGGCTATCATTGCAGTGAACATTGAACCCATCTGAAAGTATTTGGATAGTCAAACTGGTAAACCACTATCTTGCTGGCCCCCTTGTGAATTGGAGATGATATTTTATTATTATTTTTTTTGTGAGCTTGTGGGTTCCCAGAGTATCAGTGGGGCTGTTGAACTGTCAGTTCAATAGCAGCGGCATCTCTTTAGTTCACGTGTACTTGGCCAGCGAGTGCGAGATGCAGTCAGTGAAGCCAAGTCCAGGAGGAAGGTGAGAAGAGCTCTGTGGTCCTGTCAGTCAGCCCTGAGACTGTCGTCTTGGTCAGATGTTTAACCTTCTGCCTGTTGCTATTAAAAAAACCCAAAACATAAATAGATCTTCCATACGTAGTGGCTGTCACTGCTGCAGACCAAATTGTGGTCTCACTACCCGCATAGGTGATTCTCACAGGAACCAGTGTCAATTTTACTGCAGATGTTACCAGGAGTGTCTGTAGTTGCTCCTTAGGAAAAAAGAGGCCCCCTTCCTCTTCCTTTGAATTGATCATCTCCAGGGGGATCCTGCACGGCCATCCCCACTGTCTCACCCCACTTCAGCAGCACTGCAGCTTCTTTCCCTTGTCTGTCCCTGAAATCTTCCCACAAAGCGGGTGGTTTTTGTACTGGCGTCACCTGTGCTTGAACGTCCTTTTTCTTCCCGGACTCCCTTCTTCCTTCCAGTGGTAAGAGAACATCACCGTGTCCGGATGACAAGGCTTAGATGACTCTCCAAGCTCTGAATAATCAGTGATGAAGGTTTAATTATGGCACTGCGCATCATATCCACAAGATTTGGCACTCTGGTCACGTGAGAGAGCAGCACTAGATTAACTTTTTACTAATTAAGCACTCTGTTTCCTTTCCTTCTGGAAACCACAAGGAGGTATAAGCTTAGGAAATCACTTATGTTAAAGTGAAATAGAAACATTTTTGGAATCTTAAATAATCTGACTTGAAGCTAAATCTTGTGGCTCCAGCCTTGTTTTATCCAGATCAGTTTGCCCGTCTGTAATCTCATCCTGCTTTGGAGCCTGGAAATGTTCTTGCTCGCAATCTCAAAGCGGAGCAGATGTTGCATAAATAGAAAATAGGTTGTGTGCACAGCCTAACCTAAGCACAGAATAAGGTTTGGATGAATGTAAGCTAATCAGGGCACAGATCTGCTGTACTTTGGGACCTAGGACCACTTTTTTTCTTTTCCCCCAGATATATTCTGCCTACCAGATCCCGAATATACCATTCACTTTTTCCCACTGCGTGGCAACTCCCACGTGGAGCTTTTTTAATTTTTTGAGAATAGGATAATGCCTGTCAGCCCAAACTCACCAAAGCAAATGGCTGGTAAGAATTAATGTGTTCCATTCTTTCTTCTTTCCACGTTTCACTGACTTCTCCGTCCAATGACCTTGTTTTTTCCAGGCCCAAATTAATCAAAGGCTAGGAATTCTTCATTCAGATTCCCTCAAAGGAAATAATAAAGCCAAATCACTTAGCTGGCTTTTCCTGCTGTAGGATTGTAGAGTCTCCTTCGACTCTGTTGAAATTGGTTGGATCAACGTAAGTAGCATAGGCAGAATCACTGAGTGCATGGCTTCCATAAAGTATCTTTATTAACTGTCAGAAAGGCCCAAGGAAAAGTTTGATAAAAATTAACCTATTTACCATTCCAATTTTGCTGTAGCTGCTATTGCATCAGTTGTTTTCTTTAACAAAATGAAGTGCCATATTTGCAATTTGTACAATGCTATCCCCGATTATTTACACAAGAATGCACTGTGATTGTGCCAACATGCAGTATGTGGAGACAATATCTCTGCTTACAATAATTCATGTTTAGAAAAAGCAGCACTGAAAACTTGATGTTTCTGTCAAGTTTTCTTTCTTCTGGAGACACATACACATTTATTTTTCCAAGTATTACCCACAGAATGAGTTTCGCATGTAAGTGCTATTGCCTTCCTGGTGAAATCACAGCCATGCACAACATGTATTATCTTAGCTGATTCTTATTGACACGTATTCCGCAGAGATATTAAGTAAAATTTGAAATGGCTATTGATGGCTCAGGTGCCTGTGCTCTCCACTCAACAGGTTTTCAGTTACTTGGGGCATCAGCAGCACTTAGACAGAAATGCTTTCAGAAATTTGACACACTGAACATAATTTTAAGACATTCTTCATATTATTAACTTCATCTTTAACTGTTATAGGTTAATTTTTGGAACATTTTATGAACTTGGAGATGGAAAGCAGAAAGATCAGATTTATTTCCTGCTTTTTGTGCGTTTCCGCACTGAAGTCAAGGTTTCAGGCAAAAAGGCAAATATTTTTATGCAGATGCAAAACTAATCAACCAAACATGAAAATGCTCCTGTGGGGTTTCCTGGAGGCCTTGCTGGGGATGCTGCAATGCAAATAATATATAATGCAAATAATAAATAATATAGCATAAGTATTATAAGACAGTGGGATTCGGTTAGGGACCGAATGTAATGGGTGATCCACGTGAGCTGGTACTACCATCCTTTTTGTGATGCTCAAAATTGCATGTTTTTTACTGCCTGGATCTCCTATCGTGTTTTTTCTACGCTCACGATGTACTTCTATAATGTACTCCATCAAAATGCATGTTTCCTCACAGATGATGTCATTTAAGCGGAAAAGAATTGTAAATCCTTCTTTGGCCTCCTGTAGCTTTTTCTGGGTAGCTGGCTGAGCTCAAACTACTTCTCTTTCCAGTATGATATATAAGTAATCAATACGATTTTTTTTATATGCATGTCAGCAGTACTCTATGTAATTAGAGAGTATCTAGCACTATTCTAATGCTACGCAGTAATTACGTATGGCAGCATTTTTCTCCCCATGATTTGCAATTTCTCCAATACAAAACAAGTGCCTGACATGACAGACAAGAAAGTTTCATTGTCATGTTAGGAAAATCGAGAAAAGCGAGTTTACTGGGGAGAGCACAAATAGCTTTTCTCTATCCCAGGGTAATGACTTGAAGATAGATACACAGTGCAGCAACATGAGGTCCATCTCTCTGTCACCTCAAAATGAGGTTCCCGCAGTGTGCTGTCCGGGAAGAACCTGCGGGCTGCTCAGGGACAGATGCTGGCGCGGGAGATTGCAGCCTGGTTTGTTTGCAGGACTGCGTGTTGGGAGCAGAGCAGCCTGTTGCTCCCAGCCTGAGCTGACTTCCAATAAGCTTCTGACACTTACAGTGGATTTGCAAGTGGTGGCTCTCACCTGCAAAGTTTCCAGAAAGGTTTGGGACCCAGTTACCTTCTCTTGCTGGTAATATTGCTACAGCTGAGACCAGAGCAAGGCTAGATGGAAACTTAGGTGCAAAGAAAGATGCTGATAAGGTATAAAGCATCTTGGCATGAATACCCACACACCCCCTGCCTTTTTTTTTTTTCCCTAAATCTGCTGAGGAAGATGTGGGTTCAAATTGATATATTTAAGGGTGATCCTTATCTTTTTAATTTTTAATGATTGGGCATTTACAGTTTCATCATACACACTGGAAGAAACGTAACGATAAAATGAGAGGCTTTCCTGACTGAATAAGTTTATTTTTATTTTGTGTTACTTGATTCTGTTTCAGTGACAAAACAGATTAGTTTCCCAACACCATGCCTGTGATTTTATCATCGAGCTCACAATATGTAATGTGTCTTGTAAAACCCCATTCAGAGATTGCGTGAATGTGTGAGAATTTCTACCTCCACTTATGTAAAAAATTAAATTTTTACTCCAGTAAATTGCAGGGAAAAACCTGAACATATGACTTGGGGGCACCCTAAAAAGTAAGAGAAAGATAAAACAAAAGGATCTCAAATGCAGAAGGCATTTATGTATGTGTCCGAGTCTTTTTTGTTTCTAAACATCACTGTTTATGGCAAATCTTATGACTTTTAAGTCTAGGTCTGATGACTTTGGGGTGATCAGGAGGAGTAGTACTTGAAATACCCTTCAGACTGTCAGTCCTCTCAAGTTGTTTAGTTTCTGTTATTGCAGAGCTCTGTCCTTCGTCCTGCTTGGTCTTTCCCCTTCCCCAAGCTCTTAGGTCCTGGGTCCTGGCAGTGCTCCCGTACCATGGCTGCAGGGGTCTTGGCTCCTCTCTGGTCCCAGTGAAGCCCAGGTGGCCAGGAGAGTGGAGCACTTCTAGTCCTGCCTGCCCCTCTCCCGCGGGCTCAGCCTCTGTCGTTTCCCCGTGTGTGGAGCGTCTTCATTTAGATTTGGTCCCAGGATCGGTGAGTTGTGCTGAAGAGCCAGCCGTCTTTTGCATTAAATTTTAAGGAGAACAGAAAGCAAATGACATAGAGTATATAAAAAAGTACTTAAGTAAACGTTTTAATCTCACTTGGCGAAGTTTGACAAAATAATGAAAACATGCCGCGTGCGTATGTGCCTGCACATAATCATTGTCGTCATCCTTTGCTTTTGTTGTCAGCAGAATTAAGCAGCAGAGCGTTTTAGGGAAGGCTGTGCTTGCGAGGCTCGTGGCAGGGGCGCCCAGCCTTTGCTTAAGGCAACCTGCAGAGTGTGAGCCGAGCCGTGCTGCTCTGCAGAGCACGCTGGTTTTAAGAACAGCCTCTGCGTGTGAGCGAGTACCTGTTTTTACACAGCGTGAGGATCAAGGTCTCAAACATTCATTCTTCAGTTTCACCTGAAGGTGAAGACTTGCCAAATTTCAGTTTGTTTCTGATCTGTGGTACAGCAATGAAAACAATAGTGCTTTCTAGGGGTAAGGTCATACTGCAATCCAAACAAGAAAAAGAAGTTGTGTCCCAACTTCATTTGTATTCATTTCAAATTCCGGGCAGAAGTTCAATTAATTTATTTTTTTTTCGCCAAACAGTGCAACTATGGTCTCCTTTCATCCAAAGGAAAGAAGCAACAGCAGCAAAAATTCACATCATGGTGTTATCAATTCTTTGTACCGCTAGTGAATTTGAAACAAAATTGAAATTGCTAAAAAAAAAGCTAACTATTTGACTGTAGGGACAGCTATTTGTGGGTAATTTCTTGACTTACGTGAGCAAACTTCTTCCAGTTTAGGAGATTCAGGATTATTTTCATTTTGATAAAAATGGAACATCCATTCAACAGGCAATAAAAGCTGTTTTAAACCTGTTAAATACTATGAAATAGATGTGTACAGCTAATTAAGGTATGTGTTGAATAGTAATTATGTCATCCTGAGGGATTTACAAATAGAGTCTAGTTAAAATTTGATTCAATCTTCTATCATTCACAGAAGGTGCAAATTATTATTCATTTAGCGTGCTCTGATTTCAGTTCTAAAGGTAATCCAGAAAAAAGGGAGAGGGATTTCTGTTTTATCAGCATTGTTTAAGAACTAAGATCCCTTAATTATCACACTGTACCAATAGTCTGCAACCAACTTACTGAAGCAGTCATTCAGCTTTGAAACTAACAATTTACCCTCCAAGCAAAGAAAGATATAAGAAAAAGTGTTTAGTCAGCAAGCAAATGTACCAAATTGTATGTTTTGGCTTTTGTTGGCGCTTATGTTTCTGAGCTGCACAAACGTGAGTCACTTACACAATACCTTTCAATCAAAAGCATCAAAGCAAAGGAGACAGATTTCACAAGAAAAAAGAAAAAGGAAAAAAAAAACCAACCCAAAACCGAAGGCAAAAGTGAAATAAGGCTCCATGGGATCCAGTCCTGTCGAGCTGCTTTAACCTCTTTCCAGACTCTTTCTTTTTAGGTAATCTGGGTCGGCCCTTGCCCTTACTCCTTTGTGTAATTTCTCATCATAGGAATGAAGAATTAAGGTTCCTGATCACCTTGTGAAAGTATTATAGATTGTTTTACAAGGAAGTTGCTTTTTAATGACCTTAAAAGAAAAACTTTACTGTGTTTCTGGATTTATAACAGTAATTGGCAATCCCTGTAGTTACCTGTACTTACCATTGAAAATGGGGAAAAAAAAATATAATCTAAAAAGCTGGTCATTAAATATTTTTATGTCTTGGAATGAAAAATGTATTTTTCAAAGAAATTGTGAAAATTCCTAAGGAGCCAAAACATTCCAGAAGCTACAGTGGTCGTGGTGGTGTGGTAGAAACAGATTAAGTTTCTGTTCTGCCCAATTCAGAAGTCCATCCTCTCTGGCTGCTGGGACTTCTCTTCTCCACGTCTGAGCTGTCACGGAAATTTTGTCAAAGCCGAGATATTTTCTTGATAATATATTTGTTTGTTTGTTGCATTTCAGTTAAGGAGGAAAAACTTTTCCCACAAATTATTCTCACTAAACCTGTTTCCTCCATTTAAAAAGAAAAATAGTCAGACAATAGCCCGTGTTACCAAAGACGCAAGACAGTACTCCATTTTTTCCAGAAACTAAGAACACATAATCCCTGTGGTTATGTTGGCAGTTATTGTTTGGGCTTCTTTGAAAGTAACTTCTAGTGCGCTTAGGCTGGGTATATTTCTTGTGCGCTTTTATTGCAGAAAGGTAAATATGCTACTTTTTTTTCAAGTATATTCCTATTGATGTCAATAGGACAAGTTATGTATATTGAACCGCTTTATGGGAGTAAGGATCGTGTGTCCTGCCCTACTTAATGCTAACCAGTACTGAAGAGGAGCCCCAGCTGTGACAGAGCACTGCAGCTGCCCAGCAGCGCTCAGAAGTGATGTGCGATTCTTTAAGTCGAGCTTAAGCAAAGGTGCTGGACTTCTTGGAAAGAATTATGCAGAAGTAAAACCTGATTTTCCGTGTTCTGATTTTATCTTTCTAACCGAAGTGGCGTTTTGGGTAAGGTGGATAGAAGAACCCACATTATCTTTGGTTGGTTGGGTTGGGTTCTTTGGAGAGACACAAATGCGCTTGACATAACTGGTTTTCTCTGCATGTCCCGTCATATTTAATCTTTTGACACAGCTGCTTGCTTGCAGAATGGTTTGGAGTACTACCCGCTGCAAAACCGTAGTCCTAATTGTCACTTGGAATTTGGCAGAAAACTACCATATTTATATGTATTTTTTTCTCTTAGACGGCTTTATAGGAGTGGGTAATACTGTAATAGAAGTGCAAAGTATTCCCAGTTCTTAGCGAGATAAGAAAAATGTTGTTTCTTATCTGTGATGTGAAAAGAGATGAAGGGTCAGTGAGGTAGAGATACATGAAAGCTATTGCGCACTTGGTAGGAGCTGCACCGGCGGCTTGGTTGAGTGGAAGGGAAGAGAAAGAGGCAGCTTCGAAGCGAAGAGAGGGGATTGGAAAAAACGTCGAGTAAAATCAGAGAAAATTGTTGGTTTATTTGTTTAAAGAAACAGGTGCACAGCTTTGAGATGGTTACTGAAAAGAAGAGAGCGTGTCAAGTTGTGGGTAGCTAGTTAAATGCTTGCCTGGTGTTGACACTTTGGTATTTATAAAAATTCATAGGCCCCTGTGATCTTTGGAGATAGCTGAGCAAAGCAAGGAGAACGGCACGGGCTCTAAGCCACCTGAGATTTGGAGGGGGTGCACAGAAATACAGGGCAGATTGCTGGTTCCCAGGTGCAGCTTAGCTGGGGCTTGCCCTGTCTTCCCACCTGCCTCAACGTAGATGTGTTGGAGTGGGAGGCAGTTGTGCTGGAAGTGGTGTGGAGAAGGTTTTAGGCTACGCCAAAAGTTAGCTGCTTGAAAGTTGTTTTCCTCAGGAGCTGTGAGGATGGGCAAAGTTTGATTTCAAGATGCAGATTGCATGTGCCAGACTTGGTGGTAGGGGCTGGTTGGGTCCACAGCCATTTAAATACATTCTCCTCACCATTGTCAGCAGATTTGTGGCTGATTTTCCTCTGACGTAAGCTACAGGAGCTGCTGGCTACCTGGCCTGTGCTGGCATTTGGCTTGGGAGTGAAGCAGATGCCCCAGTACCCACCAGTCTCTGCTTCTTTCTGCAGAAAGCAGAAGAAAGCTGTCTTGAGTGCCTTTTTTGTATTGCAATATCAGTGAATGATACTGAGCTATTTTTTCATGACATAACAGTTTTGATCTTGCATTTATTTGCACACCATTCTCCGATCAGCAAGAGGTCCGTGTCCTCTGTTGAGAGGAGTAATGACATCTCACGGGCTTGGGAACCAATGCTATGAAATTAGGCTGTAACATTCATGGGTGCGTGCTAACTTTTGGAGAAAATCTTGTATTCTTTCTTGAGTAATTAGAATACGTTGGAAATCTCTGGCCAGTCTTTCCCCTGTTAGACTAGAAGGGTATAAGTGTAACTAGCTTTGAATATGAAAGTTGAAATTCTTCTGTATTTAGCTGATGTGATAAATTGAAGTTTCATGTAAAACAGTATTGGAGGATTCTGGTGTGCAGCCTGAGGGGAGTCCATTTGGATTTTATGGAAGTGAGCCCTTTCCTTGCCATAAAGAAATAACATGAGTGAACACCAACACTGGACAGTCACTTTCCTGAAAAGTGCTGCAGTGTTTCCTGGTGAAGATTTCTACAATGGAATCAAGCACTGTAAAGTCTTTGACTCTGCTGAAAGGCCACTGTCGTTTATCTGTACACAATCAATTATTGATTCGTATCACAGAATAATAACAACTTCAGGTTCAGATTTAATTATATATCAGGAGGGTTTTTCCAAGAGGGTGGCGTCTCTTTGGGGCAAGGAGATGAAGAACTGTTCCACAGAACTTGTAATAGGAATAATGGAAAAGGACAAACTTGTCCTCCCATTTCTTTTTGCTGGGGTGTGCACGCAGGTTGCCTTCTTTTGCAGGCTGGTAAGTCATTCAAAGTTTTGGAGCTGCATATTTAAAGCTCAGATCTGACTTTTGCGCTGGGAGTGGAAGTAGCTACAATAACTGGTAGAGAACGTAAAATCATTTGTTTCTGAGCTTCTAATAGTCACAGATTTCAAAAATTACATTTTGGAGCTGGTGGAACATTTGAGGGATTTATATCTAGCAGAATTTGCATTCCATGTAATTTGGATTTAATGACTTGGTGTAACACAGGCAAAAGGGTTTCTGAGTATGTGACTCTCCTTTTCCATGGCACAGTAGGTTTTTCATCTTAATTTTTGGTTGCATGCTAAGAAATCAATACATAAAGCAAAAGTGAACAGATACTTAAAAGGAAAGCATCAGCAAAGTTGAATAGTAATTTACTGGGTTAGTATTTAATGCTGGCATATATTTCTGTGTGGGAAAGGGCTTCAGAATGGGACAATTCACAAACCACTTCTTCCCCTTCAACAGCTAATTCAGAGACAGCAGGTGCGTAAGCAGCCCCTTGGCAAAAGAGGATCAAGTGTAGTTTGTGACAGAATTGAGCGGAGATGATCCCAAGCTGAAAGTCAAAAGAGGATCTTTGAAGTTCACCGAGTGGTCTGCCATTTTATTCCAGCGCCTAACACAGGTAAGAAGCTTCTACAGAATCTGCATTTCCCAAGGTGTTTTGATACACGAATTCTAACCCTTATTCATCGGTGCTTTCAGGTTTTCAACCCACTGATGCAGTACCAGGGTTTTGGTAGTTTTATTGGACTTTATCTCTTTGATCAAAATCAAGTCAGAGAGCCGTTGCATTTGTCAGCAATCCTGCAGTAATGAATGCATATGCAGAATATGTCTGGGACCAGAATTTGAGAGTAGGAGAGGACTGTTTCTTAAATCTTTGTATCTCATTTCCATGTAAGTCAGGAGATATTAAAGTTAAGGAAGAGGTCTACATCGAAGTGGGAAGCGTTGTTGGCTATTGGCCCCTTGCTGGAGCTGATTCCCGAATAAAGTACGTTTGGTCCTGAGCTGTGTTGCTGTTACAGAATATATACCAAAAAAAAAAAAAAAAGCCCCTCTTAAGAAATTCCAGCGTGCCTTTTGAAATGTTGTGTATAAACACAAGGGATCTGGCTGAGAGAGAGACTACCTGCACCGTGCGGGCTGGGCCAGCTGCAGGCAGCTGTGTGGCAAACTGGGCTGATGGGCAGAGCCCTTCGGGAAAGCAGTGAGGGTGGGAACGAACTCCGTGTTGCAGATCCCCGCCCTGGAGCTTCCTCCTTGCTTCTTTTCAGTTTCTATAGGCTTTTATACCTGCTCTTGGGCACAAGGTGCCAAGTTTCTAGGCAGACCTGGGCTTTCCTTTTTTCTTCATATAGGGAGAACCATGCAGTCCATATAAAACGCCCTGCCATGCGACTTGAGAAGTTGTGTTCGGTGGGACTGGGGAACATGCTCTGCGTCTGCTCACTGGAGTGCATTTTACATCATGAAAACTGAGGGCCGCTTTGCTCCATCATCAGTTCATGGGGGTTGAACACTAAGAAAATACGCTATTCTATTCTCTGTGGCTTAATTTCAGTCAGAGAGAGGTCTTCAGGGCAGTAATATCCTTCTTCCTCAGCTCACATACCCACAAGACTTCTGTATTAAGGTGGAGGCAGCACACTGTGTGCAACACATCCTATTCTGACCCCCACACCCACCCCCTGAGTGCTGGTTCTTGTAAGTGACTGCATGATGCCAAAGCACAGTACTACGTGGCTTCTGCTGTCAGGGAAGACCCCCCTCAAAATGAGAAGCTGCCTCTGCAGCTGCGTGGGCAGTGAGAGCTGGGGTGCTTCCACGGGGCAGCAGCTACAAAAGCCGCTTTCTGACAGATAGTGTCCTCCTTCCTTCATTGTTAGCCATAATGAAGGGGTTTTGTCATTTTTTTTTTTTAAAAAGGGGGGAGTAGCAAGAGAAAAGAAACTGAGAAAGAAAAGAAAAAGAGAAAAGAAACAGCCAAGAAGGAGAAAAGATGAGGAATAGTTGGGATTATCTCTGTGCCGTCTCTCAGGTCCAGTGACAACACGACTACAATGGGTAGCTTTCAGGACTGCATATGGTCTTCCTTCCGAGGGAGTTGATTAAGCGACTCCGGATGAAATTGAAATCCTGTGATTTGACCTTTGTCTGGCCTGGGAGGGCTGCAATTCGCATAACAATTTCCTTTTGTTCTTTGTTTGGAGTTATTAATCCAACATGAGCCTCGAATTAATCAGGGGTAGTGCGTTGTTACATTTCTAATTCACAGCTCCACTGCTTGTGTCTTTTTTAATTAAGGCCGAATGATAGCAGGCCTTAGCCCCTGATTGCAACACTTACTAACCACACATTGAGGGATGAAGAGGCTAAATAGGCAGAATGAGATTACTTCAAGGTTTCACTTAATTGTTTTCTTCCTTTAAGTAAAGAGCACTGAATGAACATTGTTAATGCCAGGCTGGGAGTATTTCTTTTATATGTGTGTTATGTGTGCATGTGTATGTGTGCGTGCAGGGGTGGGGGAGGTTATGACGGGTGCGCTGAGGACTCGGAGCTCTAATGGCTCAAGGGTTTGTAAAATTGAAGCCTTTGGTTATTGATTTAAACCATTCCTCCCACCTCCCCTGGGGGAAAGGGGCAAGGGTAGAGGAAGGAGGAAAAGAGTTGAAGAGCATTAAACTTAAGTTAGCTGCATGGATTTTCTTGTATCCTGCGTGAACCCATTTGTTTATGTAGTTTTTCTTACTGTTTGCTAGTTGTTCCAAGGTAGAACATGCAGGAAGATTGAAGGCTGTCAGAGATGCTGAAGAAATGTGTTGCAGAGATGCAGCTATCCAGAGCCTGAGAGTGGTAATAATGATAATAAAGTAAAGGCGAGGCAGTTGTGGTACACACCAAATTTTGCTCATACTGAAGGATGTTTGAGTTGTGTTTCAAAAGCTGTTTGTATATTTGTCATGTTGAAGCAGTTCGGGGCCACAAAGGCGCAGGTGCTATTCCGGGGGAACGGTGTAGGTGATTTCCGTTAGATTCATGCTGGGTAACTCAGCCTGTGCCGGCCACTCAGGATGCTGGAACAGCATCCACTCAGCTCCACTGAGCACCCAGCCTTACGACGTTTATTTGCACAAATAGTTCTGTTAGTTTAAAAAAATAATAATTAGAAGAAAAAAAAGACAGGATTCATATTGCAGGATCAGGTTAATATTTAAGGTCCCAGTTGCTGAATATAGAGAAATCCCATTGAATTCAATTTGTGTTGTGCGCCCGCAGTATCAGATAGAGGTCTGTAATTGTGGGAAGCTAACTCCTCCCAAGTTCTTTCATCCATCCAAGGAGCGGGATGGGTGGGGGAAGTGCTTGCTTGGAAGAGTTAATGTTTCTGTGTAAAATGGCAAGTCGGTGTTAATCGTACGGGGCTGCACAGCTACCGAGCTGCCGTTCTGACTCTGGTGTGGGATATTACAGGGCAGCAGCGCTGTTCCTGCTTTTCTGAATTCTCAGTGCGCGGTGGCTGTTCCACACGGGATTATCTAAGAATGCAATGATAAAACCTCGAGATAGATTAAGCAAAAGTAGGATATAAGCTCCAAAGGAGAAAAATACTCTAGGTAAAAGCTTATTTCAGTGTTTAGAAATCTAAACGGTGAACTGAGTCTGCTTTTTCAGATGAGCCTGAAAAGAACAGGCTATATATTCAGCCTTCCACAGAAATGTATATTGTATCTGGAAACAAAAACAGACACACAAATCCTTACGTCTGGCCTTCAGTTGCTGCAGAGAAGTATCAGTGACTCCATTTCTTTCCATGCTTAGTCATGTCAACACAGGATTTACACCGAATTGGGTTCACAGGTTCAAAGCCGGTTTGGTTACTTTCCTGGTCTTTTCTTAGGTGCTGCCTGATCCTGTGTGTCAGGAGACTTCTGGTAGATCGCCAGCTCCCTTGCAGGGAGAAGTCAGTGGGGTAAGATGATGCTCGGCATTTGTTGGAACAGGGCTGCCTTCCTGGTAGTTCAAGTACCTTACACATAAATTTGTTTTTCAGAACCAGTTTTGATGCTTTTGCACTGAATAACACCTTATTCTGCAAGTACTCCTATTGAATCAGACTTTGCATGGAGAGAATAGAATTGAGTAAACACATTAGAATCTGACCATCAATCACTTACTGTTGTTTATTTCCATGTAAAGACTGAATGCTTCACGTTTGTCCACCTTGTTCTCTTTTTCCTAGAAATCTCTGCAGGCCAGGGCATGTTTGTTTGTAGCAGAGACATTTTCAGAATCGAAGCCTACTTTCAGTGTCGTTCTGTGCCTTAAATTTGTGTGCTGCTTTTTTAAATTGTTGTTTCAAGGTTCACTGTTGTTGATTTAAAGGTGTCACATTACACTTCCAAAGGGGCTCGGGATGAATGGGTACCCCCGTGTGTTTCTTGTGTGAGTGTTTTGAATAACATCCTAAAACCCAAAGTCCAGTGTTCTGTCTCCTGCTTAAAATTGCATGGCAGCGCTCATTAGAATGGGTGTATTTGGAGTACTTCTAAAATCTGCTTCTTTCCCGTATTCTTGAATAGCATGATGTTCATCATTAATGTATTCAGTAGCTCTCCTCACCAAACTTATAAGACAATGTAAGTGCTTTGAGATCCTTACAGATGAAAGAAGTTGTATAAACAGATGGCAGCAGTATTATAGCGCAGCTTTGGATGGTTAACCCTCCTTGTAAACTGTCATGCAGGACCTTGCTGTACAGCTAGAACCAGGTACCCTGTCAGTGGTTGTCAGCAGCTGGTTTGCTCTTTCTGTAATATGACATTTCTGATTCAATTACTCTGTGAAGGAAGTGAGGCTTCTTGCCATGCTCAGGAGCCAAAGGACCAGGTCAGGGCGCGTGATAATGCTTTCCTGCCCTTGCCCAAAGAGGCTGTAGATGTACTTATTTAAGGGACGATCCATTGATCAGTCGTCTTGAACATTTGCAGCTGCAACAGTCAACAGTGACAGGTCCACAAATGAATAAGGAACGACTTTTGTTGCTGCTGGTGCTGCTGTTATTCCTGACAGTTTTAGACAATCTGTTGCTATTTATGAAACATTTCTGTTGAAGTTAAAACTCAACTGTCCTCTCCCTTTCCAGCGGGGATGTGCTCACCCTCACAAGGGTGACTTGTCATCGCAGACATGAGGAGCACATCCCTGCTGGAGCTGGATGGAGAAGAGAGGAGAGTCTGCGTGACAAGTCACCCTTGTGCAGCGAAACGCCAAGTTTCGGTGGTAGCGCAGCGGCCGTGCCGCTCCTCCACCGTGTGTGGAGGTGCTGACACTCCTCCTCCTTGAAATCGGCGGCAGGTCAGCCCTGGCCCGTTATGTTTCTCTGCTCTCCCCTTTTGGACATAAGGTAGAGATTATGATTAATAGTGCTTTGAGTT
Organism: Psophia crepitans; assembly: GCA_013399095.1. Taxonomy (NCBI): domain Eukaryota; kingdom Metazoa; phylum Chordata; class Aves; order Gruiformes; family Psophiidae; genus Psophia; species Psophia crepitans. The sequence continues at coordinate 642,840 of VWZZ01001171.1, read as the reverse complement.
GCTCGGCGCTCCTCCCTCTGCGCTGTCTCCCCGTGATCCCCCTTCCCGCGCCCTCCCTCTCCCCCCGTCAATGGGAGCCTTTGATGTCGCACAAGAGAAGACTGTTGGCTAACAGTCTGGAGGCTGCTTCGTTTGAGCTAACCACCACATGAAAACAAATGCGATCCATCATATTTCATTAACTAGCTGCCCCCTGTTCGGGTGCCCTTTTTTGATGTCAGAGCGCATCCTGACAGAAATCAGAAAGATATGTGTGATTAAGACCAGTAATAATAGTTAGTGCATTGTATTGTAAATTACCTTTCTGGGCCCCGGTACTTTATCAGCCCCACTGGCCTTGGCTTGGGTACATTTTTGACTACTCTGTATATACAGTGTATTAGCGCAATGGAGATCATTATGTGGCCTGTATTTGAGTCATTTTTATTTAAGATGCCAAACAATAAGCTGTTGATTGGGGGAACAAGAGGCGAACAATAATGTTCTGTGTCACATAATACACCACCATTTTCCAGCTTTGCTTTAGAAGGGCCCTCTTTATTGTTTTTGTATAAAAATGGTTCTTAGGAGGAGGAATATTTTGCTGAGGTATGTCATTATTTTGCAAATTTCTATTATCTCATCATGTTGTCTTCATTGTAAATTGCAGCTAATTAGGAACCTAGTTAGAGCCCCAGCTTTGAGGCTGGCTTTTTTGTGAAAAGAGCCCACCGATTACCGCACTACAAGAGAGGAAGGGAGAGAAAAAGGAGATTAATCTGGTTACCTAGGCGACACTCGCTTCCATCTGGGAGGAACAATACATTTTTGTTTCCTTGGCTCAGTTCAGATCTGTTTTGTTTAGGGGGAAAAAAAGAGAGCGAGAGGGAGAGGGAGAGAGAGAGAAGAGGAGAGAGGGAGAGGGAGAGGAGGCAGCCCCACAACAATGCTGGACTCTGTCTGGCCCCGGCTTACCCGCTTCCATCCCTCCGCAAGTTCGGGGTCTCGGGGGAGTGGGAAGATGAAAGAGATAAGCTCCAAAGTTGTCAAAGGTCATAACCTTGCCACACAAAGCCAGCAGTTTTACTTCTAAATCCCCTTCTCCCGAAAAGCACTTAATGAAATAATATACTGTGCTTCTCAACACCCCGTAGTCTTTATTAAGCAGCAAGGCCTCCGAGATGGTGAATTTAAGGAGTCGGTTGAAACTTCTGACTAAACAGTCGCCGACTTGGAGCGTCTGCAGTAGATGTGCTGGGGTTTTTCTGAGCGAGAGACAACTTTTCTTCCACTGTCTCTCGTTAGCAGCGTTGTGGCTTCCCCGACACGTGTTTTATAGCTGCCTTCACACAAAAGGCAGAGGTCTGTGACAGCAGGGCAGTCTGTTGTTTTTTTTTTTTTTTAATTTCTTTTTTTTTTTTTACATTTCTTTTCAGTTACCTTCACAAGGTCACGGTTTAACAGACGACAGCGACCTGTATCTTTCCTGTTACGCATCAAACTATTAAACCTTTGCACAGCTTTTGCATAGGGTAGACAATGCAGCCATGTTATTTGCTTCTTATTTTGGAGCAGCTTGCCAGAAAAAGGACGGAGGTAATAACCAGAGCTGATAGAGCCTGGCTAAAAACTCAGAAATGCTCACGAGCTCTTGAACTGAATTGGCTAAACCCACAGCCTTTTGATAAGCATAATGCTTTCTCCAGGTGTTATGTCATCATGTATAATGTTTTGCTATCTGGTAGCGTTATGGATGATGACATAAAGTCACAAAAATATCGAAGTTACCAATTTTAGCTTATCTGAGCTTTCCAAACTGGGACTGTGCTGATAAAATCAGAACAAGTATCAGGTTAACAACCCTAAACCTCCTGTTCTGCATTGCTCTGAAGTACTTGTTCTTATATTTTCTTCCTCTAAAGAAGCTTGTAAGAGCTGCTTCAGTGATGGTGTGTTGCTCCCTCTGACTGGAAATGACAGTCATCATGTTAAAAAAAATTACAAATGTTCAGGAGGAAAGAGTGAATGAAGATACGACAGCTTTTTCGTGTGGGGAGCGTGAGGCATCTTGGAATTGAAGTAATTCGAATTTCCAGTTCTGCCATGTGTGCTTTCTGTGGGAACTTGGCCAATTCATTTGGCCTATTTCTGCCTCAGACCTTGACCTATAGAGTAGGCAAAGCTATATTTCTCTACCAAAGAGGCTAACTTGAGTCTTAATTAATTAAGGACTCACAAAGCATTTGAGATGCTTGGATGCAGGGCTGTGTATAAATGGAGAATATTTAATCCTTACCTATTCTGTTTCAATAAATGCCTTGTTGGGTACACCTGAACCAGTTCTTCTGAGAAGAACTCTCAAGAGAAAATTAAATCAATCATACTTGACTTTGTTAATTGAAGAGACTTGCTGAGATGTTTTGCAGACATTTGGATGGAGCAGTTGTCACCTCACAGACAATTAGCCCAGTGTTAGCTGTCATTTTACAAGCTCTGAGGAGAATGTTCTCAGTTATTCTGCAACACATTAAGATGAGGCGGGGGAGGAAAGATGGTTATACGTTATCTGTATGCAAAAAAGAGAAGGGACAGTACTCTTCAGCACACAATTGGTACTGTTCGAGGGAAAGATTTGGGGAGTGAAGTAGTGAGTAGAGACTGTTAGCAGTATATATAAAAAAAAGCAGAATATTTTACAGTTTGTTCAAATAGCAATATTGTATTTTAGTAGCAATGGTCATTCTGAAGAAATCATTAGAACCCTCCAAAATTGTATGTGTGGGAATCTTCACCCATTATTAGAGAGAAGCAGCATGACTCCACATAACAAGTTAGAGAAAGATGTTACTTTGACCTCCATTCTAATTTGGAGAGACTCTAGGTTTAGCCTTCCTATTGTTCGAGATGGGCAGGGAGAGGACATTTAATAACTTTCACTGACCAGCACTGTACTCACATCTTGTGGAAAAGGCTGACAGCGATGGAGTTTGGACAGAGCCCATTACTTGCTAAACAGACATCATAATGTGAAAAAACAAAGTCGTATTACTCCTACAGGGACGTGCTACATATGCATTTGGTCACTAAAGAACATTTTCTCTAGCTAGGAATTACTAAGGAAAGAGAAAAGTAAAGAAAATGCAATGTCACTTTAAGTGACAGCTAGGGAGAAACGAGTACGTGTCAGTCTGATAAGGTTTCGCTTGAGCTGAGAAAGTTGGGAATCAAGAATCAGAAAAGAAGGATTTTAGAAAAAATTTCCAGGGTGGCCCTGGCACGGAGAGCTTTGCAGAGTCCTGAAGCTACAGAGATGGAAGGATCCTCCTGGAGAATTGTAAAAGTTTCAGGAAAGATCAATGTCTGCTTCAGCCCCCATATAAAAGCTGAGCGTTTATTGGCAAGTCGTTCTAACAAAGAGTTCTGTTTCTGTGTATGCAGTTCTAAGTAACGCTGAGATCCATTTCCTTTTCTTCAAATGGAAATCTGTTATTCCAAGGGGCGGCACTGCAAAAGACCCCGTTTCCTCTCATGTCCTGGCACTGTTGCCAAGGCCTGCAGTACTGTATACTTGTCTAGATAGACCCGGGTTACTGCTGAGACAGTTCTTACTGCCCCAACCAACTAGTGGTTTTAGGATGGTGAAGGTGAGATGCTCTTCACTGCAGCCTGCATTCTCACAAGCTATGGCAGCAGTGGACAGCTGCCTACCTAACACCAGCCTGGAGCATGAGATGGAAACATTTCTAGAGAGGAGTGGCAGGACCTTACTCCTGGAGAACTCTGATGCTTCCCTGGAAGGTCTTTCTGTCTTTATTGCTAATTGATGTAAAGTCTGCTTGGGTCCATCAAATCTGACAAAATAAAACCCAGAAGGGAATATTACTGCAGCCGCTATTACATCTTTTGCATTCATTTTGGAGCAACTCAGAGTGTCATCTAGAGCTGTTAGTCTGAATGTTCCTCAAAGGGTTTCTGCTCCGGCCAGTCCCTTATCAAAGCCAGTTTAAGGAATTTAGCTCTTAAATTCCATTTCTTTTGAAACTCTTTTTCTGTGCTGTGTGATGGTTTCCCTGCATTTCCAGTCCATTACTTGTCAGTTCTTTTTGGGAATGTCAGATTGCATGAGAGTTGATATAAACATTCAGCAGAGCTTGAAGCAGCCCCGAATGAATTCTGTCTTGCCAAACCTACTCCTTTACCGAAACAGTTTCTGAATAATCATTGCGAGGACCGAGATCTGTGTTATTTCCGTATTATTCTGTAGTAAAGAATTGAAAATAATTTTTTGTATAGAAATATGAGGAAATGTGAAGAACTCAGAGGGGCAAGATTCAATAGTTCAAGTTTCTTGGTCTAGCACTTCTTTAGACAATTTTACCTTCTCTTTCAACTTGAGAAATTTCCCTGGGAGAATAGGATGTGTTGCAAGTGTGCGACCGATCTACCACACAAGCAGCCCCACAACTAGCCACTAGCAGTGGACAGTTCGGCTGTCTAAACCGTAGTTAGAGTCAGAATTAGGTTGGAAAGAACCTCTGAAAGCCTGGTCCCTTTAGTCAAAGGAGGGCCAACTTAGGAAATTAGTTCGGGTTGTTCAGGGTCTTACTTATTTTCTGGGCACCTGGTCCAATGCTGTATCACCCTCATTGACATTATTTCTTTTTTTATATGTCTAATTGTTATTTCCCTTGTTATTATTGTTCTACTTAACAATATAGGCTGGATTTAAAAACATTTTAGTCAAGTTTCAGGATAATGTTAAATCTCATATCTGTTTGGTAGAGGGAATTTACATGGTGCAGCATTGAATGTTAGTGCAATTATTGGCAAACATGGAAGATGCACACCATGGCTGGATCCCCTGAGATGACAAAATTATTAGTGCATGTTGGCTTTCAGAGAACGTGGTGCTAACGAGGGTGCTAACCCTTCTGCCTCTCTTTATGTCTCTCACTAATACAGCTATCTCTTTTCTGACAAAAAAGAAGCAGGAGGAAAAGAGAGCAAGAAAATTTTTCCGTTATTAGGTAGCAAACACAGACCAGTGTGCTATGTACACAACAGCTGTAGATAGTCATTTGGTTTATCCCTCTCTAGGCCATACCATACCAGTGGCTTGACTGGAGACAATTGGAAAGGAGTTAAAGAAAACAGTCACTGATCAATTTTACTTCATCCTTACTTTATTTTTATCCATGCTTACCCAGTGCCAAAATGAGAGGATGACTTTTCGTGTGTAATTTTTATTTTCTCTGTGAACAGGGAGCTTAGATTCTCATGACTGAATAAATTTCCTACAGATAAGAGCTTTCTTTAAGACAGGCCATATCATGTGCGCACTCTGTGAGACTGTTTCTCTGTTCTGCTTCAACCCCTTTCTGCTACTTCAAAAGTGAAAAAGACCAGTAGAAAGAGATTTTGAGGGAATACTCTTGGTATAAAGGGTTTCCTAGGTTAATGTGAAACCAGCAGAGTAACTGTGCTTTCCTCTGCAGTGAAATTGTTCTTTATTAGCTCTTGAGAGAAGCTCACAGATACACCCTCAATTTCTTCACAGAACATATGTTAGAGATCTTTGAAGAGGACTTCAGTACTGTGCGCAGAGATTTTATTGGTTGCTCTGTTAATATGCTTTGGTTCAACAGTCTGTAGAATAAAATGGAAGTGTTGCCAGCAAAGACAATTCAAAAATCCTAAGTCCTAAAATGCAAACCTGGGAAATAGTCCTGGTATTATAAACCAATATATCATGCATCCCTTTTTCTTTGCCTTTGTGTTTCTGAACTTCTTAAGTGCATTCAGCTGATGCATTCTGGGCATTAAAACTAAATCTCAAATTTTAAAAAGTGAAGCCCAACGTGGTCTATTGTGATCACTTCATTAGAGGAGCTGCAGCTTTGAGAAAAGCAGACACACTGAACGATTTGTGAATAATGAAGGGTCAGGCGCAGAAGACTCAAAGCCAGTTGAGTTTGGATCAACTCCTGAAATCTTGAGTGGGTCTCCGTACAATTCCGGCAGTTGAATGGGTTTTCCTATGAGCTTGCTAGGATTTTGTCTCCTGCTTATTGTGCACCAACATGCACATACTTCCTGTGATAGATGATGACAGGAGACAGGGTTTGTTTTCATGGAAGTACTAGGGACTTTAAAAAAAAAAAGAAAAAAGATTGGTGACAGAGAAGTACCAGTCAACTGAGGTTTTGTGCAGTAGCTATTTCATGGTGCTCTGTTAAGTCCCCTCCCACAGTGGTTCTCCTTGAGTGGGTTTACTAGAACCATCCTCTAGTTGCAAGTCGGTTTGTTTTTTTTTTCAATGTCTCAGAATGTTGCACCTGCTATAGTTTACGCAAATTAATAACTGAGTTAGCAGGGGAAAAAGTAGTTTTTCTGTTCCTTGCTGTCTCTTTGTTGCATATGCTTTTGACAGATTTCATTTTCCTCCTGATCCTGCTAATATTTTGTTGTGTGCTTGACTGTATGTCGGTCAGTAGTTTGCAGGTCTGGGGTACTAGTGAATGTCGTTCTTGCTGAAAAGACCCTTCTAGACAACAAAAGGGGAGTGCAAGAGTAACAAAAGGGAACGTAAAACATAGGCGTTTAAAGTATATACAACATTTACCAGGCACTCAATTTGAAACATTTTATATATGTATTTATTTTTAATTGAGTCATTTAAAAATGTCAAGTTGATTGGCTTCCTTTCAGAAGATTGTTCAGTAGCATTTTCTTTACTAGTGCCCCCTGTGGACCGGCATACATTGATTACTCTTTCTTCAAGCTTTCAGTCTGGAACTTTTCATCACATTGATGATCAGTAATTAAAAAAAAAAAAAAGAAAACACACACACAAAAAAACCAAATGAAGGAAGGATTGACGGTCTTCCACAGTTTGCGAAGTGACATTGTAAGCGAGATTTGAAAAGAGAAAGACAAGGAAATTAAGATTTCTCATGACTTTTTCTCAACTGTGCTTATATACAGTGTTACAAAATTCCCCAAACTAGGCTGATTGCATACATTGGATTGACTGAAAGCTTTGATAATTTAGCATAAAAATCAAGTATGCTACACACTGTTCTCCATACTTTCTCAACTCTTTCTGCCATCTCATGTATATTCTGGCCTTTAAGGACAGTCTTTCTATAGAAAGTGCTTTGTAGTATGTAAATGTTTCAGCAACTAGATGATGTCTTTGGCCAGCAAGTCAATAAAACTTGCTGTGAATCTGCACATTTTCTATTGCATTCAACTTTTATGCTTCCAGAGTGAAGATGATTAAGTTTTAAAAAGTTTGGAGAACTTGACTTTAAACATTGTTGACAGTTTCAGGAATCATTGGGCAGCCTGACATAATGTTATTCATGATGAGAGAGCTGTCAGCACAGATCAGGAGTGGTACCAGAGAGAAATGTAAGGCGATATTTTCGCTATAGTATGTGGGGATTTAGCTGTGTGACTTCTATTAATAATGGGAGTTTTGCAGTTAAATCCCCAAGCATCATCCTGGAAAAAAAAATATTGAAAACATGCCCTGTGGTGTAGCTTGAGTTAAATTTTTTGTTGGCTGTTGTTTGGACATTGAAGATCATCGTGTCTGAGCAGTGGCTCTGGTTCCAGTTTCCTTCAGGTGCTGCTGAAGAGTAGGAGATTGCAAGAGTGGATGGATAGAGACAAACCACATGACCAATTTGTGATCTCTGTCTCTTTTTGTGCATTTAAGCATCAGCAGATACATCTGTCTTCCAACAAATATGCTATCTTTGGGCAGATCTGATCTATCAGAATTTATATGCATTATGACCGGTCCATCAGGATTCTGTTCTGTGCATCGTCGTCGCATGGCAATGCCTATGGTCACGTTTGTCAGAATTTCTGAGCGAGTTTCTGTTTGGACCTTTCCTTTCCTGGGTTATATTCTTGCTGAGTTTCCAGCATACTGAATAGTACCTTACTCCAAATGATGCAAATGAAATTAATAACTGGCCTGGAAAAGTCAACATGAGCAAAGGGACGAGATCATCTTCTCTGTAATAATTTTCTCTCTCTCCCCCCTTCTCAAACTGACCAAGATTATGCAAGGTTTGGGACTTCAGGCAAAGGAGAGGACAGTCTGTATGAAGGGTACCTCAGCTTGCGAAGGCAGCTTGTTCTGTTATTTACGGTTCTGCCCTTGCGTTCAGGGAGAGAGTGGAAGGCTGCTGGGAATGACCAGAGAGCCTCAGTGATGAGGGCAACCCCTAGACTAAAATGTCTGAAGTGGCTTTTAAATTAGTTTATTTCTATGAAAGAAGAAACATAGAAAGAAAACCAGCTTAAGAAAATACTTCGTAACTGGCACTGCATATCTGAGTTAGTATTTCCATGACAGAACCAACCATGCCATAAAACTGTGGCTGCGTACCATTAAAAAGCTCACTTGTTTGGCTGGACAGCTAAGCAGTGAATAAAGCCATAGGTGCTGACTGGAAACCCAGCCCAACAAGTTACGTCTTGCAAGGAGGTACAAGTCCTCTTTCTCGTTATCTTTAGAAAGTAATTTTATTTTTTTTAGGACAGACCGTATCTCAGTGTGTGTAACATGTGCATTATATTTTCAGTGCTATTGTCATGTAAATAGTAATAATGAAAACTTGAGGATTTTTTTATGGCCACTAAATCTTTGTTGTCTAAATGATTCCATAGCTATTTTTCCTTTTCCTTACCTTTTCTTGCTCATTAAATTTTGATGCAACTCTATGGAGTAAAAAAAAAAAAGAGGAAACATAATGTATTAATCCATCAAAAGCTGTGCTGAAAATGTTTGCATGCTTCTGCTGAAAGGTCTCCCACCTCAATTTTAAGCCATAGCCTCAATCCACTCTTGTTTCTGTTTACCTTTAAATTATTTTCAGTCATTGTATACTTATAAAATAATTAGCATACTTCAAAACCCACTATTTTATAAAGCCAAGGTTTCTATGGTATGAATTCTTCCCAGCTGTGATAAAACACACTTGAAATTAACAGTAGCTTGATGAGATCTATATAGGACTTGGTAAACAGGAGCAACCTTTGTGTTGCTGTAGCTAAAGTTACCTCAGCACTTCCAATGGCAACCTGAGGTTTTGTGTGATTGTTTCAGCTGTCCACGCATCCTCTGCAATGATGTTTATTGTACAAAATTTCAGGTTTTGAGTGCATGTTGTCTGTCAGATTTAAATATAAAACATTTAGCTGTTTCTTTTATAATTATTTTCCCCTAGAAGCTGATTTTTCTCTTTATATCATTTTGAAGATTTCCTTTCTTTTAAAGTAATTTTTTAGATTCCCTGGTTATTCCTGACGTCAGTTACCTTTGGTTTTGTATGCGTGTCTCTTAAATATTTCATTGAGGCTTGATCTTTCAAGGGCCAGAGTGCTTATATGATTAAATATGAGTAAGTGCTTTGTAGGATCTTCAGCGAGAGTGCTGGGGCAGAAGCAAGCCCTATAAAAAAGCCAGGGTGAGCTTTTGGTCGAGGACCGTACTCGTTACTCCTGACAGTCTGGGACCCAGGGACTCAGTCACTGTCGGGGTTTTACCTCACTTTACTCCACTATAGAGTAGATATGGGAACATTTGTGTCCATTTCTGTGATTTTCTTTGGTTAATCAACCAATGGTTGAAAAATTCACTTCTGTTCTTAGACAAGTACACAGTGTGCATATTTGTACTTTGTGTGCGTGTTATAAGCATGCAAAATATGTATTTATTCCAGTTTGGTGTAGTGATAGTCCCAGCTTGAAAGTAGCCTCCTGCAGATGTACTGCAAAAGGAGTAAAAAAAAAAAACAAAAAAAAAACAAACCCCCCAACAAATGCAAACAAACACACCCCACCACCCCCAAAAAACCCAAACGCAAACCACCTTTTTAATGTATCAGACACTGTAATGTGCCATGTCCCATCCTCTAAACTGTTATGATTCTAAAACTTGGAAGGGCTGCAGAAGTGCCAGGTAAAAATCATCTTTGTCCCGTGTGTAAGGGTTTAAGGCAGTTACATTTGTTTATGCTGGTTATGAATGGTTCCAGTCTCTATGGCAAGCGCTCTAACTTAAAAACCTTCTGTGACAGACTTAAAGTGTTTTAGAACTGCAAGTTCAAAGAAACTTGGTGCCCCCCAGATTCTTTACTGCTCAACCCAGAATAAGGCTGGGTAACCACTGATGCTTGAAAAATTGAAGCGTCTCTTCCAAGCTTGAACTGTGTGGTGAGATCAGCCGCAAGTGCACGCTATCACAAGGTCTGAACGCAATCTAAATCTGGCATTACCAGGTGTCTTCAGGATTGTAACACATGCTCAACCCTGTACTGACATGGGGTACAGCTCTGGGATTCCTGGGGGAACTTTGCCATCTCCTGCCTGTGAGTTTATCCTCTCCTTGGCTCTCAAGCTATGTGATATGAGCACCGAGGATCCTGGCCAGAGAAAGATTTTGTCGTATGGTTCTTGGGGGGCGAGGGACCAGCTGCCCCAGCAATAATGTGTGTCACAAGCAGAGTAACTCACTTTGAATTCCCCTTTTATTTTCAAGCAGAGCTGGGATTCTGACTCTTTAAAGACTAGAGGAGCAGATGTGTTTCTTTTGAGTACTTAGTTGTGGACTGTTTAGCTGATCTGTTTTCTGGGGTCTATGAGAAAACAACAGGATGATAGAGATATTCTGATTGCACGGAGGCCCTGGGCTACAGTGTTCAGCTTGTTACACTGCTGCTCATATCACAGTTTCGCTCCTGTGCGATGAACAGACTGCCAAGACAGCCTTAAGTGTCGGGAGACATTCTCAAATTTCATGTACCTGGTTTTAATCCTATTAGTCAGCAGTGTACGAAAATTCTTGACTTTATTTTGGTTAATGTCCAGGAGAACAACGAGGGTGATTCTTCCAGCTACATCATGCTGGGCTACATGACAAAATTTGTGTTCTGTAGGTTTTTCTTCCCTCCAGCAGAACTCTGCTTTTGAACATCGATAAATTCTTTGGCTTGGATGTGTTATGTGGGTCTGGATGGCAATGTGATGTTTGAAGGCAATTCCGTGTGGTTAGCACACTTGAAGTTATTTCATTTGGACTAGATGCATCTTCCTTTATTGAAGGAGATACAATAACTCTCTTCTGTTTTCCCCAGAGACCAAATGACTGTCTGAAAAAAATTATTATATTAATTCCAGACACGAGGGTCTTTCTAATAATTTGAAATTACAATGTATTAAGCAACAAGAGTTTTCTGTTGTTGATTATCCCCTTCTGCTGCCATCCTGATTACCAAATTTATTCAGATATTGACTGGAATTTGTCCAGGTGGACTGAGCACTGAGGTGAGAAGGCTTATATTGTGGAACGACTTGCTTAGCATCTCAGTCACTGAGGACTTGATGATATGCATGCCCAACTTGTATCCAGCTAATAGTTTAAGAGGACATTAATTGTTATAATCTGGCTAAGAAAAGCACACATACAAGGGATGTTTTTAGTATTCAGTTCATATTGGTGTACATGAAAGATAAGCCCCACAGGGGCTCTGTCTACAAGCGCTAGGGACTTCTCAGAGGAAAATGTACTGACAGATCTCAGGTCAATACCATAATCATCCCTCACAGAGATTGATTCTGGACATACTGTAGGTAATGGATATATTTTTGTTCTGTTGGGATTTATGTCACTTTGTGCTCCGATTGTTCTAGACATTTTGTCCATCAAAGTAGGAGCATCTACACAGAGCAATAAAATAACAGCTTGTCTCCTTGGATCTAAGAAACAAAAAACCAAAAATGCTTTCTGATCATTCAGGCTTTTCCATATCTGTGGCACGTAAGAAAATTCATTGCAGTAGCTTTTATTGGCAAGAGTTGGCTGCTAGGGGCTTTCTTGACTAGGAATGAATGCAGTTACCTAGCGTTGTATCTCTAAATGTGCATCTGGAAAAAGGTAGCAGTTTTACCTGACTCCTTTCTGGCGTATCCCCCTCCTTCCTCCACACCACGTACGGCCTGTAGCAGCCATTACTACATGTTACTACAGAGCTGCTGCAGGAATCTAATAGCGAGACAAAAAAGGCAAACCCTGCCAGGCCTGGTACAAAAGGGAACTGCTCAAAGAGTGTTAGGTCTGCAGCAAGAGATTGTGGGTGACCCCAGTGCCTCTGGAAGCACTGGAGGGGGATCTCTTAGGGAAGAGTCAGTCCTGCAAGGCAGCGGAATGGCAGAGTGAGATGCGTGTATTCATGAATCTGAATAAAAGAGGAGACATGGAAAATTTGAGGGGTTTTAGGTATAAACTCGGTCACTCTCAGGTCAAATACTTGTTCTGTCCTTCCTTGCGATCTGTGCATCCTGTGGTTTTCTTTAACCTCTCTTTTTCTGCATCTCCATTTTGCTTCTTTCCAGCATCCCCCTCCACATGTCCATTATTCTTCCTCTTTCGCTGGATCTTTCGGTCTTTTCAGTATTTTCTCTAAGAAATGGCTTTTTTGTTGTTGCTATTCTTATCTAGCCATCAGGAAGAGCTGCTTCTAGCGCTGAAAGTTATTCTGGCTCTGGGATCATTGAATCTGGCCCATCAAGGTATCTAGGAGAAACACTTGGTATGTTGACATACTAAGATGAAGTTGTCATTATGGCTGTTTAGAACACTGTCTGATTCAACACTATTTACTTTCTCTACCGCTTCGATTAAGAAGAAAAACAGGGACTAAAGGGACTAAAGCTGCAACTTGTAGCCTGGACCTGGTGCTCTTAAGAAAAGCCTTATTTTATAAATGGATAGTGAAACGGTTAGCCATCATAGAAGATAACATGTTATTGATCTGTGATAATTTTCTGAGTCTATTAAACTTCCAGGCATCATGAAAACAGTCTTCACGTGTTAAGCCAGAACTTTTTTAGGTGAGGGTAATGTATTTTTAATCGTAAATGTTGCCCGTTAATAACCAGCTATCTCCAACTAAGATACAGGAACGTAGTGTGTTCTATTAAAGTGTACATGTATATGGAGCCAATAACACAAGTGAAATAGTCCCATTCTTCCTCCGTTTCAAAGAAATAATATTAAGGCTTGTGCAGGCTAATAAATTGAGCTCTAGGGACTGAAATTCTCTCTTCATTCAGAGCTGCTGTACCACAGTCAGCAGCAAAGTTCAGCCACACTGTATTACAGAAATACCCGTTTTTATGATGGATTTCTACTACAGTCAAATAGGTAATTCTCCATATGATTCATTCCTTGGCCCGTTTAGTTCCTTGGAGAAAATCAGGATTATCGGTCCCAATCCTGAATATAATTTGCCAAATGTTGCAAACAAGCAACGGTCCTATTGAAATCACTGCTCAGGATTAGTAACCAAAGAGTGATAACATTGCTTTGGTACATTTCCCTGGTTTGGGAGTGTTCTTAGCTGGGCTTTCTCCCAGTCCTGTCATTTGTGCTGGGTAGTGTGAAGAGCAAAAGCTGCAGCTGAGGGCTGGGTCACATCTTAATTTCCAGTACAAGTCATGTTTCTTTTCTGCATCCTGAAAAAAAGATTTGAATCATTTGAACAGGAGGAAAATCTGATTAATGTAATATCAATAGATAATACTAATCCTTAAACAGTGCCAACTACAAATTCCTACCTCTTTTGATGTGTTACTTAGGCATAATTTCATTTCAGCTGGAAATAAAAGGAAAGGGTCAAATTGTGCCCTTACAGGCAAATCCAAGGAAAACATTTACATCTAAATATACAATTAGGTCATAACACATCACTTGATCAGGCAGTGTGCTGCCTGATCTTTTCTGCCTGCCAAGCAAAGGGCAGATTCTGGTACACTTTTGGTAAGTAGCCAGATTGGTTCCATTTCCATAAACAGATTCACAAGAACTTCAATCTGAAGAAACTTCTTAACTCACATTTCATACCTGCATGAAAGCCTGTAGCTCCCTTGTAATGCGAGTTCTCGGATCAGAGTACTGAAAAGGTGCTCGAGTTCTGGCAGCCCACAGAGTTTCATGTGGACATAAAAAGTAACTGGGACTGTGGCCCTGAGCAGTAACACCTTACATTGTAAAAATAAAAGTTAAAAAAAAAAAGAAAAAAAGAGTAAAAAAATCTATCCCCCAAATTCCCACAGTTAGCTTGAACAGCTCTAAGAGCGATCCCAATTCCAGGTGCACTTCCAGAGGCTTTCCAGAGCTCTGTTGATTCTTCTGTCAGTTGCTAACTCTCCAGCTGTCGACAGCGACTTTCTCCTCTAGTACTTATTCAAACCAGAGCCCAATAATATGTTTTAAAAAACTTTGTAATTGCTCTTAAGTGCTACTCTGACATTGAAGTCCACAGAGAGTGATCAGAAAACCAGGGATGACTTGTCCTCATAAACCTCCAGGAGTGCCTGCTACTAGTCTGCTATGTGTTGTTCAGAACTTTACTATGTTTCATCATCTGTTCAGCTGTATGGTCTCTTGTGATCTGCAAGCATGAAATATTTATGTTAAAAATCTAATGCATATCACAGGAATAGGAAAGAAAGGCATTTAAAAACTTCTCCAAACTATTTACCTGAAGTGGTTAGGAAACCTCAGAGAGCGTAATAACCATGGAGACTTTCTTCCTGCCTTTTCACTGAGACCAAGTGGATCGGCCGGATTAGTAGAACGGTGCACGTGTCAAGTGGGTACAAAATATTAGCTATGTAAAAAGTTACCTGCTGTGTAGATGAGCTTACCCTTTGCTAGCAGGATGTACATAGTTTAGTGGGTAATAGGTGGGGGGGGGACGGTTGAACTAGATGATCCTTGAGGTCTCTTCCAACCTTAATGATTCTATGATTCTATGGTTTGCCTGTACTCTTTGAGGCCATTGGGACTGCTTTTTGTAACACTGTCTTTTTTTAATTTTTCTTAGTTTAAAGGCTCAACTTCTGGAGCATAATATTTATTCAAATAAGCAAATATTGCTTCAAAGCAAGTGCTGTAAAGAACAGCGGAAGCATACCCCACCCTCAATTTCTTACCTGTTTTCCCCAGCGCAATCCATTATACAATATGGATATATACCCAGCACGCTTCAGCTGGGTGAGCACACATGGCTAGTTTTTCCACCTTTTAATAGTATTAACCATCTCTCTGGTTGAGATCAGCTTCATATAATGCTTTTGGAATGTGATGCTCTTAATTTGCTACGTTTTATATCTAAACTATTGTGCATTGGCCACTGACCTGCCATCAATCAACTCAAATGCCTCAGTGCCCTTTCCATCCATTTGTGTTTTCTCTGTGTGTGCTGAGAATTAGATTTAAAGCAACGTGCCAGTGATTAAACAATTACTCTGTCCTCTCTCTTACATATCAATAATTTGGAAGAGAAAAAAGCCAGCTATTCTTTTGTGTGTTAGACTGTGGCCTCTAGCTTTGAATCTAGTATATGATGACAAAGTGGTGTCTGCTTAAAAAAAAAAATAATAATTGTAACACATGTGGCCTTTTCAATTCCATTTGGGGACCTCTAGCCATCATAAAACAAAGAGAGCAATTTAATGCAGGCTTTGATAATGTCATTTTCAGTCACCTTTTAATTAATAAACATGAAAAGCCTGAAATTGGATAGATCTTCTGAACTAACAATGGCAGCAATGTGAACTCATTTTCAAAGACAATTTTAAGGGTATTTGAAGGTGGGCATTACTGTTTAGGAGAAGGGCTGGGATGACAAGCTACCAATTAACAGCCACTAAGATGTATTTGGGCTGAGACTGCAGGACACTGATATTATACTGCTCTTCATGTGAGCAACTATTTTGTGCTGTGTAAGAACTAAACGATAGGAGAAGGTTATTACTGTGAACTGAAGGAAAGCACAGGGCAGCCAACTTCCCTACCAAGCTGGAAGAAGGATTGGATGTGAGCTTGAGACATGTCTAACATGTGTCTTGTCTTTGTCTCCACAGACCTTACTGAAAGGTACGTCTTCTCCATGTGCTCACCGTGGAGGCAAAGACATAATCCCTGCTGCCGTAGCCCATATCAGTACATATACTGGCCTTTTGGATGCTGTTAAAATAATCATTCTAAGTGGATAAAAGTCCACGGAGACTGCATGTTGTTTATTAGACCCCAGGGCCTCTGTTTTGTTTCCCGATATTTCTGGACTCCATGGCAGCACTGCTTCTTGAGGAGGCCGGTTCCCAGACTTCCCCTTTCCAGGAGCTCATAAAATAGGGGAGGGAAGACCCAAGGAGAGGCAAAACAGCTGTGATACCGCAAGTGGCTCTGCTTCCTGACTTCCCGTTGCTTTTCCACTTCTCTCACGCACGCACGCATGTGTGATTACACGTGCAACGTGTAACCCGCAGCCAGAGCTTAACTCCTGGTATTTTGACAAACATAAATTTAGTCCAGGTTCCTGCTTTGGGCTAAAATACACAAATGAACAGCAAAATGATTAGGAAAAGTAAAAGTACTGTTTCAATTTACATACTCCTGAAGAAACGATGTTCAGTAGTGTTAATTGGAACATCAAGTGCTGATTATGATTATCAGGGGAACTTGTCTCTCAACAATGGCAGTATTGGAACAAGAAGACTTGTTCTTTTCCTGAAGGATCAGTCTATTACTGGTAATCACTGTTTTGTCATGTGACAAAACGATGGCATTTTAAGCGGTGTGTATCATGCAGAAAGGGGCAAAAGAGTGTTTTTAGGTTATTTTCAAGTTCATCAAAATTCTATACATTCATAAAATTGAATTCCTCAAATTACATAATAGAAAATCCATCATAGTCCATCTAACTGGACAGATAGTAACATAAAGGGTGATCTCTGTGTCACAATGCTCCTTTTGATCTGAAATGGGAAGAACTGGCTCCCTTCGTTACCGAAGGTGTACAATTCCATGCGCTGACGTAAGCTATTAGGGAAGCAGATAAAGGGGTCTTGAATACACGTACGACTGTGAGGTTTACACGTAGGGAAGGTGTCTGCCTGCCACGTGTCGAGCTGTTCACTGGAAGTATATACATGACGTTGCTAAGCCATTGGTGATTCACCAGCCCCAGACAAAATATAGAATATGTGAGGCTCTGTTTGTAAAGTTTGTAAAGTAAGCAGGAATATTCTCTGGTGACTGTATTTGCCAGTGTAATACCTTTAGAATTCATTATATTAGACTAAATCCCCAATCCTTAAAGAGATTTAAATTCCTAAATTCCATTGATTTTGGTAGGAGTTAACACCTAACACAGTATGAGCATAGGTTTCTAAGTGACTGCGATGTTGATATTTATAATACAGGTTTCATTTGAAATGAAAGGTTGTGCTGTGCCTGGGAAGCATGAAAAATAAATACCACTGAGGAAACTCAAAGGATGTGCTCCTCTAAGTGCATCAGAAGTTCCAGCTAAAAGAAGGATGCTCCGTATCCCGCAGCCTTGAGTTGAAAATGCTTCACAGGTATTCAGGAATGGGATTTGGCTCAGCCACTAATGAAAGACAGAAGGGAAGACATCCTTAAACTGAATGGAAAGGCCATTGAACTGAAGCAAAGGCACAACGAACTGAAAGGAAAGGCCACATCAATTTGAAGTAATAATAGAATAATAATAGAATAATAATAGAATCATTAAGGTTGGAAGTGACCTCAAGGATCATCTAGTCCAACCATCCCCCCACCACCTATTACCCACTAAACCACGTCCCTAAGTACCATATCTAACCTTTCCTTAAACACCCTCAGGGATGGTGACTCCACGCGGGGACAATTTAAAACCTACAGCCAGCTAGATTTTCCCCAGCAGTGTTCCATCCTGATACTACCTGCACTCACTCTCGTGAATTTGCAAGACCACATCCCAGAGTAATCCATTTGCAAGCATCTTGTCTGAACTAAAAAAAAGAGCAGTTAATACATATGCAGAAAGGAAAATATTCTTATCTCATTAACAGACTTTCCTTAAGCTTGCTAAGATTAGAATACTTAGTTATTTCAAATTGGTAAAACATGCATTCATTATAAACATGATTATAATGATAACTTTGTAGATAATAATCAATTATTTAAATATGAATTATTTCCCTACATTAGAGTCATGTTTTCAGCTATAATCACCTCGGATGCTCAATTTCTCCCTCCTTTACAGCACCCCTGGCTGTGTGTGGAGCCTTAACCATTTGCTTCCAGACACAGACTGAGAGAATGCCAAGTCCAGAAACAAAATTTTCTGTGTTGTCCTGGCTAACAACTTCAACGTGTGTCTCCTTAGGACTGTCTTAGGTGGGAAAATGAGGGAGGGTGGAAAAATTCCATGCAAATGGCCATCTCATCCCTCAATTTTTTTCCCCTTTCATTTTTATAAAAAGCTTGCAAAAATGCGGTGGGAACAACGCTCATGGGCTTAGTAGATCGAAAACTGATGCCCTGGCTGTTCGGAAGTACATACAATCATCCATTTTTAATAAGAATTCTGAGCAGATTAGCACCCTGCAACAGGAGCTTCATTTACGCTGTTGCAAGGCTTAGCAGCACAATAAACTCTCCTAGCCTGCGTGCGCTCTGTAACTCTAGATGACAATTTAACCAAGTTCTTTGCTTCTCCTCATGGTGTGGAGAAAATCCACCTTGAAATATTAGATCTCCTGAGCATGTGCAACATGCTAAACATTTGTAAGATAGGCTATTCGCAACGTTTATGTGCAGCGAGTGGAATTTAATCTCTTTTATTCCTTGCTCCAAGTCTCGTCAGTTGTTTTCCCCATTCTTTCGTTGTCTCTTTAATATGGTTTGCACATATTTAATATATTCCCTCTGAGGTTCTCAACACACTTTCAAGAGCTAGTTTTGCCTTGCTATGATGCTGCAGCATATCTAGAATGCAATAGCACTATAATATACCTTTTTTATAGATGCATAAACTGAAACATTGAGAAGTTAAATTATTTGCTGGTGGTTATGTTTGGAGTCAGTGACAGAAAGGAAGGAATTAATAAAACTGGACTATCGGCATCCTGGTTTAACCTCCAGACACAGTGATGCAATTCATCTCATCTAACTTCACATGTCTCCAAGGCAGATGCTGTGCTGAAGTTAGTTATCTGTTCTTCCTTTGTGGTCAAAACAGAGAGAGAGGCACTTCTGAGATGCAACTCACCAAATCCTTTAGTAGTTATTTAGAATGGGTCAAATGAATTTTGTCCTATGAGACCCTATTTCTCTCCGCTAACTGCGACTGGAGCCTAGCTCAGATATTAACAGCTATGCTGAAGACATGTAATGTTAGGTGAGACAAATCTCATCCAAGCTTTCTTTCCCATAAATTTTAATTCTGAGTGCTAAGTGGCTCTTTATCAAGGTTTCAAGAAGAATACTTTGGCAATAAGATTAATTAAATACTTAAAGGGAGAACTTGGCTGCTGCCAAATTTAACCCAGGAAGAAAGGGTTTATTATTGTCATAGAGCACTGAGCTGTGTATGGGAAGAGGAAGCTTTAAGCTAATGTAATTTTTTTTTTAGCATGTTTGGTCAGTGCCTAAGATATTTAGGCACTGGAAGGGTTAATCAAAGTGTCAGCTGGGATTTTAAAAGGTGCTTAAGCACTATTTCTGTAAGCAGTTTCGAATAGTACAGAGGGGTCTTCTAGTTACATTTTAGGGAATTTTTGAGAATCTGGCCCTATGTACTTAAAAAAAAATAATCTACTGATATCATGAGGAAGGTTGAGCAAGAGAAATTTGTGTTTCGGAGAGGGAGTAAAATATACAGAGAAACTGTACCGCATGTGGGCATGGTGATTTATATGCTTGTAGGGATTAATAACTTCTTTACTTCATAACTGCTGCATGGCACAGCTGTGTCTTTCAGTCTGTACTCTCAGCTTTCAAAGTAGCCCTGGATGGAAGTCCATTCCTGCGGAAAGTGAAATGGGACAGTTGAGCCATTCCTAAGCAGTAAACCACAAAACAACAGTGAATGGTCTGCAAAGCTTGACAGTGAGGTGTATGAAGTTGTTGAAACTGTGGCTGGACTGATAGTTTGTCTTAATATCTAAAAAAGCTTGATAGGTCTCTGTGAGACCAGTACATAATAATCTTGAGCAAATGTATTTCATTGCTTCCATACCGCTCCAGTCTAACTGCTGCCTCTTGTTTCATAACTTGCAAAATGCCTGGGGCAGGAACTATGCTTTTCTCTGTTTATGTAACAACTACCATCCACTGGTGGCTGAGGTTCCTAGGCACTTGCTCAAAATTTCATATATTCCTAGATGGCTCCCTGAATTAGGGGAACATAGAAGCAAAGAGAAGAGGGGGAAAAAAAAAAAAAAAAAGGAAAAAGGGAAGAGTGGTTTTGTATAATACATGTCATTTTCTGAACAAAGTAAATTCCTAAAAATACATGCTCACGTTTAGAAATTTTTAGACTTGTGTGGAGTACAGAAAGATCCTATGCTGATGTCTGAAAATGTTTCTAATGGGATTTGGCTTGCTTCAACAGAATACAATGATAGGTGTGTTTTATGTTGGGCTGGGAAAAGAAGGTAAGAATTTCATTATGAATATCTTTGTAAATAGACCATTAATCATTATGATGGATATAAAGTCTAAAACATGGCATAACTGGCACGCGCATTCCTTAAGTGAATCTAACCTGAACTTAATAAAGAAATGCCAAACTAACTGCAAAACGCTCTTCTGCCAAGATTCAGACTCTAGTCAATCATCCTGCCAGGTGACAGTGTGTTTAATGCTTGGACAATATATCACTAACAATCTCAGCTGCTACCGACTCAGCAGAATGAGACTATTTACTGAACAAAAGCCAGTGAAGTACTGCCAGCGGCAGAGAAGTTAGAGCCACTGCTATTCTTAGAGGAAGATTGTGAACTATAGCTCACATGGAAAAGGAAGTAGGAAGACGGGAAGTAGCCAGTACTGCTCTTAAATGCCCCAAAGAGGGGACGGTGGCAGCTCTAGCAATCGCATCGCTACTCCGCTTGGCTGGAAGGTGTAGGATTGAGGAGAGCATGGCTCAACACTGGTATCCTTTCACTGTGGCTGTGCTGCTGGTTACACTCACAATTTGTCTGCCTTCAGAACAGGACAGCAACTCACTCAAAAGCTGAAACGGGTGGGAAGACTCCTGTCCCCTTTTACAGTTTTTGGAAGAAAAAGTAGAGAATGGTAGTCTTTGTGTCTCAGTTAAGCTCAGATAACTGTCTTGCCAAAAAACCTCAGAAAAATAGTGTTTGTTTTCTCAAGTGTGCAGAGTTGCTGGCAGATACTTATTCTACCCGAATGGGTGTGTTGCATTTATGTGTATTTACTCTCTGACTAATTGAAAATGTCTGTCGAGTCCTGAAAATGTAACAGGTATGTGAATTTGAAGCAAGTGCAAGGGCATATGTAATTATTTTTAGTGAATTTTTCTTAAAGTGCATGTGTTTGGGCACTGGAATCACCCAAGTGTCCCTGGACAGAAACTCAGAGGTTTAAACTTTCACAACTGAGGAAGTTTGTATTCTTTCCCATGACTTTGCAAGCTTCAGGGAGTCTTAAATGCTATTTTCTTTTGGTCCTTTGCCTCTGTGCTAGAATCGGTGCCCAAGTTGGGATATGGTTTTGAATTCTGGACAGATTTTTAGGGTAGAAGCTAGGAGCTGGCCACTCACGGCATCAATGCCACAGGGCAGATTTAGAGCGGCACGTAGGAAGGCCAGTGGAAGAGGTATCTCTGAGAGGCGCTGGCTCCTACTGAGAGCCTAACTCCCTGGGAGCCCAGAGCCCCTGCCTCACACAGAGGCAAGATACTGCCAATCAGCTGATTGGCAGCATGTTGCCTCTTTGAGAGGCAGCGTCTGTTGGCTTCTGCAAAGTTCCTGCCAGCATTCTTAAACTCTAATTTGGGAAAGAAAATTACAATCTGGCACATCACCGTTGGAAGGTTGCCGACCCCTGCTCCACACTGTACAAGCGGCAGCTTCAGAGAACGGTGGTATGAAACTTCCTTTGTTTCATGCATCAGGAGCAGGCATCTGAACGTGGCTCCTCTGCAAGGCTGCCTAAGCTGCACAGCCCCACTGAAGGCAGTGAAGGCAATGGAGTTGTCCACGTGTTGACAGTGAACAAATTGTCTATTCCTATTGTTGCTGGATGAGCCACTAGGTAACCAGATTGATTTTATGATCCCTTACTGAGTGTTCAGGACTGGTGCTTGAAAAAGACATCTTTTATCTGTCAGCCAGTAAATCTCACATTGAGTTGCAAACATACTGGAGAGCTAGAATTCAGCAAGACCGTTTTTATGAATAGAAACATTTTCAGAATAGACACTCTCCTGAACACACAGTTGTTTTACAGGAATTAAAGAAGTCCTTATGGTGGATGGATAAGCCAACTCAGGATAAAATAAGAACGAGACTATACTTTGAACTGCTGTTTGAACAGAACCTTTTTGAAGAACTTAAGAAGTTCTGAGTTTTGTTAGTCTTTTTTGCCTTCTTCCCTGCTTTTCTCTTTTCAGGCTTAATTGGAAGCAAATAGTATACAACACAAGATAAGAGGCTTTTTTGCAGCATTACTGACATGGAATATGTCAGATTTGCAGCAAAGGTTTTTCTGGTTTATCAACATTACAGAATCCTCTGTTGACCAAAATCCAAATATACCAAACAGCACATCAGCTACAACGGCCACCACTGTTAGCCTCATCTCTTCAGAACAGCCATAAATCTGAAAGAATGCAAACTAAGTATGAGAAAACATCGAGTTTTCCTCAAATGGATGATCACGACACTTCCAGGTCATCCAGTAAGTAGTATTCCATCCCTTGCACCATCTCTGCCTTTTTAGTAACAGATGATTGATGAGAGGACTCCAGAGGAAGCTGCAGAATATAGCCCCACTGAGAGCCACCTCTGTTCTGAACTTTTGTCTTGGTTTCTACAAATCCTTGCCAATTGCAGTGATTCAAAGAAAATAGTCTCTCAATGAGAGAAATAGTGGCTGTTGAGACAACCATTTCACCAAAGGAAAATTCCAGATCCATTGTCAGTTCTTTTAGCAATTCTGTGCACTTATGCAGTACTCTATATTTGAAAGCATTGTAAAAAAAAAAACCAACCATGAACTAGCTGATTCTCTCAGAAGCCCCACAAAATAGATACTAACTTTTTTAGAGTTGGGACACTTAGTGCTAGAGTTGACAAGACCTTAAAGATCTGAAAGAAACTGGACCAGCACTGACATTATAAATTGGGGAATTCCTATCCTGTGGTCACCAGTTCAGATTTTTAAGTAGCTCATCTTTACCTCAATTACGTTTTCTGTATCTAGAGATTACATGTTACGTATTTTTTGATGATGCACATTGAAATCAAAAAAGGGTTAATTTTATAGTCAAAATTGCTTAGAAATTATTAAGTAAGTGTCTTTAGAGTGTTCATTTGAGAGAGTGTCCTGATGATATAATAGTACTTAGCTCATACCGTAGTGCTGCTATCTTACGTTGTCTTGGCTGAGTGTGTTGTTTAACTGTACTGAAAGAACCATGTGACAAGTTCTGTCAAACCGCGCTAGGATATATGCAGTAATACTTAACAAAAATTAACTGTTGCCACTCCTTGAACACTTGGATGGCTTTAGGCAGATATTAAAGTAGTAGCAAAAATGTATTTTTAGGAAAGAAAGATACTAATTCCAAGGGACTGCTAAATACCAGGTTCAAACTCCTGAGTTTACATGTATTTCCAGCCTGTTTCCTGTCTGAGAGCTTTATTCCAACCACATCCATTTTCTTTACGTAGGGAATATCTGGTTCTCTTTAATTGGAGCTGCACTTAGGCTCAGATCTGCAAGTGTTTAAAGTGCACAGTGACAGAGCCTAAGTGCCTAAATGAAATCTTGTGATCCCAAGAACCTCTTCTTAGCTTCTGTCTGCCCTGATTGTGCTGAAACTTCCCAATTGCATGAGATCCTTAACTTAAAGAGGACTTAGAAGTGCCGCTGTTTCAGGAGAAATCAACGGTGTAGCACCTGTTTTCCTCAGAGATCTCTCTGGATCCACAAATTAAATGCTGCTCTGTGGAGGTTTATGTCTCCTCTCGCTGAAGGAGGGGTCAGAGATGTGTTTGCCGCTTTTGGGGAGAGTGACCCAACCGACAGAATTGCAGATCTCGGCCAGATTCTCCAATGTTCTTTATGAAATTGTTCAAACTGGCCATTAAAAGACTAATTTGGCTGCAAGAAGAGATTTCTATCCTACCTTAATGAATTGGGTAATGAAGCAATTTTAATACTTCATCCATGGCCATTCAATGTACAATGAAAAGGCCATAGAAGCAAGTCTGGAAGCTGGAGGATTGTCGTCTTGGCTGCATACCTTACCTGCCATGCTAGCAGATCATCATTGTGCTACTTAACTTTCCCATCAAAGCGAGTTTTCTGCATCTTGTAGCATCTTCTAGAGAGACTTACTGCATTTTTCTGGTCAGTAATTGCAACTTTAATGCCTGGTGGTTGGAGCAAGTCTTCAGGAGCAGCAGGGTGTGAGTTTGTAGCCTTCAGGCAGAGGAGGGCTGGCCCAAGCTTCTCCGTTCGCCCATGAAGCCGGTCATTCTTAATCATTGAACTGCTAGGTGTGTGGGGCATGGAGAGCTGTAGGCACTGCCCTTCCTCCATCCTCCTCCAGTCATGTTCAGGGGAGCTAGGTGGTCCCTTCTCTCCTCCTGGAAGCCGTGGCCTGGGAAGATCCACAGGTAGAAGATACCATTGAATTGTGGGTCACAAGGGCAAGGAGCGGCTCCTCAGTAGCAGTGAATTCAAACACCAGTGGGGGATATTATTTAAATACTGTCCCTGCTACTTCCTTACTGACTGACACAGATCAGTCTCTGCTTAGTGCTTAAGGCATCTAATTCTGTACACTATACAGACAGCTTATGTGCGTAACTGGGAGGAGTGCGTTCATGTATGAACGGTGTGTTCCCACTCTTGTCTCCATAGGGAAGATGTTGATTTTTATTTGGTTTATGTGTGGGAGGTTATTGAGTAGGTTTTGTTACTGGGGTTCAGTTGCTGGTTGTGTTACTGGTGGGTTACGTTGTAGGGCCTGTTGTCAGGGTGGCAACCTGGAGGCCGGGAGCTATGGGGGCTCCCCCCAGACTGGCCAGGCAGGGCCTGGCAGCCAGGGCCTGTCCCACCACCCCAGCCAGCGGCAGGGCAGCTGGGGACACTGCCGCAGCCCCATCCCCGAGCGTGGGGCACCTCCATGGGGCCAGGCCAAGGCCAGGCCCAGATGTGGGCCCGTGGCCGGGCGGGGCTGTGGGGAGCTGGAGACAGGCCCTGCTGCAGCCTCACTGGGGCAGGAGATGGCGGCCCCGGGGCTGACACGGGGCCATGGGCAGGGTGGGGGGAGTCCCCGGCAGGGGCAGTCAGGGCTGGTGGTGTCCCCCGGGCCCTGGCACCCATCACTAGTCAGTGAGTTAGACCTGCTGTGTAGCAGCTCTGCCAGATGAAAACGGTTCATTTCTTCCTGCTTTACATTTTCAGAATAGTCTTAACGATAGGTTTGCTTTCACATCCTTTGAGATTAGTCTTTATGTCAGACAATGCTTTCAACACTAAAAGGGTCATAAAAATAAACAGTTCCTGAGAGCTTAGAAAGAAAAACTGCTAGTCTTCCACTTTTTCCCTCCCCCAAATTATTTAATAATGGAATGGGAAGCTTTCCCATAATCTTTTGCTTGATTTTTGCTAATATGAACCTGTCAAAGATCACGGCATTCCTTGCTGTGTGATGTGGAGCCAGCTGGAACCAAATAATCCACCCACATTTTCCATCATCCGTGTATTCTGATAGGAGCTTCTGCTTAGCAGAAATGAGAAAATACCTGTTATTTCTTCCTTGCTGTCCTGGTGGCCATGCCAAGGCAGTTTCCTACTTGGCTGAAATCTGGCTATATCTGAATAGATGTGACCAGACCAATGATAATGAGTTTTCTGCCTGGAATCCACACCCTACTCTTATGGCAGTTCAAGAGGAAAGTAATTTAAGAAATGACACTTTCCTTTCCACTCACTGCCCCAAAGAAATACCTTCAAGGATGCATTAGGAACATTCCTCCTTTTGGCTTGAAGATGGAGAGATTTGAGTCTGTAAAAGTACCTTCCTTCATCCTCAACCTTATTCCTACAGAAAGGAGAAATACCACTTTCATGTGAGCATGTGGACCTACTTACCAGAGAACATGAGTAGCTTCTGTTGTAATTTGAATTGTACTCTTCCGAACAAAAGCACCTACAAGGGTGGGCAGCCAGTGCAAAATACAGCCCCTCAGCCCTTTGGTTTCGTGGTCTGATGGCTCTGCAGCTGTGGGAAAGAATCTCTCCCACTTAGCTTTCATATTTCCAGACTCCCTTTTGGTCTGTATTGCATCTGTTTTAAGCATTAATGTTTTGCATGTAACGTCTCTCAAAGTCTAATTCATTGCTATGGACCCACCTAGTGACGACTTTATAGATTCTTTATATTCATAAAGGCACTACATGTTTATCTTTTCATGATTTTTATTAGGTTTGGGTGTTTTTTTGATGTTTGAAGATAGATCACAGTACCCAAACTAAATGCTTTCTGTGAATACTTTCTTCATTCAGCTGTCTGTATTTAAATACTGAGAAAATAATGACACGTGGCTACCTGTGAATAAAGGTATAAGTACAAGGAGCGTGGTCACACTGTTAGGGAGATGATCTCAAATATTATAGATGTATTTTAGATCACCAGAAGTAAGAATAGTCTGTAGTCCAAATGTGAGGAAACTTTTGGTTACTGGCTAAGTAATGGAAATGGTCAGTGTTAGCTTCCAGTTTAGAGTGATGCCATGAGACCTGCACGTGCTGCTTGCAGAGATCCTCTTCTGTATCGTAACTGACTCAGTGAACGTGGTCAGTCTGAAAGCTTCTCTAGACAGGCAAACTGTAAAGAATTGGGCAATGTGCTATGGCTTTCAGCAATAATCTACTGCCTTGTTGCTTTGTGCAGTGATGTGTGAGATTTTTGGATGGCCAGAAGCAGCTCAGGAACATCTGACTCTTCAGCAACAGATGCTGAGTATCTGAAAATCCTAGACAGGTGCTCCTGGTTTATGCAGAGAGTGACTATGTGCAGTCAGGCTAATGCAACAAAGATGCATGGGATTCACTGCCCCCGCGATGTGGGATCCAGCTAAGCACACGTAATGGATCTGCTGCCTTTGTACTGCCCATGCAGGTGGGGGTGAGCCTCCTGTTATTCCTGGTGTTCGTTTACCTGTGAATCTGAATAGTCTAACAGGCTGTTTCTAAGATGTTTGCTCGCTCTAGTCCTCCCCATGTAGTATACTCACTATGTTCTATTAATAACTGAATATTCACATGTGAACAGCCATTGTGGTACACAGATTTTCTGTGTAGCAACCTTTAAAAATGAAATACTATTCATTGAATATCTGGTATGTTAGGAATAGGTCCTGGATAGATATCAGAAAGAGTGGTAGGGAGACTGTGTATACTTAGCAATAATGAAAGCGGTGTTCATAGCTAAAATTCTAATGAAGCAAATACTTGGTAAACTTTGTAAGTAGGTAGTTTTTTAGAAGAAAAAAATGACCTGTCAGGTTTTGGTTAACATTGAAAGCTTTCCATCCTGGTTTTATGTGCTTTCTTTCCTGCCTGTGAGAACAGTGCAAGCTTTACAGGGTAGTCACCCAAAACTCTCCAATCCGATTTGTAAATGCAGGTCATTGGATCGTTACTAAAAAATACTGTATTTCTCCTGTTATGGGCTAGTCCAACCACATCCAGAGACTACCAAAACTCTTACATGGTGTCTTAATCTAATAAAATCCCCAGCCCAGCTGCCTGATGCAGGAAGCTATAGTTCCCTCTAAGCTTTAGAGAACTGATGCCATTTCATACCTCGCTTGACAAAGAGAAACTCTGGTTTTGTAGGTACCCTCAGTAAATCAATGTATGGTGAAAGCTTATAAAGCCCTGAGGACTTACCAAGTCTAGGGAATGGTCTTGATTCCAACTTGTTTGATTTGCATCGCCCAGCATACGGTATTAGAGAAGGAAGCATGCTATTCAAGTAGGTGTGGCTTAACATTGGAGGATATAATGATTATTGCTAGCTAGAAATATAAGAGAACCCCATCCAAAACAAGCATGGTG
The DNA here is from genome assembly GCA_013399095.1 of Psophia crepitans. NCBI lineage: Eukaryota > Metazoa > Chordata > Aves > Gruiformes > Psophiidae > Psophia > Psophia crepitans. The sequence goes on along the minus strand of VWZZ01001171.1, from coordinate 614,663 downwards.
TCTTGAGGATGAGTTGGTCTGCTGAAGCTACAAGGAGCAAATTCAGATATTTACTAAAAGGCTGTCCACATCAAGTTTGTAAATAATTTTTCCCTCTGTACTATAACACTGAATAATACTTAAGGATTTTTTTTTCCTTAGTATTGTAACACAGAATAATAGGTAAGGAGGATAACGAGTTTGTTGAGAAATTAAAATATTTTCTTGTCATATTCTATCACAGAAGACCTAAGAGGGAAATCTAACCTGTTGCCAGTCTTCTGCAATATTAAGGATTAGATGCTGTCAAAGAAAAAATTGAAGAAAAACTATGTGCTAAACCTATCAAATGAAGAGCAACAGAGTACCAGGTAAATTCAGACATATCCAAATGTGCTACTGGAAATTGATGGTGAGCTCAAATAGAACTGCTAACTTAATAGGTAGTCTTTCCTTTAATATTGGCTTCTAACCTGTAAGGTTGAAAAAAGCAATTTTTCTGCTTCTCTTTAATTGAACAGTAGAATTGATGCTGAGAATTAGTCTAATGAATTTTCTTTCCTTACCTGATAAATTAGTTGAAATAGTAATAAGAAAACCAGATGTATAGATGAGTATTGTGATACTACAGTTATCCATCAGCATAGCTTTTTGTACAGAAAAATTATGTCTAATGGTCATTCCTTGAGCTTGTCAACAAGTAAAAGATGATCATTACATTTGTTTCTTTCCCCCTGAAAGAAAGGTTTTGAAAAAGAACTTCACAAATGGCTATCAGAAAAGTGATAGGAGTACTTTCAAGAATTAGATAGTCCTCTGTGACAGCAGACAAAACTAAAAGTATACTGTCAAAGTTTGGTGTAGGAAAGCTACAACAGGAGTATCCAAAGTCTTGAGCCTTGTAGGTGGTGTTTCACACACACACATACACACATGCACGTATATGTATGTATATATAAAAAAATTGAAAATGACCGTGACCAGTGGTACAGAAACGTTTGTGTCTGAGGCAGACACACTCAAGTCAGGACTGGAGAAGACAGTAGAGGACTCCAGGCAGAAAGATGGGCAGAACAGCTATACAGGTGTGGTGTTGACAAGCGTGGAGTGTTGTATGTTGGGCAGAAAAATGGATGTGACAGCGCTTGTGAGCGCAACTCTGATCACTTGGGAGTGGAAAGAAAGATAACCCATGTTTCCTTATCAAACACTTAAAGTAGATTGAGTGATCCAAAGACAAGATTCAGTTGTTGAAAAATGGAATAAGAAATAATATTGAAAATAGCAGAGTGGGATGTGTCAGTAGTAAGACCTTTCCTGTAAAACTGAGATCCTTATGGGTTAGGCTACCTGAAGCATGTATATAGCAGAAACCAATGAAATTCAAAGAGAAGCAGTGCGAATTGTAATCCTGAATAGACTTCTGTCTGAGGAAAAGGCTAAGAAACTGTTTAGAGAAAAAATTAATAATAAAACTGGAAGCTTATGAAATGAAAGAAAGTAAGATTGGTTGCGTATTACTTTTTTCGTTATTACAAGAACAAGAAGTCATTCAGTCAAATGCAAAGTAGAAAATAGTCTTTTATGCAACTTGTAATTCACTTTTGATCCAGATTCCCAGAGTACTTCCACATCAGAGAAATAAAATAAGAGACTCGCATGTTTATCTCTGCATTATGTGTCCAAATACAAGATTTTGGAGTTAGCCATGAAAAATTGCTCTCCCCCGTCTTTGCGGACCACCCCTCTAGCAGGTGAGGTTCTGTAACACATGCCAGGCTCTGTCTATCTCGCTTGACCAACTGGGGGTGTCTGGACATCAGTCAGCTGTGATCCTCAGAGGGATGTTGTGGGCTCATGGTTGGTATCTCATGGTATCAGACTTGGTCGTGTGCTTGCTGGTTTCTTCTTCATGTATTGATATTTTTTCTGTCTTATAAAATTTGGGATTTTATATTTGAAGCCACTTTATACTTGGGCCATTGCTGTACAAAGTAATGTGTATGCCAGAGTTAGAGCAACCAGTAGGAGATGAGGGATGGGAATAAACTTCCCTCTCTTGTTATAGAACACTTGTCCGATCTGAGTCCACCTTGCTTTGAAACAGCCAGGACATAATATAATCTCTTGTTTTGAAGCAAGCTGTAGTTTCTGTGTTTCTCGAGGCAGAGTTCTTGCTGAAATTCTGTGGTGACTTTTCGAACCATCATGAGAAAATTTGCTTTTATTAAATGACACATCTTTTTCATGTAATTAAACATAAATCCCTGGTAATGTCAGAGGCCGTTTTAATGACCTTATGTGTCATAGCCCATAAATCACTCCAAAACCTGTGATTTTTTAGAGACTGTAGTCACAAAACTCTGTATACTTGCTTTTGTGCCAAAGGCTTGTCCTGACTGCATAGAGCAGATTTTAACTTTGACTAAAGTATTGGGACCCCTCTGAGAAATTTATGGCAAGGTGAGAAAAAGAAAGAAAGAAAGAAAGGAAGGAAGGAAGGGAGGGAGGGAGGGAGGGAAAGGCCAGTTAGAAGAAAAAAAAAAAGTAAGTAAAAAAGTAGGTGTGTCAGTCTCCTTTTATTTTCCACTCAATTTGCACTTCTGGAGACGCCTGCTGCCGTTCTATTGCTAGCCCAGAATTCATTAGAAAGCAAGTTTCACCTGTGACATTCTCACATGTGAAATCTTTGCCCAGATTTTGAACCACATTGCTCTCAAGAAAAGGCAGTAGCTACATGCAAATACCAGGAGAGATGGTTGACAGGATTGATCATGTGGGGTCAAATGCTAAAAAGGTATGTAAAAATGTGATTGTGTTTCTTGGAAAAAGTGTCAAAAGAGTACTCCTGATATCAGATGTGGTAACATTCACCGTTTCTGCATTTTGACGTTTTTCTGCATATGCCTCAGGCTGTTAACATGCAGAAGTTATCTCATTTATTTTATTTTATTTATTGGACAGGGGTCAGGCACTTTGTAAATTATGGACTGCATTCTCAGGGAATCAAAATATTTAGGTTGCTTGTGAGGCTTAGTCCTTGGCATCGTGTCACTAATTACTTTTACACAACTCTGAAATAATGACAAAAGGAAAATGCATCAACAAAGAAAGAGAAATTAAACTTTGTATAACAAAACAAAAGCCACATCAGAAATAGAAAGTGTTATTTAAGGGGAAAAGCGGGTGACCAAATGTGCAGTCTGGATTCAGTACAATGTTACATGGCAAGAGAAGAGACACTCAGCTTTGGATCTTCTCCAGGCAGAGGAAAATTTATGACATAAATTTTCTTTGATAAACGTTCCTGAGCAACTTCTTTGTGTTTTAATCTTGATGACTGTGTGTCTCAATCCAGTGGTGTCTCTTTTTTTCTTTTTGTTGTTGTTGTTGGCGGCTGTGGTTTTTTTATATCTCCTTTCTGATGTTTTCGTATTCTGAATATACCTCAGTGGCAACTGTTGAAGGTCTGTCTTGCTTACAAACTAATTGGTAGTAGAAGGTAGTCAACCTTCTACCTGGATTGTACTAGGGCCTTTGACGAGTGTCCCCAGATATTCTGATTTTTCCAAACTTATGCTTCAGAATACTGTAGCAGTATTTTCTCTGGGTTTTTTTCCCCCATCCAAGGTGCAGCAGCATTCCCAGGGGCCTTTAGCATGCTACCCCAGCAATGTTTCTAGCCTCTAGGTGTCCCGCCTCTAGGTGTCCCATGTAATAAGCGATCAGAAGCGAGAGTTAAGCCTCCATAGAAACAGCAGTAACAACCAGCCATTGGTCTGTTTTATGCCATACTTACGTATTTATTTCTCCATAATAGTGGCTGAATTGGAGTCTGTGTGTTTGGAAGTAGGAGTTGAGCTTTTTGCTTTGACAGAACCAAATGGCATTAGTTTTGCTTTTACTCAGAAGTGGAAAATCACTTATAAAACTGCATCAGAGCATCGTTAAAATAAATGCAAGGATATGGTATGCTTTTGTAATTTTATAAATGAAAAAGTCTGTACACTCATTCATTGCTGTTTCAGTGCACGAGGTGTAAGATAGCAGCATGTTTATAACTCCTTCCCTTGCAGAGATGCATTTAATGTCATTAGAATCATTGCTTAATTTACAGTTTGATCTTCCCAGTGACATGTATAACGAGTTAAATATCAGTAGAGTGCATTTAATAAACACTAATTTGTATTAATCTTATTGTAGACTGTACATGACATGTAGGAAACTTCTGTGTGGTACAGTAGAAAGGGAATATATTTACAAATTTGTTCTGATTTTACAAACCGTACCTTTCGGGATCTGTATTTTTTGAAACATTTACTACATAGCAGTTGCATGAATTCTTATGATTATGTAGACTAAAAGGAGTGAAATAGATAAGGATTTACAGAATGTAAGAATATCACCTCTTTGTGTTCTTTGCCTGATTACAATTGCAGTCTGTAAACTGGTTTAGATAGAGGATATTGCTTGCAAAAGACCTAATGCTTCACTGCTCTTTCAGTACAAAGTGACTAGAAAATGGTAATATTATTTGGAAGTATTTTATGTGCTCACTTCTTCTCTAATCCAATAGAGCATATAAAATGGAGGACAACCAAGAACTGAGCTATACGTGTTTGTCTCATGCCCACCGCAAAAGAGCTCAAGCTGTTGAGCCTAAGGTGGCTGCTGGCCCTATGCTAAAAGTGTAATAGACAGTTGCAAAGGCACCAAAAGACGACCGATTCCCGTGACGAGATGCAGACAGCAGCTGTACCTGTGGGCATGGAGAACTTTGTTTGCAAACACCACAGCAAACCTCATGACCACAAGAGGAAGGCTGGAATGGTTTCACAAAACACATAGGACCGGGTGATGTGGATTATTCCAAAGCACTGTTGTGCTTTTAATTGCGTGATGCTTGTTTTTATATCAGGCAGTCAATGGAAGCCAATCTGCTTGTTTTAAATCCAGCATCCTTGGTGCGCAGGCTAGTTAAGAGCACACTGGAGTCGAAAAAGCAGTCAGAAGTACAGAGACAAAATGTGATCACTCATCCCTTTTAGTGGATAAGTTAAAAAAAAAGAATTGTTATTGAAGAAAGTGACAAGAATGGGGTGATAAAACCTGCAAGAATTATATTGAGAGCCACACAGAAAGGCCCACTGGGTTGAGCAGGAAGATCTCAATTTCAGTGCTCTTGGAATCATGCTCAACAATTATTATGTACTTTTACATATAGATCAAAGTTGCATTATTAGGATACTTAGGCTCAGAAGCTTATGTTTGGCTATAAAACTTAGGTTGCCTGTTCAAAGGAGACTGTTTCTCCCAGCCACTCCACCACACGCACACCGGGGGGGAAAGGGAGTAATTTCTGTTTGACTGGAGTTGGTTATCTGCATGAGATGAGTTCGGTTCATTGTTGGGATATCATGGCAGGCATTTACGTGTTTGTAGCAGTCATTGGAAATGACACCGAGGAGGAACGTTCCTGCTGGCATTGTCATCCGAGAGGCTGGATGGGCACTGCCAGTAAACAGGCCTGTCACTCAGAAAGTAACCATCCCGATCAGGATGGAGGCAGGGGGGAGACTGTGGGTAAGGTGAAGCTGTGGGCTTCAGTCGGGACGGTACGTTCTGTGCAAAATGACTGCTGAAAAAAGAACATATAGGGGAAAAAAAAAAGACGTAGAGCAACAGGTTCCTATTTTAGTAACATTTTATGTTCAGAACCTTAATGAGAAACTGTGAATTTGAAATCCAGTTAGCTTCTTAAATGATTTCGAGTGCAGTTCCTATCCCTGGATATGCTCTCTATTTTTGTGATTTTTTTTTTTAAACTGTCCTGTTTTTATTTAGGTTTTTTTTCAAGCTGCTGCCGTGCAGACTAAGGCTACTAAGATAAACAGTAACGAGACCCTGTAGCTAACTGACAGCATAGAGAAATAATAAAACAAACTGTGCCCATAACAGAGGTGCTGGGGAGGCATAAGATACAGTCAGGAATGTGTCCTCTTTCTAATTTTCCTTGTTTTCACAGTTAGAAGTTACTTTTTTGCCAAACCTATAGGTAAATTAATTTTTAATGTGTTTACTATTTTTATTTCTTAAAAAACAAATTGTGTTATAGTCTACATCTGTATTTATTTTGAGGTTCCTTTACCCTGGCTGATGCAGAGTGGACAGGATCAAAGAGTGCTGACTGACCTCCTTTAAAAAATTGATTAGGAACTGTATTGTAATATTTAGTGACCATGAGGGAAGTTTGAATTCAAATTGCAGATGAAGGTTCAGATTTCTTCTTTGGAGTAGTGTCAGCTCTCTTTTACAGGGAGGGTCGCACACAGATGGTAGGCCCCTGCTGAAATTGCAAGTAAATAGCTGATAAATTAGGGTTTCCCACTTGCAAATGAGATGGTTTTACTTTTTCCTTGAAGAAATTCAGTAAATCGAAAAACTCTAAATAGCACAGAAATTTCAGTCCTCCAGACCGCCTTCTCCTTCTCAGATTTTGCTATCCTATATTCAGCACTCAGTTTTGCCAACACCGAACATGCCTGATGTGGCATTTACATTCTTTAAAAAAAGCGTAGATTAGTTATATTTCTAAGAGTTAACTTCTCCTCTTGACACATGTACTTAATTCCCATTAATGGAAATGGCAGCTAGGCATGCACACTGAAAGGAAAAATCTGTTCCGAAGCATATGATCCAAACTGCATTGTAGCTAAACATTTCCATACTCTGAAGCAAGCACTCATTATTTGCGAGATATTCTTCATAGTAAATGCATCAACCCCACTCTATTCTCCCTTCGCACACTCGTAACCTGTTCCAAAACACCCTTTCTCAGAAATCTTACAGATTCGTTCTTAATGCTGCAGTTGTTTTGGATGTGTGCCTGAAAAAGAAAATCCATTTAGAATCTTCAGAGTTTTGCATATTTTCTGTGAGAATTTTCCAGTAAATCATTCTGTGGAACATGTTACATTTCCTTGGACTTTGTAGGTCTCTATTATTAAAACCTATGGTGGAAACAACAAAACCCAAAAAGCTCTTTTTTTTTTTTTTCCCCCCAGCACTTCCTTTCCTCACTGTATTGCGATATCTGCCAAAGGCACTGGGCTGAAGTGCTATCATTTAATGATTTTAAAAAAAATAATGTTTCATTTTAAGTTTTCCTCCTGCCAGTATGCTTGTATAAAGACCCGTGGATTCTGTCTGTGCAATATTCCAGAGTTAACGGTATTTCTAATTTGAACTGGGTGGTTAATTGATTTTTTTGGTTCACCTCTTGAACTGGAGAACCACAATAGTGACAAAAAAAATTAAAAAAATCAGTTAAGCACAAAAATTCAGATAGGAGTTTATAATTTGAGTTGTTCCTCCTCACCCAAATGAAAATCAGAGCTTTTTTCCTTTAGTTCAACTCAAATTGTCCTCTTTTACCTGGACTTGTTTGTTTTGAGCATCCCTTAAAGGAAGCAAAGCAAGAGAAATGCAGGTTCATTGAACTGCTGGGGGGAGGTTTCATTTTTCTCATCACATGAAAGTATTTGAACTTGCATCCTGAATTCTCAGTTTGGGAACAGAATTGAGAGAACTGAACGTGGATCTCCCAGATTGTAAGGGGGTTTTGTAACTGCGACCCGCTCGATAAAAAAGGATATCAGGGCTTGCTATTACTAGTCAAAAGTTTCAGGACAAGGTAAAACTTGGTATGTTAAAAACTGGACAGTTGCATATTACATACACTTTCTTTTTTCTCAGTTGGTGCTTATTTATCCCAGTTCCTCAGTTCTTCCCCTTTCTGATACGATAGAGCCTTTGTGATACGTCCTGGCAATTTCGGAAAAGCAAGCCTTAAAGTTAATAGGATATCATATGTAGAAAGGTTTCAGAGATTCCCCGAAACCATTTAACTTGCTTTTCCTCCCTCTTGCAATTGCAGTAGAACTTACTGTAAGAACATAATTTTATGGATAAACCTATATGACGGACTGTTAAGAGTCCAGTAATAACAGTACAATGATAACAGTAATACAATATTAATACAATAGCAACAGTCAACTTTTTTCCTCCTTTTTGGACCCAAGTCTGTTTCCCCCCATTCAGCTGGGAGAGGGAGCTCAGTAGCGGCAGAAAACTTAAGGTGAAGGAAACCAGGAGGGGGTTGTAGGTACCTGTGCACAAAATGTACTGGGGTGAAAGTGAACTAGGGTAAGGAAAAGGAAGGGCTCATGACAGAAGCCTTCAGGGGAATGATCTCTACTTCCTTTCTCCCATTTCCTCTCCCCTTCTCGGCTCACTCTTCGTCTTGTTCAGTTACCTTTGTTTTCTCCCCTGAACATTTTGTTGCTCCCCCTCTTTATTATGGTTCTTTGTGCTTCTTCCTAATCTAGCCAATGTCCTCTTCCATAATTCCTGATGTTGATGGTGATTGCTCTGGTTTCTAATCATATTAGCTGAGAGCCAGCAACCAAGGAGCCCCATTGTGCTAGGCATAATACCAGCTTGCAGGAGTATGTGATCGTCGCCCTGAAAAAGCTCAAATAGGAAATTATATAGGAAGGGGTAAATATATGTGAACAGGCAAGGGAAGGATGTGGTAGAAGAAGGGCAGCTGGGGAGTAGACCTGAGTTGAAAAAAGGATATGAGGGCAGAGAGCTAAGTGGAGCTAACGCATTGTCAAAATGTGGTAGTCCTATTCTGCCAAACCTGTTGACATTTTTTTGAATAAAAGGTGGTCTGAATTTTCCTCCAGATGGGGCCTTCTGAGTGTCTTCTCTGCAAAATTCTCTTAAGGCCAAGTATGAGGAAATAATCGGGGAAGCAAAGCAAGAAGTGGCACGGAAGGAACAGCATTTATGGATGGGCAATGGTGCATCCAGGGAAAATGAAACCAAGAAAAGGAGCCTCACAAATACAAATACAGCAATGATGTATGTTTTAACCCAATAGTAGATGTAAAAGTAATGCCTCTGTGGGGAAAACAGCTAAAATGTACGACGTTTCAGCAGTGTAGGATCTGTTGTTGGCTGTGAGGCACATGGGATCTTTGTTTCTCATCCTTCTTGCCAGAGTTGGCGAACTGTGTCAACTTGGGCAAGCTACTAAGCCTGCCTGCATCTCAGTTTCCTTATTTGAGGCCAAATTCTCCTACTAAGTAGCCTCCTACTCCACACAGAGATTTGCTGATTTGAATGGAGCCCCTGCGGAGTGAGATACTTTTCAATACAAATAAAGTTTTGGAATCGGCCCTAATTATATTTATTACCTGCAGAGGAGTAATGTGAGACTTAACATGGTTTGAGACCCTCAGATGAAAGAGAAAGTATGTGGAATTGTTCTTTTTAATCATCTGCTGCCTTTTCAGTGTCTACTTCATAGCTGTCCTAAAAGGGCTAGCTACTAAATAACAAATGAAAAATCCTTGTACATATTAACTAGGTTTGTCAGACTCCTATGAATGGACCTCTGTGGAAAATATTATTTGCTAGGGGCTACTGAAGGAAGTCAGTTTACCCTGCCCCACAGTGAGGAGCCATTAGATCTACCTCATGCCAGAAGTTGACAGATTGTACGCGACTCCGCTCTGAGCGCTGTGGCGGCGTAAGGCAGGCTGGAGACAGCCTTCGCAGATCCTCTCTTACGAACCGCAGCGAAGGCGCCTTTGCAAACTTAGCTTCGGCGTTCTGTTTCGTGAATGGTCTAATGCTCTTTGGGGATGATGTGCGTAAGTTACAAGCGGGTTTGCTACTCGTGGTTTAAATGATCGTCCCAGACTTCCAGCTATTGATGCGTTTATGCCAACATTGGACTGACTGGCCCTTGTGTGAGCCTGCTGGTTTATAACACACGCATTGAGGGAGGAAAGGAGTGAATTAAACAGTGTGGCTGTTGGATATTAATAAAAATAATAAGCTTTTCTGTTTGGATTTTTTTTAAGCCAGTGGGCATGAAAATGCTGAACATTTTATGGCCGCTTTGTGCGAATATGTGTATGTATTTCAGAAAGTAAACTTGCTTTCTGCGTGTCACTGGGAGGTAGGGATAAGAGGGGAAGAGAGGGGGCAGTGGACCTAATCAAACTGTTGTGGGGTCAAAACCTCATGGTTTTTAAAGGCCCTTAATGTTGTCCAGCTGCAAATTAAAGGAGGAAAAAAAAAAGAGAAAGGAATTAGGGCTGGGGAACTGGAAAGAATGGAGTATAGATATGTGGTTGTATGTGGGGGTGTGTGCATGTGTGTGCTAAAGACCAGGGAGACCAGTGGGTTTTTTTTTCTTTTTCTTCCCTATCCCCCCGTTACTGCGAGCTCAGTGCCAGGCTGGACACGGGCCGCGCAGACTATTGAGGCATTGTGCGCTCCACTGCCAGAGTAGCCCCCAGCTAATCCCCGGGGCTTGGACGGGAATTTCCCCGCGGCGTCCTCCCGGCCGCTGCCCCCCTCTCCCCGCCGGGGCGGGCTCGGGCGGTG
>VWZZ01001171.1:471366-602022 GCA_013399095.1 Psophia crepitans | reverse complement strand
TGCCGAGCCCCGGAGCCCGGCCGCCCCGGCGGTGCGCCCGCGGCGCGCAGCTTTGTTCCGCTGGCTCGGAAGCTGCCGTGCCCCCTGCCCCCAGCCCGCCCTCCGCCGGCCCGCCGAGCACACCGAGAGAGGTGCCTTCCTCGGCAGCACCTCCCCGCCCCTGCCCGGGGACTCCGCGGGAGACGGAGGATGCCCGGTGGCGGGCGAGGCGGGGGCTTCAACTTCCAACCTCACCCTCCCGTCAAACTTGGGAAGGCGCTCCGCCGAGCACATGACCTTTTGTTGATCTAGCAGGAGCGATTATTTTTAGGCAAGTTAACATCCCGGCCCTCTGTCAGCAGAACATCCTTCTGCCTGAGGAGGGGAGGAAAGAAGGAAAAAAAAAAGTGAAACTCTTGTCTCCAAGTTTTGGCCATCGTCTCTCTCGCAGAGTGCGAAGAGCGGGGTTTGGGTATGACGAGCGGGGTTTGGGTATGACGTAGATGCGCCTGTCTCCCCCTGCCCGAAGTGGGAGCCTTCCCTGCCTGGAATTAAGTTTTTGCTGTCACTGACGATGGCGTGTGACCCTTGAGAGTTTAGTCCTTATTTCATATGATCTGGCGCTCCTGAGAGGTTTTGGAGCGTTTTCTCAGGCGCTTGTACACACTTCCATTGATGATCCGGCATCCTTTCCCTCCGGCTTAATTTTTAAAGGTTATTAATAGCCCCTTATGCGGCTGCAGTAAACAGTCCAAAACTTTCATTTCTAAGCGGTAAATACAAGAACGCCAGGATGCGCGTTACTTAGGTTTTTCTCATCTTCGTGAAAGCTACCTCCTGTATAAACATTTGGTTGTATCTGACTATGCAATACAGGCTAGGTGCTAGACCAGCTGGTTAAAAATATGCTAAGTCAAGCTGTTCATGGTTCAAACCTACTGAATTTGATAGTAAAGGCATAGAAAAGAAGGCAAGATAAAAACATTTTAAGTGGGCTGAGGAACACGCATGCAGAGAAGGGACAGGAAAGAACGCTTGAATTAAAAGATCGGCGAGAAATAAAATTGGGAAATGCAGAAAAGATCTATTCTAACGCTTTCAATCCTCATTCTGCAACTAGAACGCTTCCTTACTAGAAAGTAGAATTGGCATGGTTGCACTGCTCCAAGGTCGTCTTTAAGACAATTAATTTTCCAGACTAACTTGGAATACTTGGCGTTTGCCTTTGGTTTGTTATCATTACAGTAATAGAACAAAATTGGTTTTGTTCACGTGCATTGTGTTAACTTAGTTCAACTACCTGAGGAAACCGTTACTGTTTCTGGTGTCGAATCTGATCTAGCATCACGATCGTGCGTTTGCCTTGCTCATACAATTAATAGCTTCAAGTATTTAAGTATTTCGTATGCTTCGCTAAGATTATACGTAGAAATAAGCGAGCGATTTCGATTATTCTTTGAACTTTGTGATCAGCAGAATACTTGTAAACTCTGTGAAGCAGAATGAAGTCCTTTCATTTTCTAGTTGGGGGACTTTATTTTTTTAAGCTGAAGTCTCTCTGCATTCTAAATGTATATTTATATAAATTTTATATATGGATAAATAATTTTGGACAAAACATATTCCTTAGAAATAGAATGAGCTTCTCTACTCTCTGCCCCCCCCCCCAGGCATACGTTTCATTTTCAGAGATCCCAGCTTTGCTCTTGTAAACATTCTAGTTAAATAATCAATACGCTGCTCTCCTTTTGCTATGCAGATAATAGCAAGCAGTAGAAATGGGAAGCAATAAAAATGAACCTCGGGACATATACATTTTTTGTTGTTTTTTATTTTTTTTTACCGTTTTCCCTCTGCAGTTGAAATTGACAATACAAACCAATATCTCTGTTAATCATTACCATTTGTTTACATTGTGTGTGTTTGACTACAGTTACACACACATACACAGAGTAGATACTGTCCATGTAATATACGTGTGTTTATCAGAAAACAGCCACGAGGACACACGTTCTCTCACACGGAGATACACAGACCCTCAGACATACACATGCTCACAGAGTTCATGCGTGTATAAATGCACGATGCACAGATGATTGTTTTTTAGACATTTATGGTAGGTTATTTTCTCAGATTCTCAGTAAACACAGTTCTTGGAACACACTTCTGCAGTCGCTGGGGTCCAGCATGTCGTATCTGCATGACCGACTTCAGGTTTGTTATTACTATCCATCTCCCACTATTCTCTTTTAAACTTGAATAGCAAATTACAAGGAGGTAAAGATTTATCAAGCGGAGCTGTTTGCAGTTCAGATTCAGAGCGTCTGTATGTATCTCAGGAGGTTATTCTTCTCTCCCTGTCATCTTTCCTGTGATGTTTCAGTGTATCCTGGTAAACTGCAAACAGTTCAGAAACTTTCAGTCGCCCCCACCAAAGGGATCTGAGTCAAGGGGACTTCTCTTGTGTGTCTGTGGCCGTTATCAGGGGGCATTTGCGATAAACACTTGGAATGAAAATGGTCCTCAGTGTCAGACGAATAAGCATTCATTAATTCATTCAGCATCACTAGTAAATTGCAGTAGGTTTTGTGAATTAGCATGTATAATTAATTACCGTACCAAAAATGTGAGGGTTTTTGTCCTTTCCTGAGAAGTTACTTGCATGTCTTTATTTCTGTTTGTGGCGGTTCAGCTGCTTGATTGAGAAGAGCATCAGAATGCGTACGCTGAGGGGGATGATGTTTGCAGAAACGTCGTAGGAAGAAATTAGAACTGGAATCTGCTCCGTTTGTTACACAGGGAAAGGAGAACTTCTGGGATGTACTTTGGGATGTACCTGTGGCACTCTGAATTGGCTCTAAAGGTCTTGAAAAGAATAACTCTCTTGTTTGAGTTTTCTTTTTTTTTTCTTTTTTTTTAAAGACGGGTCCTTATGCTGAAATATAACAAGTATGGCCACAATAGAAAGTAAGTTTACTTCATTGAGGAAAAGGTAGAGATAATGTGGCCAGAAAAATCGTGGACAGCTGTGAAATTTACAGGATTATAAAATCTCAGAAATGCCCAGCGTAAAGTTTTAATGTCTTAATAAAAATCTGATAAATGAAAAATAGATAAAGTGACTGCTTAACAATGTCCCTAGTGTATGGAATGTTCTTAAACCCAAATTAATTACTGCATATTTACATTTCTCTGTAGAGTGAGAGAGGCTACACTAGGCATCCAGACAGAATGAAATCCTTTCTCTTGTCCTTTTTCATTCTTTTCTTTTTCCCTTTTCTTTTTTTCTTCTCTTATTTTTAACATGCCAGTTCAAGGTACAGAGGTATGCTGTGTTTGTGGAAGAAAGAAGGATAGGTTAGTGCTTCCATAGGAAAAGAAGGAAGAGCTAGAAAAGACAAAAGGTGTGGGTGGGAGAATGGGGATGGAGACAGTAGAACAAGTTTAACATTTACAGACACCAGTTCTCTGCGCTTGAAGCATTCTCTGTGCTAGTGACTGGCTTGTAGAGAGGAAAGGCTCAAGGATGTAAAGCAAGCCTCTGCTGGGAGGAAAAGAATATACTTAGCTGCTTCGCTGCTGCACTGCACGAGTCATTTCAGACTCCCACTGAATTTATTTTGGGGTTGTACCAACACTGTCAAATGGAGAAATCATTTTCCTAAAAGGAAACTTTGCGTATTCCTAAGTGCTTTTCTTAGCTAAAGTTACCCTAAAAGCTTTCTTCTTCTTCTTCTGCGCTTGCTGAGAATTTTGGAGAAAGAATCGTACCTTTCTAATAACCGGCTTGCTCAGAATGACGTCCCACTCTCCTAAAATCTACCTGTAGAAGTAAGAGTGATTATTCCTTCATTTAAAAGAAAACGATGAGATTTCTTTAGCATCGGGCTGAATAGCTTTACCTTCCACTGAGATCTTTTGAGAAAAGGACATTACCGCTTACATTTGTGGGTCTAGGGGTCTGGGATCTGCAGAATAAATACAGTGCCGGTTGAAAGTTTCAGACAGCGATTTTTCGCAGTGACGAAAATTAACATGATTTTATTTCTTTGAGATAAGGCTGAAGGAATTAATGCGTTTGCAGACTGCTCATTAATGTCCTGCGTGCGCTAATTTCATTTGTTGTGCTTATGTTTAGCGAGGAAGAAGTTGACTGTTACAGATTATGGATTTTAATGAACATCTCAATAATTTACCAGTTGCTGAAATTGTGAACTAGACTTGGAAGGCAAAAGCCCAAATGAGAGAGTTGATGAGTGACACGCCAGCCCGCACAATTCGACTGTTGTATTCATTGCATTCGAATCAAATCAGGAGTTTGGCATTACTAATTCTGGGTGGCTGGCTCATCATATGCATTCAAGGAGTTAATTAAAACACACACAAACACATACACACGCTCTCCCACCAAGCATCTTGCGATGTTTATGTGCATAGTGTGTTTGATTGGTACCTTTAGATAGGAGAGGAATTGTTTTTCCTTCTCTTGCTGTCCAGAGATCTTAAATATATAACCAGTTTACAAAATATTTACTACTTCTCAGGGAGCTTTTAACGAGCATTTATGGCTTTATCGTTTAGGAAGCATATAGTATCTGCTTGAGTTACTTAAATGTGAAACTCCCAGATAGGATAGGCATACGTGTCTGTGTAATGTGATATATCTGTAGCTGTATGAAATACACTTTTACAATATTTATCCAGGGAAGAGAGTATCTCCTCCCAAGGTAGATTTATAGGGTTTTTTGCATACTTTTCATACTACACTTTTTAAAAAAAAAAAAAATCTCTTTATGTTGAAGAGAATACCTGCATGTTTGCTTGTCAGATACCTCTGCTTTCACAACTCTTGCAGAAGTCAGTTTGACATCCTCTTGGCTTTCTATTTTTTTTTTTTTTTTAATTATTAATTTCTAGCTTAGGCCTTATTAGAGCATAATTAACTCTTAAGTGGAGGGGGAAAAACGTGTTGTCATGTTGTACCTACACACTGGAAATATTCAATGCCTGTGAATTCTGCTGCTGTAGTCAAGAGAAGAGCTCACAGTGATAAATCAATAGCTGTAGTACATCTCTGCTGATGGCAAGGAGTTTGTTTAACAAGTAGCATTCTTAAAAGCAAAGCACTTTTCCCTTTTAAAAGTATCTGTGGGTTTTTACCTAACTTGGAAAATGTGTGAAGTTACCCGAACTTCCTACGAAAGGTACAATTACGTTGTATTTGAGGATGCTGAAAACAGCTGCAAATTAAGCAAATCCTTGTCACATTATTGTAATACCTGAGTCAGAACTTGCTCCTCAAACTTTTGAAATGGGTTGTGTTTTTCTCTTGAGTTTTCAGCTTTGGGCAGCGGGCAAGGGCAAGCAATTGTATGCACTGTACCTGGCAGGGATTTACGGCATTTGTACCTTTCACATCGCCTCTCAGAGACCCCCTGGCGAAAATGCCGCTGCCGTGAGCGGCCATAAAGTTTTCACCCACGCCTTTGCTGAGGGTTATGATGCTAGCCTGCGGTCTGCCACACGTCCCACCTCTCCCACACCCTACGGAGGGGCTGACTTGGTCCCAGTGGCTTGTGCCTCGCCTGGGGCCGGGGCCAGGCTGAACCTTTGGCCAGCGGCTGCCAGGGGGGCAGCCGGGAGCCCTGTATGCCGCAGCCTCCGCTCGAGAGACGCCGCTTGTCACCTCCGTGCCGAGCCCAGCCTTTGCCAGCCTGAGAAGCCAGGAGTCTCTAAAAGTTGTTCCTGAGCCCACATGTCCTTCTGACAGTGTGAAGTGCTGAGCGCGGTAGTTGTTGGGAGAGAGCAAATTTAGACAAGGTTTTGGAAGAATTTTGGTAAGCATTGCTTGCAGGGGCCATGGTACTTGAGAAGAATGTAAGGAGTGAATGGAAATTGTGAGATGTGCGGTGGTAATTCAGAGAAGCTGTCGGTCTTTTTTTAGAACAGATGCAATTTTTTATTTTTTGAACAGAAAAAGAAGAGAGTAAGACACAGGTTGCTAGGATTATTAGACATTAAACACGAAGTTCAGGAGTGTTCGAGGTGCTGCCCGTGGTATTGGGGGGGAGCGGTGTTTGTTTTGAAAGAAATTTGAAATCGTTTTCCTACCTTTTATTTTTGATCTGACATGGCACTTCTCTTCAACTTGCCCTTTTGTCACCTTAAGGAAAAAAAATCAGCATGACGATATTATTTTTGACTTGTAGAACTCTGAGAGTTGAAGGGAAAATGAGAAAAAGCTTGGGACTCCTTTTGAAAGTTTGAAGTGGCTTTGACCTTGTTTTCTTTAAAAGTATTGTGGGATTAATCAGGTAACGTTTCTCAATTCTCAAATTATAATTGTAGGAAAACCAATAGAAAATATTTTTAGAATTTATGCTTGGTATTCCAGATTTCCTTTTTATCCTTTTTTTCTGAAAGTTCAAGTATGGACATTTGTATCAGTAACTGCTCTTTGAGAATCAGTAACTGCTCTTTGAGAGATAAAATAATTTTATTTTTGTTTTACCATGTACTTCTGCTTTTGTGTTTTCTCAAGTTCATATAGACGGTCTTCATTGTAGGTTTTGGTTAGGGTTTTTTTTTTTTCCTAGGATGTGGGTGTCTGCTTGCTATTTGATCTAAATATATCATAAAACGTTACCTTAGGGCTAATTTTTTTGTGTGGCTGTATTATAGTCTTACTACTATGTATTTGTTTCTGTCTTACTAATCTTAACATAATTCTGTTACTTTTGGAGGCAAAAATATAAGCAGAGTGAGTAGAAATTTGATTTTCTTGTCTGAATAATCAGGTTCTTTTTAGTGTTGAGGAGCTCTGTGTGGATGGGCTATGTGTTATTCTTATGTAGTTAAGACTATTGTCTACATCTAATGTTCTTCATTGAACCTTTGTAGTTCTAGCGAAAAAAGGCCTAGGAATGACAAACCCACACAGTTTGTCATCCTCTTGGTTTCTTTGATGCTGAGCTTGTAAATTTTGTGATTTATTATTGTTATTTTTAAAGAATGGGAGAGTGAAAAAATGCCTCATTTTTCATTCGTTCTTCTCGCAGGTTGGCTATGGGCAAAGATAATCTATCTGACAGTGAGCTGGAGTTACTTGCCAACTCGGTAGATAGCATAAAAGTAAGGAACACGTTAGTGGTTCTGAACAATGTTTAGGTTAGTTATTCCTTTTTCACCATAGTTACATGACAAGATTTCACCAAACTTTTTTGGCCAATTTAAACAGTGAGCTTAAAAAACCATCAGGACTATGTGTACCCATGCGTACAGACGCATTCATATTCTCTGTAGTTTGGTATGTCCGTTTACTGGGTTGTATTAAGTTGTGTTATCATCAGTTTATTGGGAATCCTAAAGAGGCTGCGCTTTAATAGAGGGTGATGTGACAAATGCGTTGCCATCGGAAAGACCGAAGTGCATCTCTGCGTACAATTTTTATAATTTTGAGGTGTTCCTTGTTTCAAGAGAGAATGTTTGATGAAGGGCGTGAAGCGTGCAGTGTCTTCTCCCCTTTTGGGGTGGCCTACCTGAGTCAGGGTTGAGCCACTTCAGCAGAACTTTGTGTCAGGAGGGAGTTTGGGTTTGCTGTAGTGCTGCCCAGGCTGTATTTGACTATAGAGAAGTCTTCTGTTTTCAGAGACATTCCCTTAGCGGCCTCATTACATTCACTTTGTAAAACAAGACTGAAAACATTTTCTCCAAAGGTTTAGTCAAGTTTCTATTCATAGGGTTTTCTCCCTAAATTTCGATGCTGTGGCCTCACTGGGGCAGAGGCTTTTTTGGATAGAAATGAGATGTGTGGGAAGGTGATGGTTGGTAAGGGCGGAGGGAAGGATGTTCTTACCCGTTTGGCATGTCTATTAACAAACTGGGTCATTTTGTTGTGTTGTATTTACATGACTTGTTCCTGTGCTGGTGTGAAATGTGAATCACCAAAACATGATGATTATTTAAAAAAAAATAGGCTAAATGAAACAAAACTGAAATAGAACTGAAAGGCTAAATGAAATCAAATGAAAACAGAACATGCAACATTATTCTTTTGGTACAGTTTCCTTCTGCAGTTGCTGAGTAAAGCCACATAGATTCTTTTCCATGTCTGTTGAAAATATTCAGGCTTTTGAGTCTGAAAATCATGGAGCCACAGAAAATACATCTCTCCAGGTTCATCCTTTGGTTTGGTATTTGCTCATGGGCTTTGAACATTTAAGTAGATATTTATGATCAGTGTGTTGTAAAGAAGGCTATTGATTCTCATCTTTGTCAAAACCATCAAGTTGATTCTGGTTTTCAACTGAGATTAGAATTTGGCAGAATTTCTCGGTGGAAGGCTCAAATCTTTTGCTTATGTTTTCTATCTTCTGCTCACTTTTGCTGTTCTTGCCTAAACTCTGAAATGAATTGTGTGACTTGGGAAACTATATCAGGCTATACCGTTTGCATGAAATACCATGCAAAGTATGGGAAAAATACCGTGCCACTCTCAAGTATGCCATGCATCTCTTTTACAGATAATCTGCATGTGTATTAGTGTCATTGATTTAGTGTGTTTTTGTAGAGTGCAAGCATCCTGAATCAGGACCCCATTATGCTCGTCACTGTACAAACACAAAAAAGAAGGTTTCTTTCCATTCCACAGAGCAGCCTTTGTGCTTAGAGCTTAGGGTAATATCAATGTGTCTTTGTATGGGGAAAATTCAGAAACGGCGAGTAGGTAAGAGATCTCTAGCATGGTTCGTGAATGAGATTTCAGTCCTGAAACCATGCTTTAGAATTTTTAAATTGAGCAATATATGTGCATGTGTATTCTCTCTCTGTATATTTTTTAGACGTGTGTACGTAGAGGTTCCTTTACTCTTAGAAGTACTGATAATATTAATAATAGATTCATACTTCCTATAAAGTCTTTTGATTAGGAATGCAGAGCATTTGGAAGGCATTAATGTACAAATCATCAAGATTTCTGGGCTCTTTAGATTGAGAAGCAAGATTAGCCTCAGCCTATAGATGAAAAAAACTGAGGGATGGTGTCACAAAATCATTTGCATTGGGTGGGTATAAAAAGTAGAGATACTGACTGCTAGTCCTGTTTTTTAACCTCAAGACCCTCCTTTTCCTTCTTGAGATCCTAAGAACTGCAAATTACAGACTTCTGTCTGTCCAATTATAATTTCTAAAGGTCTCATTCTAGCAAGATAACTGTAATATTCAAATTACTTAAATATGTAAAATAGGGACTTTGGAGTATAATTAATAATATAAAATAAAGAAATATTTACAACCCCAGCCACATCGGTTAGTGCTGGGAGGGAATACTGTCTGTAGCCCCTCCAGTTATCTGAGCGTGCTTCTGAACTAACTCCCTACCTGGAGGCAAGTTTGGAGAACTGGAGTTAGGTAGCAGCACCGCAATGTTTAAGCAGCAAATTGAGAGACAGCGTGTGCTACGAACAGTAAGGTAAAGGGTTTATCCTGGGGAACAATTAACATCTTCAGCCATACGTACGAGAGCTGTCATATGTTTTATAACCTAAGGACCAGGCGCTAGGGGAGTCCAGGAAAAAATTCTTCACATGGAGAGTATTAATGTGAGGAACAGACTCTACCGAAAGCAGCAATGTAGGCAGCCACAGTGAGCAAACCAACTAACTGAAAAGCAAAAACCACGTTGCAGAACACACAATGCATTGTGATTCTTACCCGCATATTTGACATCTGTTTTTTAAATGTGTGACAGAGATCCAAAGCGAAGGAACTGATACAGACTTATTAAAAGGGAGGAATTATTTTCTTATTCGTGTTAAAAGTTCTTCTAATCTTAGGAGTGTTTTTTCTTGTTTCCAACCACATGCTCAGTAAGAGTAGAGCTGAATCGCTGGGGTCTGCAGGTAGATTTAGATCTAATCTCTGTGTTGCATCTTTTACTACACTGTTGAGAAAACGGGTATAAACTAAGGAGTCCTGGGTGGGTTGGATCTCTGTAGCCCATGAATATTATGACTGAGCTCTTAAGTTACTTTCTTTGGTAAGCTTTTTAGGAGGGATGCTACTTCGAAGATAATGGATTATAATCAGACGTGTTCTATAGTATTTCAGTAGCAGTTATTTAGCAGTGTGCTCACAAAGACCTGTTTTGTGATAGGGCCAGTCGAGGCATCCTTTAAAAAGTGCCCATTCATTCTGACTGTTTGGACTCAGTGGCACTGAAGTTCAGTGTCAGGTCCTAAAAAGGTAGGCCCAATTAATTCATGTTCTGCTCGACTCTATGAAGGCGGCTGATGTTTTTCACCCCAGTAAACCAGCATGGCCTGAAATGGTGACTCATGAGGAGATCACCAAGTGGAAGCCTGACTTTCCTTAATCTGCAGCAAACTTCCATCAGTTGCAATGTCACCAGAATTTCTGAAGCATCAGGAGAGATTTCTGCAGGCTTCTGCAAATCTGTAGATTTCAGTAGTTCTGCGTCGGTGTGTTTTAAAGACACGTTAACTGTCTGTTCCTGCTAAAGAACTTGTATCCGTGGCAGATTAGAATGGTCAGAACGGCAGTGATGAAAACGTACCTGAGTTCTGCCAGGACTAACATCTGGGCCTTAGTGGACTTGGCACTGCACACGGAATCAATCCTTGTTTTGAAACTGTGTGTTTCTTACGGTAGTAATTCCCAGTTGTGGCCACCAAGGTCTTAAGCAAGATCGCTGCACAAAAATGCATTCTTCCAAATATACATTTGTTTCATAACTTCAGTCGTCAAAAGTGTGACCTCTGTTAATTTGTCACCAGGCAAATTATTGTCACCAGTTCCCAGATTCCATGAGAACCCCAGGCAGACAGCAGAGCCCCATGCTGGTAAGCATTTCTGGTTTTGCTGTTTGTGATAATAAACAACCTCCTTACAAATGAGTTGATCGAGGTACCTGCAACTGAGGTGACTTGCCATGAGTCGTCTGGTGTAACAGCAGCAGATTCGTCAGCGGATTCTTGGAGGGCTCACTGCCCTCGTCTGGAGCCGATTCCTCCAGAGCAGCATAGCCTGTCCTATATTTTCCTATTAAATAAACTAAATGGTTATCAGGTAAGCGAGAGCCTTATTATTAACATGATTTATAGAATTTCGTTCTTGATGTGTATTATAAAGATGAAAACAAGATGAATGAAGTTGCTGCTGTTATAGTTGGGTAGAGTCTGAAATGGAAGCCTGTATTTTTAAAAGCAGCTATAAAAAATTAAAGCGTAATAGAAGTTAAAACATTATTTAAAAAAGAAGATAAATAAAATAGCTTTTTACATACATGTGCAGTCTATTGAAAGGCCATCCAAAGCACTGATACCGATTTAAGAAGATGATCTTTTGCCTTAATTATACATCTGGGAGATATTAGCTCAACATTTTATGGAGAACTGCGAATACCTTAGTTGCCAGTTGTCTAAAATGCTGCTAATGATTGCTTCAGTGCCAGTGTTTTGATGGCTAGAACCTAGGCCTGAATATGAATACAAAGAACTCAATCTAAAAAAACCGCGTGTGCGCACACACTTTTTATACAAAACAGATTTCAACCATCTGCTTGGCACTCAGCTTTGCGACTAGAGGATCTGATATGAAAGGGAGCACTGTCCAGGTTATGAATGGTATCACTTTTATTGGTACCTTAGAAAAATCATAGTGTTTTTAGAAAGGTTGCGTATCAAATGGCTTTCTTCAGTGGAATAATGAAGACAACTGCCTTAGCCCAAATTTTGTGCCTTCCATCGTTCCTCCGACGGCAGCATCTCCGTACCCTTGCAAAAGAGATTTTGTAGTGAAGAAAAGTTTCTCTTCTGCACCTCAGCATTTCCAAGTGTATCAGAGGAGTTTAGATGAGTGGCCCTTAGAACTGACACCCCAGATGGTTTATGACACAAAGCACTGTTTGCTTAGGAATACGTTGTGTAGCAGAGTCTGTTGCCCAAGCACTGCAGAGCGTGTCAAATCAGCATGGAAGTTAATGGACCAAAAGCCCTTCTGAATTTAACACTTTCCCATTTGATCTGAATTTACAGCTTTAAATCAGGACTGCAGTTTTCCTTTAGTGATGCATCGGTGGAAAGTAAAGTCGATAGCGTAAATTACAGGCATATAATAAAATCATTTTGACCCGATTCATCTGTTTAAAGGTTTAGAATGAATGAGACTGACTAAAATGTTTGGTAAAAGCCTATTCATGAAATATATTAAAAAAAATTAATTGAAAGTTAGGAGGAGATTTGAGCATGTATTAATTCGATACTCCGACCAGTTCATGTTTTACTTTTAATAGGTTAAGCAGAAGAAAATGCACTGTACAAAAAAAAAAATAAAAATCTTTGGAGCTTTCTCTCTTTGTTAGCAATTTAGGTACTTTTTTTTTGCCTTTGCTATATTTATCCCAAAAATATGCAGGACAAAATACATTTCTTCTTTGCTTTAATTCTTTGAAAGGGTTTGATAGTATTTTCCCTTAGGTGCACGTTTGGAAAAAGATGACGAAAATGCAACCTCCTGCTTGTAACAAAGCCTCTGTGTTTGTCCGTCCATTTAGTGCCGTGTCACATTAGTACTGCATTGTTAACACCTTTGGACAGGGCTAAAGGTTCCTTGCTGCTGTGTCTAGAGAGCTGCTTGTGTCAGATCATAACGTTGCTGGATGCTTCACTCAATAAATGTAATTTTCATTTAAAAGTAGGACTGGATTGTTTGCTTCTGAGACATCAGGAGGGTGAATAAAAGGACTAATTGTTATTTACACTTTCATTTCATAAAGATTTCCTTTTCTCTATGTTATGCGGTCTTGAGAAAGTGCTGCTTTTATCTATTACATTTTATTTGCCTGAGTCTGTCTTTTTGTGGAGAACGTCCAAGATGATGAAAGAAAGATAAAGTTGGATCTCTATGGATGAAATGATGATAAAGCTGGAAACTTAAAAGCTTCTGCATAGTTTTAGATGAATCATAATATACAGACAGCAAAAATCCGACTTTTTAAAAAAACGCTTGTGGAACGAGCCTTAGCAGTATTAAGGTTATAGCCCTAACAAGCCAATAGATGTGCAGCCCTCTGTTATTCCTGTCCTGTGTCTTCCTTCCTTACCTGTGCTCCTCTCACCTTCCCCCCCACAAGCAGTCGGGCACGCTTTCTACATTGTTATGGGGACCACTGTTATTCTCACAGGTAGGGATTAAAACAACAAACTTAGAAAACTTAAGAAAATTTTGATACCCTTTAAGCGTTGATCCTAATGGAAAGCAAGAAAGCCAGTTCTCCATCTGCAGTGTCACCGTGCCTTCCTGTAGCAACTCTACTGAAGTTACTTAACCATCATCTTACTACTGACGCAGTTCTTCGTGTTGCATGCCATAAAATGGGTTTCTTCAGGAGTGGGAAATAGCAGCCTATCTGCTGTGCAGCCTTAGTGATTGCACAAGAATAAGCTCCTGTATTCAGGGATGGGTGAGAAGAAAGTCTCTAAGAAACACTATGAGCGGATTCATAATGAAACCTTTGCTATTCGGCCCCCGTGTTCTTGGAAATTTTAGAGGGGAAAGTCTCCTTGACCAATGTCAACAATTTGGTCGTTTTCTTTGCTTCCCCTCCTCCTCCCCTTAGGTAATATAGTCATATTTATTGTCAATTTATTTTCTGCAGATTCCTCCAATCCGCAGTGGTTGGAAGGGAGTTCCGGAGTAAGTGCATGGCAAGGTAAATTTGAGATGGCAGTTGGTGGTGTGGGAGGGAGGGTTGGGAGAGGGAGGAGGCAGAGGGTAGGAGAGTGCAGCTACAATTTTAAACAACCTGCCAATTGTCCTGCTTTTTATTAAAATGGCAGTTTTCAAGCCAGGTCTCTGAACAGTTTAATTTGATTTATACTGTTAAGGCTGAGTTCCCTCATGCTGTTAAGAAGGACTGAACAAATACCTTGCTTTCTCCTTCCCCCCGCTACCCCACCCCTTTTCACCACTAAATATCTAGTTGTGTCTCTTGCTGTTGGTTTTAAACAAACTTCTGCATTGTGTCACCCTTCCTATTAAGTTTAGACATCCAGTTTATGAAAAGCTTGAGATGGAGAGAGGATGGCTTACAGATGAGGATGCACTTGGTAGACCTCGTGTGGCCCCTTCTCTTGCTTTTTGGCCCGTTCAGTGTTGCCATCAGGCTACAGTTGCACTTGCATGGAAACTGGGTGTGAATGACTGGGTTCAGAGGCTGGACTTAACTCTCTTTGTGGCTTGTCATTGTCATAGTCCAAAATAAAATGAAGCTCAGGATATGCAGGTGCCAAATGGCTACAGCCTACCAGTTTGACTGTCTAGCTCCAGTGCACGAGGCAAAGTGAGGTCAGGCACGTGTCAGTACAGGATGCCGGAAATCCCTTGAAGCATTATGTGCCACTTGTGCCTTCCCGGAAGCCCTCAGTAAAGGTTTGAAAGTCTCCAGAAGGAAGATGGCTCCTACATTTCAGAGGCTATATAACATCTGTATTTTCAAAGATTCTGATGTTATATTTAACACTGAAAGCAGGAGGAACGGATGAATGTGTGTGTAGGAAGACTGCATGGTTTTAATAAAGAAATAAAAAAAACGTGTGAAGGAATTGCATGCGAGTCAGTACAAAAAACTTGTATGTCCTTTTAGAGCTTCGGGGCAATTAAATGTTTTTAATCGTTTAGCTCATGCATCTCATCTGTTTGGAAATATACCACTTCCAGGGGTGTTTGGGGAGAAGCACAGAGCTTGTTTTTCTCCATCCTTATTTTTATCTGTACGAAACATGAAAGTGAGTGCCTGAAAGAAATTGATCTACGTTCTCAGACCTGTTTATCAGGTAGCATTCAATAAAGCAGTACACGTTCGTTGTAGTTGTGAACTATTGTGCAGATGTCTTGTTTTCCCTTTGAGATGAAAGTAACCCTGTTGCATATGTAGCACGAAGGGTCAGTCTTGTGTTTTTACATTTTTAAAAACATTTGAGGAGAGTGATAGGTAAAAGTTGCGTTTCACCAGACACCGAGTGCCTTGTGTCGGTTCAGTTTTCAGCAAGTGAGTTTGATGCGCTTACTAGCAGTCTTAAAGAGGAAAGGACCAAAGAAGTCCAGAGAGCAGTGTTTGCCCTCGCCTCCAAAGCTTTTATTACTGGCTCCTCTGTATCTCTGGACAGTAGGAGCATCACAGGGAAGTTTCTTCGTCCTCTGTCTTTGCAGTATCATCGTGTGAATAAACAGAGGCCGTGCTTGTCATTCGGGCTCCTTGCACAAGCCCCACATTCATGCAGGATCGTAAGGCTCTGTCCAGCGCCTGCTGAAAACAATTGTAAGACTCTCCTTGGCTTAACTTCGGTGTTGGATTGGGCCCATTAAATGGGAAGAAAATAAAGTGGAACCCTTGTTAATGATTCCTGTTGATGCTTTTCCTGGCACAAAGTACTGCAGAGAATTGTTTTTAGATGAAATACAGTTGCATCTAAGTATTACATTTATTAGCTTTTTAAAGGAGGAATAACCAAACTGGACATATGGGGTGTTTGAAGTGTGACTGTGTGAGACTAAGATAATTTCAGGAGAATAGCTTAAGTCGCAGGATATGTGTGATGCCCTTTGTATACAAGATGTGGGACTGTGGAATTTATTTTGCATGCACTGGTTTGCACTGAGAAAGAATCCAGAATACAAATATATAGTCATATTTAGAATATGTAAGGAGTGCAGCCTTGCTGCTGTAGACTTCAGGATCCATTAATCAGACCTGATAGTGATGTGATCTCTGGAAATACTTCAGTTAAGTAGGTTTAATCCTTATTAACAGTAAGTTGCTTGAAACCATTTTGAGTAAAGTCTGAGAAGGAGTATGGTAGATTGAACACACAAGTAAAGGCCAGCCCTGTTAGGCTCTGAGTGGCTTTGGCTCCTTTGAAGTTCTGTAGGTTTTGGACTTGCTACAAGATTAGGACAATAACAAAGGAATTTTCACCGTATCGTTGTATTTTTCATCTGTAATTGACGATTCCACATTAAAATGGAGTATTAATCATGTGTTTGATACAATTCAGGCGCTGCCCCAGCCCTCCCCGTGACTGGCTTAGGACGTGTTACAGGCAGATATTAACCAGCTAGTTTTTCTTCAACCTTATTCTGGATTGCTCAGGTTAAATGACGTATGTAATTTCTCCACATTTTGGAATGTTTCCCGTTGAGTTCAGTATGATTTAGCTGTGGATGACTGCGATCCAGAGACTTTAAAGAACGAGCGAGATAGGCGAGGGCACTTGTTGTTTCACTGCTTTCTTATTCATCGGGAGGCTGGAGGGAAGGAATGAAGTGGCAGAGTTTTTGTTGCTATTGTTTTTTGGGAAATGTGTTCAAAGAACTATTTTGGAAGATGATGGTGAAGTTGTTCCTACTATTTGTACTGCATTGCCAAAACATTGTGCTCTTGTATGAGGTAATAGCTGCGGTTTGTGGCGACATTATGAAAACATTGGTTTGTTATGATGATTGCAGAAAAAATCCCAGATACATGGTAACGTGTTTGTAATATTTTATTGAAGTGAAACATGGAAAATACAGCATAGCTTGGAGTCCCCTTGGACTGATTTCATGTGTTGGGAATGAAGAAGCAATTGTGCAAAACTGAAGTGGGTGTATGACACCGATTTTGAGCTATTTTAGTATAGTTTAATCAATCTTTTTTTTGTTTGTTTGTTGGGGTTTTTTTAGGACCACTATTACGTTCCATTTGTTTGGTAGTAGGATGTATTTTAGGTTGCTAATATTCCAAATCGGACTGTATATTTTCTTTTTGTCCTGTGAAACAGAGGCAATATTAACTAAAAGGTAATATTGCTGCTGGATGCTGTTGTAGAACAAAGAGTGGGACATAGGTAATACCTTCCAGGTTATGTAATAGTCATTGGGGCCTGCCCAAGTACCTGCATAGGCAAGAAGACCACAGACTCTTCTCAGCATCTTATCTTGAGGTAAGGCAACAGAAAGAGAGTCATACTGTCCCTTTGCACATTTCAGCTGGACAGGCTAAACTCCTGGGTTTCCCAGCTATGCCGATTGAGAGATTTGAAATTAATTTTGGAACTTTTGATTACCTCTTTGTTTACACAACCTATTTTTGTTTCTTCTTTAATTTCTTTTTAGTTAATGGGTATTACTAAGTCTGAAAGCAAGGATTATGGTTTTTCAATTATCTTGATTTTATCAAGGGAATAGAATTAAAGCAACATGTTATGGCCATGATGCTCTGAAGCTCTAGGTGTATAAAACTGCTCTTTATCCATTTTTGACAATTTTGTGTGCCTGCTAGGTATGTGGGTCCTTCAGTTCAAAAACTCTGCTTCATCTGCATTTTGTCTCTTCCTTCATGTTCAGATAATCAAGCCAGAACATCGAAATGTTTAGTAGGAGTCAGTTGCAAGAGAGCACCAGTATGTCGCTGTACCAGCAAACCAGCGCTGTTGTTTGCTTCATCCTCTTTTTTTCCTGTGACTGTTTTCATCTCCTTTTTATTACCAATTGCAGAAGACTACTCCAACTTATCTTTTAGAGAGTTGAAACTTCTGCAGTATTTTTGTAGTGCCTGTTGTTATAACATGTCTCCTATAAAGCAGAGCAGGATCTACAGCGGAGATGTAATGAATGACCACGGTCAATTACTGTGATGAACAATTGATTTCAGCTTTTTGAAAGTATACCCTTAATAATTATTCATTTGGCTGAACTATCCTATTCTTCTTTATGTAAGTTGTGTACAGAAAGATCGAGGCATGATACATGTTATTACTCATATAGCTGTGTCAATAACGATATAAGCTATATAGATGTGACAAATGGACTAGAATAAATAACAGCGAAGAACTGAACTAAAACATTTTGTTTTAAGTAAATACTGGCTCTTCTTGGTGTGTTAAAAAAGCTAGACTATGAGGAAAAATACAATCTCATAACAATTGCATCCGAGATACCTTTAAAGATGTTTTAGTCAAGTAAGTGGGGTACTTTTCCGGGTGCCTCTTTTTCTGCTTTATACAATGATTCATCCAAATATGCAGCATTGCATTTATTCCGTGCAACAGAGATATTTAGGATCATAGTCTATTTGTACAAGAACATCCTTTTATAATGTGATAGGTAGTACCAGTTTAACAGAGCTAAACAGTTACACTTACAAGGTATGGCTTTATAGAAAATCACCGTTGATTCAGTAAAAGAGAGATAATAGTAATTTATTATCCTGATATTGTAAAGCTTAAAACGGAGTGCCTAGAGTTTCTGTTGGAATTGGTGGCAGCTGGAAATGCTGAGAACTTTGCAGGGTTAGGCATCTTCCTCACACGCTTCAGAAGGTGCTAAAGTCAAAAGGAGCTTTTAACTCTTCGAGGTAATACAGCCTCGCTGTGAAACGTTTGTCTGCAGAACATCCACAGTCTTGTGGTGGGGTGAAAAAGGGAATGAGAGGAGGAGAGGCAAGGGAGGGAAGGGGGGGCAACTACTTACATAAGTAAATTTGTCTGAGATACACCTAACTTCCTTCTGTCTTACTTTTTGTATTTTGAATACATGGTGGCATCATATTGGGCATTTGGTTCTTGTTCTTGGACTTTTTTTTTTTTTAATAGTCGTGGAGGGTCATTTGAAATTGCTTCATTTTGTTCTGTAACCAGGCTGAACAGGAGAGTTTGGTTGGCAATTTATAGGTTGGGGAGGGTGCAGCTGGAAATGCACAGGAGTGGCAAAAAGTAAGAAAAAAAGGAAAACAAAGATTGGTTTAGTCTTTTCTAAGGTGCATGGCTGTATGGGTTTTGGGATTCATCATCCAGCGGAAAAAAGTGGGAGACGGACCAAGGGAAGTTACCCTGTTTATTTGACTAGGCCTTCACTTGACTCGGTATGCTATAATCATCTTTATGCTGGTTGCCTTTCAGAGTATAATTAGCCTGAAAGTGAATGTGGGTGGTGGGTGGTATGGCAAAGTATTTCTTCAGAAAAAAATAAATAAGAAAGAAATGGTCTGCTGAAGAAAAAAGTCTTGTGTAGCCTTCCAATTTTTTGGTTTGGACAGTGTATGTATGTAACTCCAGAAGCCAAAGACGTCCTGACTCGAAGTCCAGAGAGAGTTGACTAGAAACACTCTAATTGGAACATGCCCCAATTTATTACTATGATGATAACACTTTGTACTTCTATTGTGCCCTCTGTGCTAACATCTCAAGGTGCTTTACAAATATTAAGGGATTAACTTGCACAGTGCCGCTGACAAATAGGTATTATTACTGTCCGCTTTTACATGCCTGGGGAACTGAAGTACCAAGGAGTACAACAGCTCAGTTGTGCGACGCTTTTAACTGGAGAGAACAACTTTGGTTAATTCCCTGCAGCCAGGGGTTTGAATATAGCAAGAGGAAAACTTAGAGCCTGCGTCCTCCTGAATGTTTGCAGCTCTCCGCTTAGCTACGTTCCGATTGGGTTTGGTAGACAAACGTGCAACCTTAGAGGGACAGGAGGCAAAGTTGTAATTAATTCCTCCTTAATTGGCATAGCAGTAAGTAATTCTGCTTAATCCATTCCTTGCTGTGAGGATGAAGTAAGGCTAAAACATTTGAATTGTGGAGAGAACAAGGGGAAGAGAAGGAGCAGGCAGTGAAAGATGGACAGAAACAGATATTTCTTAGGCTGTTGTAGACACACGTGAAGAAATAGCTACATAAATAAGACACCTTTCTTATTTTTCCCTCAAATTGCCTGTTGACTTAATTAAGTGAAATACAAAGAAATAGACAATTCAGTTTGGAAAAACTCACTAATTTTTCCCTACCCCTTCTTGTCTTTCATTCAGTCCATAAGAGTCTCTGGAGTGTGAAATGTGAAGACACCAAATTGGAATTAATTTTGCTTTTTCATTTAACAGATTGTGTTACATTAACACCACACTATTGCCAAGCAGCAAACCTTTCCTTTCCTCAGATGTTAGCTACTAATACAGACTAAAGACTGCTGAAAGAATGGTTATACTGAAATGCTTTATTTAAGTTTATCCTCCCTTGTGGCTCGAGCAGGCCCTGATTCTGCTAAGATGTATTCACATGAGCAGTCTCACTGAGTTTGCTTTTATTGCTTCCTGGCAAGTGAGCTGGATTCTATTTCATATAACATCGCCCAAGTTAGAATTTCAAAGCTCGCTCAATCCTCAGAGAGACCTTTGCGAGACTCTCTTCTCCTGTATCTACACAGGCACTAAACACACTGAGGACACAATTGAATTAATCAGGACTACTCACGTACAGAAAATCAACCAACATTCTGTTTAAGAGATGACAACTTTGATATCGTATTGTTCATTACCAGCCAAGGAATTGTTGCTGCTGATGTAACGGGATTATTAAATTGTTTACTGATGATAAGTCTTGCTTCCAATATTAAGCATGCATTGAGAGTCTTAGTGTAGTTCTGCTGAAAAGAACTGGCTATAAATGACATCACGGGATTCATTTTCTCTGCCTAAACTGTGTTTTGTTTGCACTTCTGAGTGCGTTTTTTAATTTCCAGTCCTACAAGTTTAGCCCAGGATCTGACAGTCGGGCTGAGTTCTCTGATGCTCTTGGATGATGACCAACATTCAAATTCTGCAGGTTAAATTCTTCTCCTGAAGATACCTGCCTTTCTGCAAAATGTCTTATTTTGTGTCTCTCACGGCCAGGATAGATCCTGGAAGTAAGTTATACGGATCCCGGGGGGCTGACTCTGATTCTGCAGTTAGTACGTTATTCTACAGTATGTGACTAGGATGAAATGCTGTTCAGTGGCCAGTGGAGTAATTGGTTCTGCAGGACTTAGTAAACTAGCAGTAGTAGTAAAGAGGCCCCAAATGAGAAAATGAAAGAAACAAAGATGTACATGACTCTCTGTGCATCCAGTGCTCAGGACTGTTTGGTGAGGAGGTGTCAGATTGCACCTTAATAGTTTGGATCCCTTTGTTCTCTGTGGAAGGTAGCAGTATTTAAACCTTAAGCTCCCTCAGGAGCAGTGGTCCCCTCACTGGCACCATCTCACTGAATAAAATACAAGTCTATTCCCTTCAGTTTTAGCAAAATTGTGTTTCATCTCTCTGTAAGAGGCTATTCCATTTTAGGCCTCCTGCCCTTTGAACTAGAGTTTTCATATACATCATTTCTAAGCCCAAATTATATTGATTTGAGGGAACCTGAGCAAAACTGTCTTTGAGGAATGGTGGTTCTTTCAGCTGTGGTACTGTTGCCTTTTTCCGTCTTTGCATCTGTAATCCTGTTCCCTTTGGAATTACCAGGACTCAGTGTGGAGTCACTGCCAGTGGACCTGGGTCACGAACCCAATGAGCAGTCAGTCCTCTTTAATGTGAACAAAACTCTTTTACTCTGTGTGTGTGTGTGTGTTAAAGGTGATGCGGTTGCCCATATGTGGAATTATCCTGCATTTCATCTGTTAGAAAAATAGAGAAATATATTACAGTGCTGCTGGGACTGCCATTCTCAAATGTAAAAGGCTTCAGTTGCTGCTGGTTCATACCTGCAACCCATGCTGGTGGGCGCTTCACCTCTTTGTTTTGGTTTGGGTTTTTTTTTTAACCATTGACCATTTTTAAAGAAAAATTCATTCACATGCTTCATAATCATGTAGCCTTTTCCAAGAATACTACATTTCCCAAAATTTTCATTACCCCCCGACATTAATTCTTTGTTTCTTAAACTATGGTGTGTGTGACAATACACAATTAAATCATTGCCAGGCTTGCAGTTTATTGGTGTCATTGTTGGGTTTCCTGGTTGGTGACGTCATTTTTTAAAATGTGACTTGTCAGGTGTGTGTGGTCTTACTGAAGATGGAAGGCACGTGACATCCAGGGCTGCTCCAGTAAAGTTAACTGGCGACTATCCATTAAGTTCAATGGACTTGACATAGGAACTGTGAGCATGTGAGATGTCATTCGTTGGTTATAGCATTGCCCAAAATTCTGAAAGTGGTGCATAGTGTATCATGCCCAGCAATTCCAGAAAACATGGGTCAAAATTTTTGCATCAAGGCTCCTCTGCATTTTGACAAGCTGTCTCTTGTACAAAAAGGTCCCTCCCCGTTTCTGTGCAACGCGGACCTGAGAGTAGCTAGCGCTACTTGCAGTCATCTCTTCCTGAGTTCTTTTTTCACAAACGAAGCACAGAGAGATCTTTTTAGATTTTTTACTGTTAGATTGTAAGCGTTCACTTCTAGTAGAAGAAAATCAGAAAACTGCAAAAGGGAAAATGAAGTTTCTGTACACCAGCTTGAGTTTGGCAGTACAAAACAATGTGTGCTTTAATGAGCGCAGTTGAATGGCTCTAAATTAATTGTAACTGCTACTATAGGTGGGAAGGCATAGAATGTGTCATACAACATTCATAATGAATGCTTTCCTGTTGGTGGATAACTAATTTTTAAACTGCTTGGAAAATGGAGTTGCTGAACAGGATTCACTTAGCGAGGCTGCTGCCTGCCATGGAACTTTGCTGGTTTTAATAATGGCTGATTACACAGGTGGCAGTAACAACAGTGGTAGATTTTCTGAGAAATGCATTATTTTCACAGTGCCACTGATGGAAGAAACGCTTACTAGCAGCTGATAATTAATGATCAATTTGGAGATTATCACAAACAATTTACAAAGGTTGACTTTTCCTTTAGAAGTCCCTTTGGATAAACTGGATGGTAAATTACCTGCCTAAGGCTTTTACTTTCCTCGTGCTAATAAGATGAAAATGAATGTGTTTGAAGAGCTCTGAACTGAACTTCTCAGACTGTCTGATAATCCATACAACTCTTCTTTAAACATCTTAAGTGAGCGAGCAAATAGAGACTATAATAAAATTGAAAACCATCATATGGGCGCATGTTACCACCCGGTCTAAGTAATGGGGCATGACAAATAAGAGGCATTGCTGTAGAGTTCGTATTATGGCATATGTTAAATATTTGATCATCAGCCAGCAGGTAGAAACAATTGGTCTATCATTTGCAAATAGAAGGATAAGATTTAGACTGCCACAGTCTGAGCATGGGATGGAGAACTTCCGTACCTTAATCCATGCTTCAGCATCGTCTCTTTACCTTGTGGTATACAGACCACTTAAAATCCTCTTCTGTATTTCCTCAGTCTATAAAAAGGAGCTAGTAATCCGCATTTGGTTCAGAGGGGATAATAATCCTTATTTACTTCACAGAAGGGGTATGTGAAGAGTAATTAGTATGTGTAAGTGCTTTTAAGGATGAAAAGAGGAGTGCAAGCATAGACAGCTCTCTAGTAAATTCTATAAAGAAAAGGAGAAAAGTAGGATGAGGTTTGTAGAGGTATGCGGGTATTTAGAGACGTAGATGGGCTCCTAGTCAGATTTTCAGCAGTGCATAGGTATCTTAATATTTGAAGCATATTTGAAGATCTCTTACAGCAAGACAAACTCTGTGGTTTTGGCACTTTAATGTCTTTATAAATTTGGCTCATCATTTATATCCATGACGTGTTGGGGGAAAGTAGAGGGCAAGGGGGATCGAGCTGCAAAGGCCTGGTAGCAGCTGCACTTTCTGATCTTCTCCCTCTAAAGCAAGGATGGAGGTGGGGATGAGAAGAGAGTACAAGAGAAAGGAAAATCCTTTGCGCATCATCTCATGAGCTCTTTTACAAGGAGGGTTTTGCAGACTCTTAAAAATGCCAGGCGGGAATCCCTGTGTACAGCTGTATGCTTGGTCCATGTTGTGAGTAGATCAGTAGAACCAGAAGTATGCTGTTGGTTAAAGATGTTCCCCTAGCATTAGCTTTATATTTTGGAGACTTTTATTTTATGGTTGATGTTTTTACAGTTTAAAAGCTGATAACATCTGTGTGATCTATTTCAGAGAGAGAAAAACTAAACAGAAGGGTCTTTGCTTTCAATCTGTGAATGAAGGGGCGATGGATGGATATAAGTTATAGTAATACAGAAACTACCCTTTCTTTTAGGGAGTTGTGTCTTTTTAGTATGCCTTTATAATGAGTTATCCAGAGCAGAGGTTGGAAAGGGGGTGGTTGTTAGCTTTCCATCATTACCTCGGTAGTGCACTCGATGAATGTGGTATTCCTCATTTTCATTGTACTAAGGAATTATCGTAAGAGACGCTGAATAATAGAGGAAACTGGAAATCAGAGCTTGTGACTCGCTGTCTGGATCTGTCCCTGATGTGCGATGAGAGGGTGGGTTACAGCTCTGACTTTCGCTTGGGTGCCAGTACTGGGCAGTTCTATGGGTAAACAAGAACCAGACTGGTGACGGTAATGGTTCATCTGTGAAGTGGGTGTTGCTATTAGTATTTCATGGTGAAGGAATGTGAAATTTCTTAAAATTATTTTTTCTGAGGGAAAAATGCTCAGTGTTTATAAATTACCGTCGCATTACCTGGCAAAGAGTGAGTTTTCTTCTTGTATGGAGGACAGAAAAGGGGATTCCCTGAAGCTGGACAGTGTAGTGAAAAGGTTTCTGTGACATTCTCCTGCTAAACACTGCTTTTTGGTTGGGTTTTGGGTCTTCTGGGGTTGGTTGTTGGTTTGGTTTTTTTTGCGTTATCAATGGCCAGAAAAGAAAAATGAGTAGATTTTTACATAAATATAGTCAATAGGTTAAAACAAATGATTCTTAGGATCTGTTGGCAGGACTGTATGAAGAAACTTGGTTTTGCAGTTTCAAAATACAGTAGCTGAATAGCGTACTTGATTTTTGCCCTTGCTTATGTGGCAATATGCACAAAACCATCAGGTACATAAACAATACAAGCAAGTAATACAAACAGCAATCAACAATAAAATGTTTTCTTTAAAAAAAATTCAGAGCTTGCAGAGCTTTTTATAAAGACAGTCAAACATTCTTATCTCTGATGTAGAAAGAGAAAAACTGGGAGCCAGAAAGATTCAATAAATTATGTGGGGTCACATGGAAGTTGCTGTCTTCTGATTTCTTAAAGTCGTGTCCTGGTTTCGTACTACCATAATTTCAATGTTTGTGCTTCTTCAGTAATGATCAATGCCAAAGGATGTTGCTATACTACAGAATTAAATTTCTGTGATGTATTTCAGTCAGTCAACCAATGCTGTCTCCTAGGTGTAGAGCTTGCCAGATGACTACTTATCCAAATCAAAAGCTATTTATTTCCTTTTCGAAATTAAAAATGGGGCAGTGGACCTTTCTTGTTGCATTTTGTATGTTTGTATGCAAACATAGCTGATCATCAGCCTGTGATTTGAAGGTGTTTGTTAAAGTCTGATACAAATGAATCCACGATTTTTCTCAGTGTCCTAGTTTAATGTGACTACAATTATGCCTCATCGATTACTTTGGTTGTAGTAGGTAGCCCATGGAGTGACTGGGCATCCTCTTCCAACGGAGAAGTGTTCTTTCCAGTATCCTCTGCAGACAGGTCAAAAGGCTTTCTGGGAGGTCTACTTCCTGTAGCCCGTGCACTATCTTTTTATAGGGATTCATGCTTGAATTGTTCCAAGTGCCAAATCCCTGTAGTTAGAAAAACCAAAAAAAGCAGTGTATGTGCGGGGAGTGTCGAATAAAAAAAAAAGAAGTGGGGAATGAGGAAGTTTGGTCATTCTTTTTTGTTTAACAGATAAGTTAATTTTCGAAGATGCTCAGCAACTACAACTCTCACGCCTGAAGGAAGCTGAAGGTCCTCGCTCCCTTCAGAGCTCAGGCCAGCGGTGCCCTTCAGATGCCTCGTTCTCCACACGGTGGTCATTTTCCTCGTAATACTCGTGACATACGTTTTAGATCTGAACATCTGGATTCAGATTCACTTATAATATAATTAGGTGTATCCCCAGCGGGGAGAAGGTTTTTGATGGAAGAAGTCTTTTCAAGAAAAGCTATTCTACCACTTGTTATGGCAATAGCAGCCAGGTTTACTTTACTGTAATGTATATTTATTTTTTTCAGAAGACTATAGCTCATCTGAAGTTGGACCTCCATGGCAATACGTGCCTTAGACTGCTAAATTGTTTTAATACATCTCAGTAAAAACAGTTCTAGGCAAGCGCATTTTAATAGTGATTCTTTTTTTAAAGTGTGTTTGAAGGCAGTGTGTGGACAGTGTGATGTAGGGGAAGAACCAAATGTTTATTTTAAGATGTGTTTGAATGAATCTGCCTACATAAACTTGCCAGTGTTAAGAAAGAGGGGCTCTGCCCCTTTTAGATCACAAAGGCCTCTCAGTGGGGGATGGTTTTGGTAATGGAAAAAACAAAAAAGGTTCCAGTATGTGGTGGAGGAGGTAAAATAAACAAACAGCAATGGATGATTACTTCTCTCCATCAAGGCTTCTTTATCCTTGCAAGCTCAGTCAGTGGTCAGCATGTTAGACACCCCTCCCTGTTTCATCCATCCCTTAACTGTGTTCTTTGACAGCATTGGTTTATACAGCTGGGTCTTTGTGGAACTGGATGGGAATCGCCGTTGAACAACAGACACAAAGGTAGACAAAATACCTATGGAAAGGTGAATGGCAGACGCCCCCTGAGTTTCCCTGGAGGGAAAGATACTGGTTTCAGGGTTTTTCCTCCTCCTTGCCATCCCACCCCCCAACTCCCGAAGATTTTTAAAGTGGACATCTTTCTGGAATGGTGTTTCAGTGCCTGAAACTACTGCAGCCTTTCTAAAGTAAACTTTGAGAATCCTTATGGTCCTAAAGGTACGTTGTCTGTTCAGGATGGTTTCTCATTTTCATACTTGTGGATTTGTTTTTTTTACTTCGCATACCAATATGCATTTGTTTGTGTGAAGGTATATGTGTGTTATGTCATGATTAGCTATATTTTTCTTAGCTAATGACTCCAGCAGTATCGAGGGTTAACATTTGTAAAGATGGGTAATTATCGGCTATTTATAATTATTCTTTCTCTTGAAATCTGACAAGCATTTCTTGAATCAGATATAGCAAAAAATGAGCTTTTAGACAGTGGTGAGTCAATCCACTTACCTACATGCACCATTACAGCAGTGAGAAAGCATGTTACTGTGTGCAAACAACAGTTTTGAGAAGTGTTCAGTAGCACTTTAAACTGAACACAGATGTTCAGAAATCCCAAAATTATAGAACTGAAAGTGGTTTGAACAATAAACACTGCGGCAAGTGAATGGACGTGTACCGTGATGGGTGATCACACCACACATTTGTTAATGTAGACTTCTAATTCTTACGGTTTTATGAATACAAACTGGGAAAACAATACAACACCTATCAACCTTCCACAAGATGACTGAAGGAGGCTTCGCAGTACAGTATGCACAGTGAGTGAAGCAGGAGCCCTCACATCATACCATAAGCTTTTTCTGTTTTATCCCCTGTGCGATCATCTGTTGGAACAGAGATGGTGTGACTCTGCGGATAATCTGAAGTAGGAGATACGAGTGCAAAACCACCTGAACACTTAGAAAAAGTTCATCTTCTCTTTTTGAATATCAGAATGTCTGAGTAAAATTGTTTTTATTTAAAAAAATTTGGTTTACTCTATTTGTATTTCAGAGTAATTTTCAGAGGCAGTAATTTTCATGAGTTTCTGAAAGGCAACATCTGGGCTTCAGAACAATCTCTTTTCAGCTTTGAAAATTCTACCTCAAATTGCTTAGACATTATAGATATTCAAAATTTTTGTGGTTTTGTTTTTTTAACATAATAGAAAGGCGATAATGTATTTATTCCCTGTCATTTTATCTTCAAGTTCAGTTGGATTTTTCTTTCTTGGGCTTTCCAGGATTATTTGTTCCTGGGTCAAGAATGCACCTGTCATGTATAAACCCTCCAAAAAGGGGGGAGGCACACACATGCATGTGAACAAAAAAAAATAATAAAAAATTCTGGGCAGCTGGAATTAACCTGTTGGAAATAAAATGTTTACATCCATTAGAGACATTGCTCTGCCTAAGTGTATTTTTTTCCTATGTACACACCTAGAGACAGAAAAAACCATTTCACTCTGCCTGTAATTCTTAAAGGTACACACAGGTTCTCTGAGGTCCCAGTTCTGCTCCCACGAAAGCTACTTAGAGGCCCAGTATTTCAGCCGTGCAGGTTCAAGCTATGAATGGGCTATGCATACATACTTTCTAGCATGATCAGTATTAACATATAGTATACCTATGGATGTATGAGCCTCTGTGTTCCTGTGTTTATTTGCATTTTTTTATAAAGTAATAGACATGATGCAAATATTTCTGCGAGTGGTGGTTGGAGCAAGAGTTTATATAATAATGGTAGAACAATACTGGGAGTTCAGGTGCATAAGCATCAGCGGGCGGGTATATTGAGAAATATTTTGTAAGTGCAATTATATGTACATTTATTAGAAGCAAATGTACATGCAATATAAACTGATTATTCTGAACTTTCAGAATTTCAGTACAGAAATTGAGAGTCAAGTGGGGAAAAAAAAGATACTTTTTCTTTCTTCCTTTCTCTCTCCCCTCGCCCCTGCCTTATTTCTGGTTTGTTGGTGATTATATAAAAAACTCTGGTGAGGGAAAGTTGTTGTTTTAAAAAAAAATATTCAAATTCCTTTTGTTGAGTTTGAAATATAAGTAAGGAAAGAGAGGGGAAAGGAGAGGGAGGCTTGAAGCTGGATAGCCGTTTCTTTGGCACTCCCATTACTGAGCAGTAGCCTGATGGAAGAGTGGGAAAAGCTGTGTCATAATTTACCGAGATTTCAATCAAAAGAACAGCTTCTTGTATTGAAATCTGGGCGTCTTTTGGGAGAGAATTCTTATTATTAATGTTGATTCTACTGAAAGTAATTCATCATTTAATAATGCTTGAAGAAAATTTTATGTCA
Organism: Psophia crepitans; assembly: GCA_013399095.1. Classification (NCBI taxonomy): domain Eukaryota; kingdom Metazoa; phylum Chordata; class Aves; order Gruiformes; family Psophiidae; genus Psophia; species Psophia crepitans. Next base: position 573,152 of record VWZZ01001171.1, on the reverse strand, counting down.
GCTTGATTAGACAAAGACTACGAATGGCCAAGAATAAGCTCCCTAAATTGCAAAAGTTTTAATATTAGCTAAGTTTTCAGAATGAGCCCGTGCTTCCTCAGATTTCTTTGTAATAAGTAAGTCATTCATAATTGTCATAATTTTAAAGCTTTTTCAACTCCTTGCCTTCATTTCACTCAATGTCAATGGAAATTAGGTATGCATGTCTGTGTGTGTGATGTATGGATTCCTTGTAGCATGCAGCACAGCTCTCCCACTCAGCGTCTGGAGACTGACTGACTTTTCTGTCATTTTCAAGTATTAGTTTGTACAGTGAAATTTCAAGGCCTGAAATCCCTAATTATTTGACTTGATTCCTCTTTGTAGTTCAGCGGGCAGAAGAGTGGTGATCACCTAATGTCGTAGTGATTGCGATAGTACTTTCAGCAATGAGCAGTTCCTAAAACTTTACACGAAAATGAAATCAAACCTTTGCTATTTCTACTGTGACACAAGGATACATGTAAAATAAGAAAAAGTAAAAAAGCAAGATGTATGAGAAGCTGAGGGTTGGGAGGGGGAAGGTAAATTTCTAAGAGGTTGGGGGTGGGAGGGGAAGGAAGCCAGAGTTAATTTGAGGATGCACTGGAAAATAAATGAGCTTGTGGATTTAATTCAAAATCATCCAAGCAGAGTCTTTTGCATGAAAGAAGCCAGTGATCAGGCTCAGTTTACTTGAAACATCAACAATGACTGCATCCTGCTGTTTCAGAGTTTGTGCTGATAGATGCTCATTGTCTTTGACACCGCACCATTACTGCTGTATGTGGCCTGTGCTGTAACCAGGTTTTCACTACGTGCCTCTTCTGGTTCTGAGAAATTCTCAAAAATACAGGTTTTGAACTTTGATCTTGTAGAGGTGTACTTTTCAGCAGAAGTAAAATCTGATCCTGTAGTTTCTGATTTATAAACACACTGTTAGATTTTTGGCTCTCTTAGTTGACATGCAGACTAGTGAAAAACAAAAGGCTTATGAAGTTGACAGGTACCAAACAAAACCGGGATACGGATTCTCGTGCTAAAGCTGATTTTGAGTGTGTGTCTCTGGGTAAATCACTAAACGTTCCTGCTTGACACCTACTAGTTACTGTACAAAACAGGGACAACACAAGAAAGCCCTGTATGAGATCTGGAAAAGAATTGGGTAATACTCTTTGCAGTAATAGAATATAGTATCTTGACAGGAGTTCCTTCGTGACCTTGCAAATTCATTTGTGGGTGAAGGTTGGTTTGTTGCAGGCTAGAGTACTTCACTAAACAACTTAGTCACGAACAAGAATCTTTCCCAGTTACCTGCTTCAAAAGGTCACTCAAAATCTTTGCGTAACGCACGTTGGGAACATTCAACATGAACTTTTTTCATGAAGTATTTTTCCGAGACTTGATTTTACAGTCGTTTTTTGTGCATAAGTTCCTTTCAAATGCAAGAAAATGGAGATGATGTTTTTTCAGTTGAGAGCAGGGAGTTTGTAGAAAGGGCTTTTTTTTTACAATTTTGCAAGATTTTTGTTAACATTTTATTGAAAGACACTTGTAACAACTTTCTTATTTGAGGATCTCAAAACTTGTCAGTATGAAGCTATTCACCACTGGAATTTTGAACAGTACCTTTTCTCAAAAAACAGTTTCCATGATGTGTGGAGTCTCAGGTTTATCAGCCAAGATGCTGATACTTTAGTATACTTTAAAAAGCAAACTTTAAAATAGATAGGGGATAGCATATTCCCTGCCCATTTTATATTAAAACTTGTGGACTAAAAAAAATTGGTAGTTACCCTGTACAGGGAGGAAGTCTGGAAATCTAAAGGGAGAAAGTGAGTTGGGTGAAATGGAAATTATTGTGTGGCCTTAACCATAGGATTACTTGTGGCAACTATAACAGACAACTGCAGAGAAATATTACACAGGTTATGCCATAGCGGTCTCGGTTTGTGTTAACAAAAATGGCTTGTTCCCCAAATCCCTTTTTGAATAATGCAACTTATTGGTAGCATATGTGCGTTTTAGAAGATGGCTGATTGATATGATCTTAGAAAGTAATAATTAACAGATTATTCCATCTCAGTGTGAGTGACAGCTGAGAGCACGTTCCATGCACGTTTTTATTGATTAGCAGATTAGAGATGTTTGCTTCTTTTTTTTTTTTTTAATTTTAATTGTAAAATTACTTCAGTAAAGAATTCCAAACCAGGCTGTAAATGACTCAAAGATATTGCCAAGTGAAGTCTGTTTTTAGTGGTATGTGTAGAAACAAGTTGGGCTTGCAGTTCCCAGTGGGACAGAGTGTGGGAGTCTGCCACCCTTACTCATGTTGAGTAATACCTTATTACACAAGTAATCCTGTCAAAATGAACAGAGTTGTTGGAGGGTTTTTTTAAAGATACTAATTATTCAGCGTACGTAAATAATGAATTAATTTGGGGCCAAAATGAAACGGAGACAGTCGTTAGTATTGTCTAGCACCTTTTGCTTGGACTGTCTGTGGAGGCATTATGGTCTTCAATAAACCTGGAAATATGAAATGGTTTTTTAGTACTAAACATGATCAAAGATGAGGCAGACGTATCGCTGACGTTTTGGATAAACTTGTGATTGTGCATCTGTATGTGTGTGTATGTTTACATATTAGATACACATATATGTAAGATTGCTGCTGTCTCTAGTCATAAATATTTTGTGTGGAAAAGCAGAGTCTGCAGATTTCCAACATGTACTGTAGAGAGAAATATCCCTGCAGATCAGGAGAAGAGACTGAGTCCCACGGAGGTTCCTGAGGCTGGTTCAGTGCACAGCATTTGCTTTGGAGTCAGACCGTGTTAGCGAGCATGTTCCCCATGCTGTGGGTAGGTGGGGTGACCCTTCATGCTGCTGCTGGAGGATCAGATCTGCTCATCTTGTCCTCATGCATCTCTTCAGAATGCAGTTCTGTGCCCGGCTCAGATGTGCGGGGCCGAGTGATTTAAACTCACTCTACCCATGAGAAAGACTTAGTTTATAGCTGCCTGAGAAACTCAAGAGGTGAACATTTTCATGCCGATTCAGAAACTGGCTATGCGACTCCAGTCAGGCGCTGTCACGCCTAGTTATGGTGAGAAAACAACAATGCCTCTCTTGATAAGGGAAAAAAAGAAAGTCTTGCACAGTCAAAATTTTGACATACAATTTAAATCATCTCTCTACATCCTGTGGACTTGGAGCTGTCAAAAAGGCAAAGCCTGTGTTTGAATGGAAAAGCTTTTTATTTCTTTAAAAAGTGTACCAACTATAATTATCCATAACTATGCAGGCCTGTTTTAATGCTGTTTTATAATTACAGGTCTTAATGCTAGATTATACAAAGTCATTTATAAATAGTCAGAACAGAGGGACTTTGGGAGTTTTTAACCTGTAGATTGCTGTAGGTTGTGGCAGCTGACGGGATTTTGCCTGCATGTGTATGGGGTGAGCTGTGTAATGATTGATGAATCCCTTAATTAACTCCCAACAAGTTAAGATTTATGGCCTCATATCTTTTTCTCCTGACACATCTGTGTTTGTCACTTTTGAAGACATGGATAAGCCATTTCTCCAAAAGCTTTTGTGGGTATCTGAAATGTTTCTGAGGTATTTTCCTTAATGTAACAAGATTAGAGTTTTATGACATAAAATTTATGAAATTTTATGGCACGAACAATCAAATTGGGATGGATGCTGGTTGTGTGCTAGAGGGCACTATCTCCTTGAATACTGGATGCCATTGCAGATTTATTTTGGGTATACAATCATGTATGAAATGAACCAAAACCAATAAACGAATGGAAATGTAATGGGGACACTTAAATGAGGTTCTGTTAAAAATAATAATAATAAAAAATAGTGCTGTGGAAAGATCGCTTTTGTGAGGCACTGAACTCAAAGGGCGGGGGAGGGTTGGGTGGGGAAACCAAACCCCAAACAAAATGATGTTATTTGGTAGCCTGAAATTACTTGAGTGGAAACAACACTTGTAGATGGCATGAGAAGACAATTCGTGTGGACGCAGTGTAGCTCTTACTCTCTCCAGTGGGAAAACCCGGCCGTGTTGAAGTCAGTCCAAAACCACTGAAATCAACAGACACAGGGTATCAGTTTAAGCCTACAAAGAGTCTGTTGTAAATTGAAGGTGAGTAAAGAAATACATGGAGAAGCTATTGTGAGATGAATCGTATCAAGTATTTGTGGGATGAGAGTGAGTTACAAGAGTGAGATTTTACTTCCCTGAAAAAAAACATTCTTGCTACCAGGAAAAGCATTTATTTAATGACAGTTTAACAAAAGGCATGGTTTTTACTGCAATTTCTGCATATTAAGAAGCTTTTCCAAAAGCAGAAGAGTCCCTTTACAAGAAATAGGGTCATATCTGAATTCATCACCAGAACTAAATCTTCGGTTCCACCCTAACCACTGACAAAAATCAAGTACTGGGGATGGGTTTCATAACTCTGATGTGTTTCTACAGTGGGATGAGTAGTGCCTGCATCCCACTGTGTCTGAACTTTGCAGATTGAGGTTGTCTAAAAAATTACTATTTAGTTATTTATATTCAGTGGAAATGATTAATGACAGTTCAAAATGCAGCTCTTCTTGAAGTCTTAATTTGCAACAGATTTAATCTGCAGAGACACCCTTTTAGATTCAGAATCTGGTCCAGCTATTCTGCTGAGAGTTCTATCTTGGGTTTTTGTTGGGCTTTTTGTTGTTTGTGTTTGGGGGTTTTGGTGGGTTTTTTTTTTGTTTTTTGGGGGTTTATTGGTTTTGGGTTTTTTTTTAATCCGATGCATACGTTGGTGTTTGAGGAAACTGGTGTCTTCCTTCTCATTGTAAACCTTCTTTCAGAGGGGTGTAATTGAAAACCCAAGTTTAAACCAGTTTAAAGGAAAAGATCTTCAAGTCATGCAAACTGTAAACTGTCGTGTTATCATTGAGGGTAGATCCAGGATGTTTGCAGTTCTTTGTTAAGATGGGATAATTCCAGTCCTTCATTAGACCTAGATCTGTGTAAAAGAGCTCATGTTCAGATAATGTCGTTACTCTGTTTAGCTGTTTCCCTTTGCTTATTGTTTATAATGGGAACTCCACTGGTATCTCAGATATAGAATCTGGTAAAACCTAATATTAGCTCAGTAGGAAAGTGAAAACGTATGAAAAGAAGAGAACTTAAGGATATACGGTATGGGAGCATTTCAAATTCAGAAAAGCGACCAATAACGCTGTAGAAATAACGAAAGACCACCTGTGAATGAATTTATCTCGTATAGTGTTGCTTGCCGTTCGGGAAGCTATCAGTGATTTGATCCTTTGCTGCAGTAGGCTTTGATAGTTACTGTGGCTTTGGAATACGTTTCGAAAAGGAGATACAGATTGGTCTATTTATTTAAATCTTCCATTTTTCTTGTACAAATTTCCTCAATGTTCTTAAGGAGTAATTTCTGTGAAACTGTGATGTTTGTGTTTGATGTTAAAGGGGATGATGAGATTTCTGAAAGGCCAGATTATGCCTAACTCATGTTGGCTATGGACAGAACTACCTGAAAATAAATTGCAACCGTCCTTGGAGCTGTGTGACCCTTACGCAGGGTTGTGCAACTGTTTCTTTGAGTGTCCTAGTCACTTGGAAGACTTATGCAGAGTAGATCTGTAACTTCACCCTCTTAGCTTTTTTAGCAATTTCTTAGCCTTCCAGCATTATGATGAGCACACGGCTTGTAATTTAAACCGGATCTTGTGAGAGCTGCACGAGGAAGGAAGAAGTTTCTTCTTCCCTCTCTAGTATCACTGTAGGTTGGTCTACAGTCCAACCCATAGGTTTTTGGTTTAGATCAAAACCGTAATAATCTCTGTTATTGCTAGTGCATAGAGGCGGTCACCTCTGTTGCCTTCCTTGGTGATAATTTTCATAAATTCCCTGCAGAAAATTATGTGCCTCTTGGGAACAGTCACAAGCAGAAGGCGATGATGATCTGCAGCATGCTAACTGAACACAGTAGAGGAAACCGTATATTCACTGATAATGAAGTTAGCAGAAGAGCTTTGCTTCAACATGATAGTCAAGCTCTCCTTGTGAAGCAGTGTGACAGAATCTGGGTTAGCAGCAGTAGTTTTTAACACAACTTGGGAGTAGAGTATATCATCCAAATGATCAATACAAAGGAAGGCACCCTCTCTGTATATTTTGCTGTCAAAGTGAATTGTAGTGGAGAGTTTTGTAGACAGTTTACTATATTTTCAGTGCTTTTATTGAATGTAAAAGTCCTAAAGTACAGAACATTACTGTGGAGTAATTGACTAATGATTTTGTGCCCCTCCCTTTTGGTTTGCCAAAATTGAGACAACTGCGTAGTGCTGATTTTCAGAAAGAGAGATTTTGTAAAAACCCAAGCTTCTGTTAAGGCAGTGTTGAAATGAGTGACCAAAACATTACACTTGGAATCAATAGCAAATGTGTATCTTGGTGCAGCGCAATGCAGAATATGAATAATTCACATTAACTTCAGGAGGGAGTTGCATGGTTTCTGTGGAAGAAAAACTTGGGATCTGTCATGTCAAACATAGCTGTAAAATGCTGAATTCAGTGGGCTAGTAGAAGACTGCCAGTAAGAGTCTGTCTGGTGATCTCTGTCTTTATACATATGCTTCGCTGCAGACACGTAGGTGGGAAAGCCTAGAAGACAGAATTCAGGTAGGATGTATGAAGTGTTAGTCTGTTGGACTAAGTCAAACATTAATAGAAAATACAGATTGCTTCTCTGTGTACAAGCAATAGGTGATTGGGGGTTTTTTTGTTGGTTGTTTTTGCTTTTTTTTTCTTTAAATATAATCTAACTTGGCTTAGGAGGCAAAGCTCAAAATGAGATCATTAGAAACAAAATAAGTCCTAACAAAGGGCTGTTTAAAGTCACTGTTTGTTTTCAGACCCAGTTGACTGCTGCTAAGAACCATTTCTTGCTCAATATGCCAAATCATATGGACATGCTCCACCTCACAGCAGCCCCACACATGGTTCAAGAGGCTGCTGGGCTTTTGAAATGCAGTCCTTTAACTGTGAAGTGGAAAATCAAAATGGGGTAATTAGAATCATAAATACTAGATTTTTGAGGAGGAGCAGTATTACTTCCGCATGTCTTTTCAACTCTTACATACAATAGTCTTCAGCTTCCTTGCTCATAACTTCCTATTTTCCATGAAATATTTATCCTTCTTTCTTTCTTTTCTTCTTTTGACTGTGCCTATAGGATTTCTTACTTCTCATTCCACTCCTTATTACAGAGGCTTAGCGCAGTGGCCCATTATGCCATCCATGCACATACCCTATTTTTCGTGAACAACGTCAGTGTAATTAATCCCGGAAGTCGTCTGCATTTTAATACTCTACTGGACCCCTCTATTTTGAAGACCAAGCTGAAAGTGTTCTGGGTCCAGATTGTTCTATAAGATTTTCAGTAGTGCGTGGTTTGGATGAAAACTGGATTTTCCAATGACAGAAGGATTCTTTCAGTCTTTTTAAAAGTTGAAGATACACACGTGCTATCAGAACAGAGTTATCAGACAGTCTCAAAAAATTTGGAGTGTGGGCCTGAAATTTTAGGTCAACGTTTATGTGTGATTTTTACAATGTGTGCTCTGTGTATCTTCCTTGTCTATCCTTTTTCGTATAGACATAGATATAAATTACATTTACATGTGCTTTTTTACCTGGCTATAGGTAGGAAGTGTAGGGTATCTTCATAGCAAATCTTCGTTCCCTTACTACATCCCTGAATTTGTATTGTCAAAAAGCTTAGATACTTAATGTCCAAATGCTTAATTGTTTAACTGTCCCAGATCTGCAAACCTGAAAAGATTCTTGCACCAGGACTATAACACTGTGTTGTTCACATAGGTGAAGTTTTATAAACACAGACGTTTTGGCTTGCTAGTAGGTTTTATTTATTTTATTTTGCTTTATTTTTTTATCAGTTTTGGTTAAATACATGTGGATGATTATTCCTTAAAAGCTAAGTTGACAATAGCTTGTATTGGGAGACATTCTATCTTCTTACAGTCTCTTACAAATGCAAAACCAGATGGGTATTTTTTAAAGGAATTGCATTTCATTATACAGTCTTCTTAGGTGAATTTTCATGTTTAAGAAGCCAGAATACAAGAGAGTGCTATATTAGTGTATTATTCTCACAACAAACAAGCCACTGTTCTGTTGCTACCTGCTTGGCCATTGTTCCCAATTGTGTATGCTTTGCAGTGGTATTTGGATGGTTTCCTGCTCTGTGCCAGCACAAAAAAGGCATTTCTGTTACAATGGCCCCTAACCACACAATGACGGCATTAAGGATTTATTTGGAGGTTTCATTATTTTCTCCTCTTTTGTTCCTTCCAGGATGTCTTCCAAGCGACCAGCCTCTCCGTATGGGGAAGCAGATGGAGAGGTAGCCATGGTGACAAGCAGACAGAAAGTGGGAGAAGAGGAGAGTGACGGGCTCCCAGCCTTTCACCTTCCCTTGCATGTGAGTTTTCCCAACAAGCCTCACTCTGAGGAATTTCAGCCAGTTTCTCTGCTGACGCAAGAGAACTGTGGCCATAGGACTCCCACTTCTCAGCACAACACAATGGTAGGTTTGCTAATGGTCTATTGTGCTTACATCCATTCTTTGAATTCTGCCTCTACAGTACTTTGGCATCCAGATCTGTACTTTATGGAGTATACAATGCACAGTTACACGCACAGAACACGCCACAATACTGTGAAAGCTTTGACCTAGCTGGACTGCCTTTACCCTCCACTACAAATGCTAAATCACTTGCAGTGCAAACTCCACTTTTCCTCACCTTTGCCTGCTGGCATTTAGGGTGCTAAAATTTTTTAGCTACAGCGATGTGAATTTGAAGTGTATGTGTTCAGCAAACAGTAAATGGTTTTGGAACACTGTAAGTGAGAGTCATGTTTGGCACGGTGTCTGAAATATCACCCCAATGCCAAGTTTATGCAATAGTAAGACACGGAAGTCTGTATAAAGGGTAAGACAAGCAACTTTGGATTTTCCTGGTTTTAAAAAATTCATGTCTGATGTGTATTTCACATGCCACAGATACCTGCAAGAAAATTTTGCTGTGCTTATGGAATTAAATCAGCCTATCACTTTTTCACTTGTGAATTCCCACCTTTTTGTGCACTTTACAAATGCCACTGCGCACTTAATTCATTACACGTAGCAGCCCACTGGAAGTCCGGGGCTGGCTTTATCTAAAAGCAGACAAACAGAACAAAAAGCAGTGAATGCCATGTTCCTCACTAGTATCGTAGCGTCAGTATTGTAACGTGACGTGTTTGGGCCCTTCATGCAGAATACTGTGATACATTTTTATAAAGGTTGAAAGGTGCAGGGAAAGGCATTGAAACCCCAGGACTTCGGCACCTCGACAAAGCTGCCTATTGTGAACACACTTACACAGCTCTTGCCTGTTTACAGATTGATTGTAACTTTTCTGTTAGTCGCTCACTTTGACAAGGGCACTGACAATTTCACTTTAAGTGAAGATAATGAATAGACCTGCATATTGGAAGGCTTTTAAAAAGGCATTGCAAAATAGGTGATAGTGTATTCTCATAAAAGCCTGCAACAGCTCCATAGTGGTATTTAAGCCTTTACAGCTCATTACGCATATGTAACAAGCCCTAAGTAAAAAGCCTCAGGGATTATTATTTCTCCTAGGACCAAGTCACTGGATATTCACTGAAGCCGCTCTCCTAGACAAAATAACTCACTGATCCAAATATATTTTTCTTCCTTTTGGTCTAACGCTTAAGTTCAAGCAGTGGTTTGGAATATTTAATTTTACTATGTCTTATTGCGACTTTAAATGAAGAAAGAACGTCACTGGAAAAAATGCATGTGGGCAGACACGTTATTATATTTTTCTAGCTTCTTCTGATCCTTTATCATATTTTTCATTGGGATGTAATTCATTAATATACAGATCCAGCCAATGGGACGTTAGGGTGTGTAACTGGTGTATGAGCTTTGCCATATTTTGGCCTATTTTAGGAGAGTGTATTGAAGATAAGGGGTTGTTTCTGACAGCATTTCAGTCAATAGATAAACTTGCAATGACACCAGTAGTGTAGAATCAGATCCTAATGAAACGAAACCTCATCGTCTTTTAAGGAGCCTAGCAGGAGTATTTTAACTATACCTCACTGAAACACTCAACTGCTCTTTAACTGATTTTAACTAACTTCTTTGTTCATTTATAGTTTTTAAGATCAAGAACTTTAGCTTATCATCTAGTGTGACTTCCTGTTATGAAGGCTATATTTAATGCGATGTCAAAACTATGTTCCGTCTCTTTATATTACCAGTTACTGAATTACTGAATGTTTTAGACAGTTTTGCACTAGTAGTAAGATGCTGTAGGCTTATCTGAAGCGTGTTTGGGGGGTTATAGGGACTGGTTTTGTCTTCATACGTGTTTAAGAAAATTACCGATTTGTATGAATGTGACGTGTTGGTAATACCTTTTTTTTTTTAGTGAGGAGTGTCTTGTAAAAGTCGTCATTCAGGTAGGTCAGAAAGGATGTAGCCTATGTGTCTCCAGAAAGAAAGAAGTGATCAGTGTAAAGGAGTAAAACATACATAATTGCTCCCTCCGCTGTTGTGGCATGTAGTTCTAAGAAGGAAGTGGCTGAACCTAGTGCTTGGATAACTTTTAGGTGACTTTAATTGGGGTGATTAAATTGGGGTGACAGTTACGAACGTCATTGCCAAAGGATCTTCACTTTAGTAGCATTACAGAGGTCATTTTTATACTGTTTGAATTGACATTCTGTGCTATTTTATAGTCTCTGGGAAGCAAATCCAGGTGTATGCGCGTGTGCACGCACCACCATGCAGTGCGGTCCAATACAGTTTTATTGATAAAGGCCCAGGGGTGTGCTTCACACTTCTTAATAGCTTGTCAGCTCTACCACCGCACCTACTGACTGACTCTGCAAGTGACTGTGGAGTTCTCGTTTTGCAGCCGCATGCTATCCTTAGCAGGTACACCTTTACAGATCTCTCCGATGTCCAATAAGGCAGGATCAGATACGCAGCCAGTCTGAAGTCACACAGTGCATCGCTCTGCTGCACCCCTTGAAACCATACTGCTTTGTGTGCCATTATTGGCTAACTCTTCTCCGAGGGGATTCTTAGACAGACGTAGTATGGATCCAGAGAGATCTTTCCGTGTCAGCTACATGTACAATACCCATCTGGCTTAGAGAACAGTCTCAGCAGAAAAAAAACCCACAGCCAAGGGATCTGGAAAAGGTATGGAATTACATGGCTTTGTCTCATCAGTAGGCTGCATAGCTGAATTCCTCTTCTCACTGCAGCCATCCCTGCCTCCTCATATTCTGCCTGTTGGCACTGGGTCACGAAAGGACAGTCAGGAAAACAGTTTCAACCTTGAGAATCAATTTCTTGGCCTCACTTTTCTAGCTGCTAATTGACCCTCTGTTTTGTAGGTTACTTCCAGCTGTGCTTCCTTTTTTACAAGTCCTGCCAGCTGGGACAACCTAGGATCCTTAAGGTAAACGGCTGATTCCACCAAAGTGGTAACTTAACAGTTTAGCCAATTTAGACTTTTGAAAATTTATGCTGTTGCATTCCCAGCTTAGAGACATGGCTCAGAATGCCGGGTACATTTTTATAAAAGGAGAGCAAAATCCCTAGGAAGAAATCTTCAGACCTAACCAAAATTGGCAAAAAGCTGCAAAACCCATCTTCCCATCAAAATGAACAGGGTATTTCTGAGGATGCTGGAACTGCAGCCAAGGAAAGGTTAGTGCTGTGAGCACAAACTGGAATGGAGGAGGCTCCATCTGAATGGCAGGAAACATTTTGTATTGTGAGGGTGGCGGACCACTGGCACAGGTTGCCCAGGGAAGTTGTGGAGTCTCCCTCCTTGCAGATATTCAGAAGCCTTCTAGTTGCGGTCCTGGACAACTGACTGTAAGTGGCCCTGCTTGAGGAAGGGACTTGGATCAGATGACCACCAGAGATCCCTTCCAACCTCAACCATTCAGTGGTTCTGTGAAAGGCAGGGGCAACTCTATCCAAACTCTCTTCCTCTTGATAGAAGAAACCGGCTACTTACTCTAAGTAGGAAAATTTTTCCACTGATAAGAAAAGAAACAATAATTTATCAGACTTTAAAACAAAGGCTTAGTGTGGAAAATACAAGATAAATCATTTGACTTAGAATATATCTGAGAGTCCCCTTAGGACATTCATAGCAGGCCATAGTCTTAGTGGGAAAACGCTTTAGGGTTACAGTATCGGTCGATATGTGTTTTGAAGAAACCTATTAAGGCTACAGTATTTGGGTAGCACAGATAGTTAGCTATCTAAGTTACAAGGGTTTACTGTATTTATTTCTGTTTGTCTGCCTTACCACGTTGCTTTTGCCATCTCTCAAGAACACTGATTTCACCAGCAGCCTCTGTGTGCTAATCTGAAAATAAGAGATGTCAAGGCTAAAAGCACTGTTTAAAGTATACTACGGGCATGGTATGCTGTGGTCAAATTTGACATTTCTTCTTAACTGTAGAATATCAATCAAATGCTGCATGAGATAAAACAAAAGGGAAGCTCTGACCCAAAGATCACACTGGTAAGATGTAATTTTACCACTGTTCAGTTGTTCCAGGTTGCATTGCTATCCCACATTTGTCCTGCACTTTCAGTGGGATTTAGAATTCATTTTCAGCAGTGCTTTAAATTGATAGAAAGTATTACAGTGCACTGTTAAGTAGTTTTATTGCTTTACACTAAAAAATCTTGCATTTCTGTGGTGAATTAAGTTATTCCTCTGTAACTTGGGAATAATGTAAAGAAATTTTGGTCACACTAAGAATAACAGTACTGCTGGTCAAAGAGCTTACTGACACATTGCTTCATGCTTTTCCTCCACTTGTCCAAAATAAAAGGTTGTTTAATGCTGCATTTGAATTCTCTTATCACATACATCCTGGCCTGCACTTCACCTGTTGCTCTGGGGTCATCGGCATCTGAACAGTATTGGATCAGAACAACTGCGGCTCGAGCACTTAGCTACTATTCAGAAGTTGCGAAGAGAATGGAAATCTGAATGCATATAGCTTTTTAAAAAGTCAAATAGGACTCTAATTATACTGAGCTAAAGAATGCCTATTAAAAAAAAACCCACAGTGGTTTTAGAGAAATTTTAATTTCCAGTGTACCTTTGTGCATCAAGCTTAGGATAAGTTATTGTGATGGTACAATGCGCAGTGTTGTGAACACCAGTGCCGTTATTGTGCCAGCTCTAATAATGAGAATTTCATTGTTTGGGGAGAGCAGTCTCCTACACTCTAGACAAAAGTGTAATTACTTTTGAACGATGTGGAATGTGCTCAGTTTAATAGCACGGAGAATAGATTCACAAAGATTCAGATAAAGCTAGCTTGGAAGCCATATGTGCAATGTGGCAGTATGAAATTGTTAGCAGGCACCATAATTACAACACACACACACACACAATTTCACAGTTTAAACTATAAACTGTTGTTTTTCTAAGAGATAGACAGCCTTATCTGAACAAGACTAGTTCAGTTAAAACAAAGCAGAAACGGTGGTAAGTTTGCATTTCTCTTTTTTTGATGTTCTTTCCTTCCTCTTGTAATGGTAAATTGATATTTATAAGATGATGAAATTGCATTGTTACAAACATTGTTTTATAAATGTCATTACAAAAGTAGCACGTGAAAGCAGTTTCCACCAATATAATTTCAGGCTTGTATCGGAGTTTGATCTTTCCACTCTTTACACTTGCCCCGGTTCAGAGAAATGACTCTGTGGGCTATTAGGGGAAAAAATAAAGAAGAATCAGCCAGGACCTATCAAACAGCTGTAGAAGTTGCCTACTGCATCGTTTAGATGATGCAGACCCTAGAAAACTCTCTGCAGTCCTTGGGAACCAGTTGTGATTGAGACAGAAAAAGCTATGATGCCTCTTGTACCTGCATGACAAAGTACCTTCTGTTTAAGTCGTTATAACCTGCCTGTCCTCCTTGTCATGATCTGTAATTCTCCCAGCTCTCCAATCCTGTCCCATCTATGTATGTAAGTAATGCTTACAGTATTTAGCAATTTCTTGCAAACTACTTGTTGTGCAGGTCCTATATAGGGCACGTAAGCAAAAAAAAAAATAAATTCATTCTTCAGGTGAGGCAGGGATCAAAGCCATAGTGCAATTCAGGAGCAGGATGCTAGTTTATGGAAGTTCCCTTGGTTTGTTCTACCACTCTGAATACATTGAGTTTTGCCTACTTGTGGCCATGGAGAACCACAGTGGATATATCATTCCAGCCAAAGTCAATGGGCAGAAACATCAGCTGAAGTTTGAGATGACCTGCTGGTGTTTTGATCAGACTCTGCAAGGTCCAAAGGTTGATTAGGGGACAATAAATAAGTAATGAAGTAGGAAAACATTTTATTTTTTTTTCCCCAAGCAGAAGGGAACGAACTACATTTAAAACAATAAATTAAAAAATCAAGACCAGGCTTATCATCTCTAAATTGCCTGAAATACAGGGTGTGGATGACTGTAGTTTTTAAAGGCCATGAAGAAAAGTGGAAACAGCAGTTGTTTGTTTTTGCTGAAGATCATCTTACTGTGAAGCAGTCACGTTTTTAATGGATTCATTTGAATGCAGTTAAGCAGAAAATAATCAGCAGAAAAGTAAACACCTTTGTTTTATAGAAGTGCTGGGAACTGTATGTATCCATTGTTTGCAAGTGATTATATGCCTAGGAATCAATTCATTGACTTCATACTGGAAAAATATCTTCATTTAAGCTTCTTGCATAGATACTAGTAAAAACTAATTGAAGTGAATAGCTGAAAATTCCCCAGGAAAAAAAATAGGTAAAACCATAAAACCCACAATCAGTAGGAATATTTGAACCAGATGGTCTCTCTTGTGATGAAGAAAAAAAGAAAAAAATACGTAAGCCTTAAAACACTTGGTCATCTTTCTAAGCAATCTGCCCTAGGACTTCCATAGTGGGCACAGTGGTTTCATTCCAGATTAATATCTCAATCCAGATTGCCTTTAATAAGTAGCTCCATTTGGGATTGCACACATTTACTGAGATCTGCTAGGTAAATTCGCGGGGGATTGTACGTTCTTACTGGAAATTGTGCACTGGCGTCAGATCTGCCAGGTCAGCCTGGTGGTATGTGCAGCTTTCATGGCTTGGAAGTGCAGCAGCATGCTGGCAGCGGTATGCTGCAGCTAGTGCCCAGAAGACTGGGACAATGATGTCTTCCAGAAGGAGATACCACAGATTTGAAACAAAAATTTGAAGCTACCAATTTGATGAGCACTGATGAAGATGAGGGTGTGGAGAAAGCCCCAGCTGGACTGCAAGGTTAGTTTGTAACAACAATGTAGAGACTCCATTTAAGTGTTCCTACTTGTTGATAGAGCTTTTGCTTTCAACAGTGAATCCCTAGGTGTGACCTAACAGCTAGGATCTATGGTATTTCCGTCTTTCTGGAACTCAAACAGTAGCTGTGGACTTTGTCTAGTTTCTCCAGTCTAGGTCCATCACTTGTGGCACTCCGGCCAAATTTATTTACCATGAATCTTCACAGTATTGTAGTGAGGCAGAACCTCTGTCGCGAATTAAACACCCAGTTTTCCATGGCTCTGTCAAGGGAAGGCAACAGAAATGTAGTTAAGTTTTCGTGCTTTACCTTTCAAACAATGCAGTTAGCTCCTTTGGCTAGGCTTCTGCACTCTTTGTTTGTGGCCTTGGGCTGGCAATGTAACTGCTATCAGAATAGGGCACAGCATAGCAGGCTTTCATGCTCTTATCTGACACATGCCTCAAGGCATGTTGATTATATTTTGCCCCCTATGTAGTGCAAACTTCTACTTTTGCACACCATCTTGACTCATTTTTGCTTCATTAGTTGCCCATTCATTTTAGAACTTCCAGTACAATTTCCCTGTGTGCTTTCTGTCTGCTCCATAGGCGTTTCATATCCACTTTACTTCTCCCGAGCAGCTGGGGTGGCTTTCTCTCTTTGTTTTCACTGCAGGTGAGAAAGCCTTTTTCTCTTGTTTCAGCTTTATAAGAACAATATTACTTGCTCACTTTATCTGTTTGCGGTTGTCCTCTGAAAACCTTTTTCTGCCTTGCCCATTTTCTTCCTCTGCTTGTAGTCATATTTAACTTAGTAATTTTTATTATTTAGCCCATTCTAAAGCCTTTTAGTAACTACCTCATTGCACAGTAAAAGAAAGTATTGCGCGATTTGTTTGGACAGAATGTCAATAAACTAGAGGATAGTTGTTTTTTGATATGCAGCTCTACTTTCAGTAGAGAGAGACCAAAACTGAAATGCATTGTGAAGTATTGGTCATGGCTTCTTGAATTTCAGGGTTGCAAGGAATCTCTGTGATTATCAGCTCTGGCTCCTAGAAGTGCCAGAACCTTCTACTCCACCCAGTGCTTGCAGTCATGTTTTACAGTCTTTTCTCTCACTATCAAATATTTGTGTCCGTAGTTAGGATGTTACCCATTGCAGCAACAATTTGAAGCATTTCTCTCTTTTCTGTCCTTTTAATGGTTGAGTGAAATGCTCAGTCATGTTTTTTTGCTTGGTCTCTTTAAGTATGTTTTCTCAGGTTACACAAATTTAAGTTGCATCAGGCTGTGTCAAGGCCAGCTTTCTTCCTCTAATTTTTCTTGCCGCTGCTAACGCTTTTGCAGATTCACCAAAAGTAACGATGGTTGGAGTAGTACTGCAAATGTGGCTTCAGGCAGTTGCTAGCATTTAAAGTGTCATGTCATCCAGTTTGTTTTTTCTTTCGTGGAGCTCACTACTTCTTCTTGTCTTATCAGTGAAATATCGCCACCTTCTCCACTGTAATGAAGCTGCTTATTAATTTTCTCTGGAGATTCATGGCTGGAGAAGGACCATGGGTAAAACAGACTGCAGATTTCAATATGTGTTTTCTTAAGTACGGACATCTAACATAGGTAGGTTAACTCCTAAGGCATGTGCAGGAACCTCTCTAAGGGAGATTAACATGCTGCAATGTTTCTGAACCAACCAATGTTCCAAAGTGTTTCCAGACAATTAAACGGAGGAAATAAACTTTCTTAAGAGAGTCCTTTATGTCTGGGGTAGCAAGCTTGCCTGAATAGTTTGGCCAGCCTCATTTCCAAATTCTCTTTAATACTGTTAAGTTCTTCATTTCTTTTTCCAGTTGAGATGCAGTTGTATGACCAGATAAGGCATTTTTGCCCTCTGCAAAGGAGAAGTAGAGTCAATGAATCCTGTGCATTTAGCATCACTAGATAAACCAGTGGACATCACTGAGCGGAGTTTGTGCCCAGTTTAACTAAGGATAATTTTTGCCAGAGCAGTGTAAACAAGACTGTCATTATGCATGGAATTAGTCTGCTTCAGCATCCCTTTTTTTATGCTTTTAAAACTGTGAATCCACCCCAAGGAAAAAAAGGACTATAAAGATTAACTTTTTGTAGTTTGTGCAGGCAACAGGCAAATTATATAGATTGTCCGAAACACAGACCAATAAAATCTAACATCAGACTGTTATTATCTTTATTATATTGTACCCAGAGCATGATTTGTTTTTATAGAGACAGAAAAAAAGAAACATTCCTGCCCCAGAATGCTTAGCTTATGACCCTGTTCCTGCAAAATAATCTGGTTGATTGGAACCTAATGCTGATGGTAGCAACAGGGAGGGAAGGAGAGGTCATTGACTATAACTCCTTCAGCACATAGCTTTTTGTAGGATTGGAGTTTGATGTCATAAAATAAGAAATATTATAGCAAAAGGTAAAATCCTTGTGACATCTCAAGTCTGAATTACTATGGTAGATTGTATGTGTATCTATTCACTAAGTCGTGTCAGAAGTGGAAGCTTGTATTGCTTATTAATATTGCTAGCCAGAAATATCACAAAATATCTGTGCTTCAGACCCTCCTCTATGTTGATTTTCAAATTGAATTTAAAGTGTGTGTTTCTGAAACTACAAGTGAAACTTCCCTCTCTCTCATTCTTTTCAAACTGCTGCAGTTGTAATCAGGAGAGTTGCTCATGTTTGGATCCATCTGCGTTCAAAGGCAATAGCATTCGCTGAGGTTTGCATGTAGGTGCCTAGGATCTGTGGGTCTCCAGAAAACAACAATATACAAATGCAGAGTTCAGCGGATTTAGGACTCTGTAGGAGAGAGTTAGTTTATTGTGTAATTTTCAGTTGAATCTATGGGGTTTTTTTATGGTATATGACAGCAGTCTGAATAGTCAGTTCCTGTTTCTGTTATAGGTCTGTTGGAACAGTAGGAGAACATTTTGGCTTTCTCTTATACCGGAGGGAAGTTAGCATAAAGGTGGTCGTTAACACATAATGCAACGGCATGTCAATCACAGTGTCACTTTTGGGGTGAGGATTTGTCAGGCTGAATGTTTACAGAGTGTATGTCCAGAGGTAAGCTAGTAACTTTAAGTTTAACTTTCTGGTTAGTGGAAGCAAATAAGGAATAGCAGAGTGTGATTCGTTTTGTCCTAACATAGCTTCCTACTAGGTCAGAGAATCACACCCTAGAAGCGCCTATTTTCCTTCGTAGGTTACAACTGGAGCTTAGGCTGATAAGCTCAGCTGTTGATCCCTATGGTTTAGAAATTTGTTATTAGATAACTTCAACGAAAAAAGCCTTGAGGAAGAGGTGATTACCTGGCCAGAGAATTTGCTTTTTTGTAAATAAGTATTTGCTCTATAGCACTTAGGTCTGTTGGGAATGTAAAGCATTCTGCATCTCAGAGCTCAAAACACTCAATTCGAGTTTCTGTCCTGCATCTGGCCGATGTCCGCATGAGTCCATGGTATATTCTTTACTTACATAAATACAAAATCTGCAAATATCCCTTTTTTTTTTTTAATTATTCTTAGTTTTGTATTCTCTCGAGACAGGCAGTAATGCACATAAAGTGTGAGGGAGAGCAGACTGATCATTCACAATAAGACTTGCTTAAATTATTTTTAAACCAATTTGATAAATTCTGTTGGGAAACAGTTTTCAGAATGTTATATATCTAGAAGCACAACTGAAAATAAAGAGATTCAATTCTGCGAAGAATACATACTTGTCCTTCATCCATGATTGTCTAGAGTCTATTAGTGTTTCCAGACTCATGGAGATTCTTGAACGCCATTCAGTGAGATTGGGGTTCAGCTCACCAAAGCATAGGCACGGTTTATGGAAAAAGATAACCACCCTCCTAGAACAACCTTTCCAATCGTAAAATAAGCATCTAAGACAAGAAAGATGAATTACCCTCTGAAACTGCTTGTCTATTGACTATAGAGGGAGCCTTGATGACTGGTTTAGACTAGATGTCTAATTTGGGGCTAAAATTAGGTGAGAGTAATCCCATTCACAGTACATGGTGGAGTTAAATAACACACATTCTCATATAAATATTCTCTCATATTTTTGTAGAAGTAACCACGTTCAGGCTCTTTTTTCTTTTTGGGGGAGTGTTGTTGAATATTCTAGCAGACTTCTTCTTTAACCAGCGCTGATGGTATTTAGTGGAGTTTTAAGAATCTGATATTTCCTAAAAGCAAACCTTTTTTTGTATATCCAGCCAGCAATGTTAAGTAATAAATTTTACACTTACATGTACAGTTTGAAATGTGTTGATTAGCAACGTGACTCAGAGAATAGAAGCAATTCAACACTCCTTTAAAAGGCTATTTTGAGAAGGTTCTCTTGATATTGAAAAATGGCATTGATTCCAGTGGTTTTCCCCATTTTAAATTTAGGGAATTACATCTCAGTTACTACTAGAAACTTAGGTGGTTAATGAAGCATTTGCCATCCTTGCTGTCAGCTGCAACAAAAGTCAGAATGTTATCGTTAAGTTTAATTCATCAAAGAGAAGACAGTGTATGTAACCTGTTGTGCCTGAAAAATTTGGTTTAGCCTTGCTCGATCGTTTTTGTAGCAGTACTGACAAGTCCAAATGCCGTGCTTAGTAGATAGACCTAGCAATATTTTGGTTAAGAAACGGTAGTCAAGTTCCAGTCTTATTCTGCAGAAGCTTGTCTTCTGTGCTTGTTTTAATTCTATTTATGTCCTCATCTATGTTTAATCCAGAAAGTGGGTATATATACATGTGTGCAGTTTCACATTTTGGCACCGTATTTGGTATATTGTGTGCTGTGACTTGTATCATGCCTGCAGGCCATAGGAAAACGACACAAATTAAATGTGAAATGGAGAGGAGACATAATTTAAAACTTGCATGTTCTAGAGATGCAGTATGGCATATGAGAGTTGCAACATATTGCAAAAAATTCACCCTATTTCCCCAACAAGAAGACCGTGTTTTCAGCTGTGCACGCTGCTGCAGACACAGGGAGCTTTCCTAGCTGTTTGCTTCAAATAGCTGTCACTGCATTTTGTTTGAGGCAGTACCATGACCACTGCTACACATGCTCTGTCTTCTTTTCGTTCCTGTCTAACTACACAGGTCAGTGTACTCCTCTGCCCTCTTCTGTGATTCTGTAATTATATTTATTTTACATAGACATGTGAGTTCCCTTTTCCCTTTTACATATGTTGTTTTGCTTCATGCTGAGAAAACCCCACAGCCTGACAGGGGGCTGCTTTTTTTTTTTTTTTTCTTTCCTTTTTTTTTTTTAAGCACTCCAAATTCTATCCAGCTTTAAACTCTTATGTTTATAACCCTGAATATCTCTAAAATGTCTTTACCTAAAACACTTTATGGTTTTATTACCAGGTTTATGCCAGTAATAATATTCACATCAGCTTTCTTAGGGATAATCTTTAAGCAGAACCTAGCAAGAAAGGCTTTGAAAACTATCATTCCCAGGAACGCAAATCTCGGAACATGAAACATCGGTTTAATCGCCCTCTCTGACAACTTAACACGACAGATTGAAAAATACAAGCCGATATGGAAGTGGGATCAATGGATTATCAAAGTCCTAAACATCTTCTCTTGGGGAGGGGGGGCTTTGGGGTCCGTTGGCATGCGTAAGACATGAAGTTTGCATAGCTTACCGCAGATCCGACGCTGTCTGACTGGCAGGGAAGTTGAGACGGAGAGAGAGAGATTTACATGAGGGAACTCAGGGGGCTTTGTCACGGCAATTGTATAAAGTGATATACAGTGCAAATCGACTCGAGCATGTCCCTGGATAGCAGGCGGTTTACAGCCTCTTCGAGCAGAGATTACTGCTTTATCTTGTCATACTAAATTAACGTGGCAGCACACTGTTAAACAGTGGTGACCTCTTCATCTGTGGAAATTGCTGCCTAGAGGAGAGATGGTATTTAAGACTCTCTCTCTCTCCCTCTTTCTCCCCTCCCCACTTTCTCTCCCTCCCCCCCCCTCCTCTCTCTTTCTTCTCTTTTTTTTTTCTTCTTTTTTTTTCCCTGTAGGGCCCTGAGGCATTTTTTGGTTAGGTTGTAACATTAAAGACAAAAAGAAAGAAGGAAGGGGGGAAGGGAGAGGCTTTTAACATCAAGGTGACAACAGCTATGTGTTAATTGGGCCTTTGTTGTTTGATTAATAGCCACTTTGGTGTAGAATATTAAGACAGTTGTTTGGACAACTTTCTAAAAATGACATGTCCTTTCAGTAAACTGGGATTAAGCAGTGTTCTCTGGTCTGCACATTTTAACTCCTTATTGTTACTGCGTTTAGTCCTAAGCTTACTGCTATTTAGGAGCAAGCCTGCCGTTCCTCAGCTGGCGTACATAGACATAGCTCGCTGCAGTGAGCTGCTCTCCTGCTGGTATTAGTGAGGGCCAAGGTGGTGAAGATACCACTGAAATGTAGTTGGGTTCTTGTGCTAGACTGTATGAGAGGATTTTTAAAATTAAATAATGATCCTAGAAATACAGCTGAGCGGGAAGAGGACCATAGCTCTTTCACTGGGCTGGCAGAAGAACGGGAAAAATAAATCTCACATTCTCATCTTTTTAAGTAAACTGAGGCAATGAAGGAGAGAATGACATCTCTTCCTTAGACCAGGTTTTCTGTTCCTGATTTTTCTGCTTACTATGCAGCAATTCATTGTGGGTCCAATCCGGAGCTCTTTGAAGTCAATATAAAGACTGCTTTGTCTTTAATAGGCTTTGGATCAAGGCCCACACAACCTTAGGCAAATTATTGCAAATCAGTGTTATGAAGTGCTTTGAAATTTGCAAGCATACATGTCCAAAGGACTAATTTTTGCTGTAATTTTTTATAAGCAGTTGGGAGACCAGGTGAAGTCAGGTTGGCCAGCCTAGCATTGGAGATAGCCGTGTGGTAACGTTATGGCTGCATGCTTGGATGAAGGAGTCCTTCCCTACTTTTTCCTTCGCTGAATCTTTTAGTCTTTAGCAGGTTCTGTTCCTATGTTGTTGAGGTTATCAGTTGACAAGAAAAATGCTTTTATGTGAAAAACTCAGCCATAGGACTTTCACTGCTTCATTCATATGAAGAAGGTTATGGAAATTTAATGATCTGAAACGGAAAAGGACTTTAAGATCATCTAGCTTGGGTTTTTCCTTGCTGTAGACAATTGTTCCTCACTGTGAATTTCTTGAGCTGCCACCTACACAGATTCATGCAAAATTCTGTGCATTTTGTATTGTACATTTTGTATGTAACATTTTCAGAGGCAAGCTTTTATTCACTTCCTTGAGATGCCAGCAAGGCTTATTTCTGCAATAGAATATTTGCCGTTTGAGACGCAGTGTATCTGTGAACACGGATGTTATTGTTGATTTCTTTGGATGAATTTTGAAGGCCATTAGGCTAAACACTTACACTAGAGATACGGAAAGGACTGACTTCCTGATTTGTTTTTTTTTTAGAAATCAATGCATTTGATAATTTATGTACAGCTTACAGAGGCCATGTAAGTGGCTCATGAATCGATCAGCAGCCAGCAAAAATGAAAGCTAATGAGCTCATTTCAATAGCAAGTTGCTCATTAGCAGGTAGGCTCACTGATCTTTCAGGTTTTCCAGTTCAAAGTCACATGGTCTTTCCATGTTCTTGGAAGAGTTAGTTTCCTTGAAAAGAAAAAAAAACAGAAAAAGAAAACATGGCAAGGTTTTGAATGTTCTCTCGTTGCTTTGACATATTCATTTACGGTAAACGCTTGATAGTGGGCTTGAGGGGCAGCCACCTAATGGTCTACAGGGTCTTACCAACTCACATGGTCTGTGCCCATCGCTATAGTACCAACAGCTTTCAGCTGCTGAAATTGAATTTACTGGTGAATTTACAAGATGTATGGGAGGAGGACTATGGAGGCCTCTTCTCTGCTTCTGCATAGAAATCGATACATTCCCAGCACTGCGCTTTTCCCAGCACAGCATTTTCAGCCCAAGTTTTCTCCAGCTCAACAGTTAGATGTGGGATGCTAGAAACTGCGTTACTCTGCAGAGCTGGGCAGTCTGTGCTTCCCCTCGTTCACAGTCAACATCATGGCCCATCCTGGTTAGAAAACAGCAGGTCTGTGTCCTCCTCTCTCCTAGTAAGAATTATATGATGCTGTGTTTGAAACACTGGTGATTCCAGTAGGATTTTTGTAGGGTGTGCACAAAAATTTGCTTCTTTGGCCCAGGTGTTATCCTTGGTAGAGATACCAAGAGCTGAAGAAACGTGGGAATTAACTTCCCCCTAGGAAGTACTCTAAGGGTCTGGACTAAGAAGTAGTGTGGATTTTATGTCCTAGGACTCATAAACCTGCCTGAGAGCAGGTTTTTAGCTTTGTGTATTAATAGAGTACATTGGTGTCCAGCGCTACCATTGATTTTTTCCTTTTAGTAAAGAAGCAAATTCATTATTAATCTTTTTGAAAAGCAAACCCACTGCTTTAATTACCAAACCTTTGATAGAAAATTCTTGAATCCTTATGTTATTTATACATGTATGTATATATGTAAAAATATGTAGGTGTATATATATACAAACACACATACTTTAACTGTCTCCTATAGACATGAGAAATATACTGCTCCTAATCAGACTGGGGGAAAAAATAGATTCTTGACAGAGTTGCCTGAGGCCCTTGCAAAAGAGGGACTCTTGAAACATATTTTAAAAATAATTTTAAAAAAGACAGATTTTCCAAATCTCAGGAATAGATTTTCAACTGCCTGATTTGGCTTGAAACGAGTTGGCTGAATCAGTTTCTTTTTCTTTTAAGTAAGTCTATAAAGCTTTGATGAATCTGGCTCATTGTTTAGCACTTATCTCATGAGTAAAGCTTGAGAGGTTTGGCTTGAAACTTACCAAATCACATCTTTGGAAAATGGCCCAAGCCTATTGATTTATTTGGGAGAAAAAAAAAATCCAAAGCAAAACACAACCAAAAAAACCTGATCCAGCTTACTGAGTAAGTCCCTTACAGATCTATAGAGCCCCTACTGAATGAGCCCATGTATTTCTCAGTGTGCATGAGCCTTGCACTTCATGGAATTGTAGGGCTGAGAGGGATTGTGAGAGTCCCAGACCCAGCTTCAAGCCAGGGGTCAGCTGTACCAATGTCATATCTATCAGATACTAGTCTTAACTTCCTAAAGTTACTCAGTGCAGGAGACTTGGAGACCGTCTGTACCATCAGAAAGTTATTCCTAATGTGTAACTCAAATATTTTCTGCTTTAGTTTTGGCTCGTTAGTTCTTGTCCTAGGCACAGCAGAAGTGTAGTTCCTCTTTTCAGCAAATGTTTCTGTATTTGAAGACTGATACCACATCCCCTCTCCTCAAACCTGTCTTTCAGTATGTGGAGTTCTTGTCTCCACCACTTTTTTCAAAATTTTTTTTTTACTTTCTTTTGGTTCCTGGAAACTACTAGTAGTGGAAACATTTACATTTTAACAGCTATGTCTCCTCTTAACAACAGATGATTTTCCATTAATGACAACGATGTCTGCAGCAGGTGCATCTGAGATGCTACTGAAAAACTCTAATTCCAGATAAAAACAGACTCAGAGTGGCTCAGTTGCAGTTTCATACATGGCACTGAGTAGTTTTGTTCAATTAACTTGCAGTTCTATCCTCTAAAGTTTTCTAGTGGAAGGAGGGCTTTGTGTGCCACTGTCTGTTGATTAGTTCACTTGCAGAAGACAAGTCTTGGGGCTGCTTAGCTTTGCAGAGCCCTGACTGCATAGCTGTGGAATAGCAAAATGGGTTATAGTGCCTCTTGCATATCAAAAGAATGGCCAGTGAAGTCTGACTACAGGATCTTTTCTTACAGGGAAGAGGAGGAAGAAACGTTGATTCTCAGGTCCTAGAGTGAGTTTCTAAGGCAAGGAGTTGGCAGGGAGGAAATCTTTTAGATTTAAAGCATTTGATCTGGAAGTCAGTGGGGAAAAAACAAACATCAAACCTCATGATATCAATTATCTGAGTTAAGTTTTAAAAGTACTCGGTCCTCTGAACGTAATTATTTTCATATGTACAAGATAAAGTGTGCAACAGATTTAAAAATCAAAATCCATTTCCTTTTATGATCTTTAAGGAATTCACTGTTTGTACAAGCTGAAATAAGGTAACTGATATAATGAGGTTTGTGCTTTTCTGTATTTTATGGATTTAATAAATCCTCTGTTAAAAGGAGTTATCAAGTCAATCTTCCCACTTTATTAGAAGACACTTAGTAGAAATTGACCTTGATATCAGTCGCCAGTTCTCATTTTCCTGTGTTTTGGGCTACTTGATAAGAGAAAAGCCACATTCCCCTTAAGCGATTCTTTTTCCCTTGTGTCTCTATTTTTACATTTGGGATTTTGTCTTGTGACCGTCAGAAAGAAGGTAGACATATGAGCCATCTGGAATTCATAATTGTTTGCGCTCATGGAACTTGATGCATTTTTACAAAGCAGGGAAATAAGTACTGATCTTAAATGGAGAGCAAAGACTAGGAAGATAGTTAATTTGCCGCACATCACTGCTTTTTTTTTTTTTTGGAGCTCTGCTGTGGTAACTACAAGTCCAGTGGTGAGTACTTAGTGATTTCTTCCCATCTGAACATCTAAGAGAGGCTGGAGATCAGTCTAGCGTACAGTGGAATAAAGGGGTGTGCTTTAGTGCCAAAGGAAAACCAGCATGCAAGACAAGATAGCTATGATGGGTGAAATTTCCAGTTGATCATGAGTGAATCTTCATGTGGTGAAGGCCTTTTTCTTTCCACTCTCCCTCCTGACACTTCTTTGGTGGAAGATTTTGGGGAGACTCCCCCTTTGGAAGTGCAGAGTGCTGCTGCAGTCAAAAAGTCAAAGTAATTGATGGCAGATGACAGATGCTGCTGAACCTCATGCTTCAGTGAGGAATTCGGGTAGAATTTCACAACATACGGATATCCTAGAAATCTTGCAGAATTAACAAAATTTGATGACCTCAAGGTTATAAACCACCATAGGTCCTGTAATAAATAAAGTTGATGTGGTGTTGGGAAGATGACAGTCAGCTCACCAAATAAGAATATTGTCAACAGACATGGTCCTTGTGCTGAAACTAAAAGCACAAAATAGTAGATATAACCAAATGTGTCAGAACTCTTCTGAATTTTCTGTATGTGTTTCTGAGGCAAGTGTTTGAAGATGCCTGTAAATACAGGCTATTAGCATATATTATTTCCAAGAAAGAAAATGGAAATAGAAAAGAACAAAATAAGCTCCGAGATTTTGTCACAACCAATGTGAATTAAGGGACAGTCCTTTAAAATTGATGGCTGTGTTAGAAAACTGACTGGAGGACTTGCCCCAGGAACTGTGGTAGGACATAGCTCTTCATCACTGGCAAAGGATCAGTTTGTTCTGTTACAGTTCCATTTTTTGCTTCCAGATTTATCAGTTCTCTGCCGGGTACTCTTTTGAACTGTTTTGATAAATAATTGTACTTGTGAAGGTTAATGGAGTGTCAGTCCCTTATTTACTCTCAAGTCAAATGTGGTGCATGCTAGTCAGAAGTGTAGCTCATGCTTCGTGACCAGCTGACCTTAACGCTTTAAAGTGTGGTTATAGTCAGATAAACGACTGTAAAAATGACATTAAAGGGGCCCATGTTTTCTGTTTTGCTGTGGCTTTGGAGGTCAAATTTAGTTGCATAAAAATATGATATTTTTATTAATTGCCTATAATGCTAACTTAACTTGGGGTTTGAAAATAAAGCTGTGTCCTTTTTGCCTCACGTCATCCCTAGCAATAAACATTTTGCAAATGGTACTTAACTGACTATTTTGTTGACGATATGTCTGCAAAGCAGAGTCCAGTTCCTTCTTTTGTAGCTGTATTGACTCTTTTGCGCTGATGGCTGTTAAAAAAAAAAAAGTCAATAAAGCAAGCCTATAGGCATGAGTCAGAAAATACATGGGGAGCAAATATGTTGGATGAAGATGACATTTTAAAGCTGCTGTTCTGCTTATCCCCGTACATTGTTGGAGGTTCACCTGTTGCAGAAGCAGAATGTAAATGCTTCCATGTAAACTTCTGCTAATGTGCCAATCTAAAAATTAATGCATCCCTTGCAGTCACAAGAACGGCTAGCAGTTTCCAAAGATGTTTGTTGCTGTCTATTTTCCAGTTTATTTTCATTAGTATCTTCACTGGATATTGTAAGAGAGTGTTTCTTTTCATCAGTGCTTAAGCGAAAGAGTAAAACTTAAGACAAGCTAGGAGTTCTTTTGAGAAATTTTCCACAGCTAATTCTCATCATATTTTATGAAGTGTGTACACTCCTCATAAGCTGACCTCTCTGGTACTAAGGCTCATTCTGTTACTTCCAAGGAAGAAAGTTCTACTTTTTATTTAAGTGAATAATAGCTGTGATGAAAATTCATAAACCTCTATACAGAGACTTAAACCAAAATGTGTTCTGGAAGTGACATTTCCAGAACAGTTTAGTCTTCTGAACAAGTGATCCTTTTTTCACTGAAAATATCCTGTGGAGGTAAATGCGATTTGTTGATGGAGATCTTCTGAAACTTTTCCTAATCGTTCAATTTTCTGGCCATCTTCTTTAGAGAATAAATGTGTGCCGAAATCAGGAGAATCAGGCTTATAATTAACATCTTAATGGAAAAATGTTTATAAAGGGACATTGTTTAGACAGTCCTCAGAAATTCTCCATTTAGTCACTAAAAAATCTAACTGTGCATCCCTATTTTGTTCTATGGGCCTACCTAATCCCAGGTTTTCTCCTTGGAAGATGATGTTTTGGCTGACTTGGGCACCTGTGATTTATATCTCATCTATTTTTTTCACATTACGAACTCCTGTGTAGTAACAGTATCTTGATTTGCATAGGCTTGAGGTGAATTTGAACCTAGGATGTAAAGACTTCCTTATTTTATGAATCTGATTCCTAAATAATCAAGAAAAACTGATGTCATGATAAAGTTGTGTGAAAACAGGTTGAAAGACAGGGCAGCTGGCAGAGTATGTGCTCTTTCCAAATTTTTTAGTTTTTCTGTAACGTAAGGCATGGATGGAAAGAAGTACCTGCCGTACATGTCTGTGAATGGCACAAACACGTTTCTCGGTTAATACACGATACTGATGAAAAAAAACCCCATGGTTATATTATTGCTAATATTAATAGCTGTGAAACTGACTATGATATACTACATTACATACCCAAGAAAGCAGTCAGTGGTGAGGTATATGGGATGCTGTAGCATAGTGTCATTGTAGCATGTTCTTTCAGCCCTCTTTTTTTAGAAGTTTCTTTGAACCTTAAGTTACAAGACACTAGGTAATGTTTGAATAACAGAAATACCAAAATGTATTAAGAAGAGCTTTATATCAACATGTAAGTGCAGCTTCCAGCACTGTCAAGGATCCTGTCAGGAAGACTGGATGCCTTGCAGATGGACCGGTCTTATGTATCAGAAACTAGCTTTTGCTTGCTTGTACCTTGCACAGTACAAATAAGCTCTCAGCGTAGTTCCTATTTATAATATAATTTGCATGTGATTTTCACTCTTCATGTAATTAAATTTATTCAGGCAATTTATTTTTCAAATATGTAGTCTCCACACACGTGTAAAACTGAAGATTAAAATACTTAAATCAAGATATTTTATGCAACTCTCTTGAGTATGTTTAAATACGTATGCTGTAACACTCATAGACCAGAATAGAAGGGAGGAAGAAAAATTAAAAACCCCTCCAAAATGCACTGTAATTTTTTTAGTGGGCCTATATATATGTAAAAAGATGAAGTGTGACTCTTATAATCAAATACCCTGTCTTTGTGTTCATCCCCTGTCTGTGCTCAAGGTCTCTAGGTGCTCAATAGGAGCTTTTTAATTATTTTTCCCTGTTTGATGTTGTTAAGTATAATGAATGGGTTGCAGAGAACTTTTTGTTAGAAACCTTCTGTACATCAGCTCAGTGCCGGTAGACACAGTGATACCTGGCTGGATCACCTCCTGAGACTCACTCTTGATAAATTTAAGGTCAGAAAAAGACAGATTTTGTAAAACCATGCTCTGTTAGTCAACCTATACTTCCTCGTCACAAAGTAGGCTCACATTCTTTCCAGCCAAAGTGGAGAAAATTGTGTCTGTCTTATTTGGGTTGGGCAATTCTGTGGGTTTTTCAGCATCACTTCATGATGAGTGAAAACTACAGGGAATACTCAGAAATCAGTGATTCAAAGAGGAGCTTGGAGAAAAAAGGCCAATTCCAGCAAAACTTAATCATCCTCTGCTGATGGTGGGTAGTTGCCTATGACTGTAGAAGAACAGGCGTTCTTTGGGGTTGGTTTGTTTGTGAACATGATGGTTTTGGTTGGTTTGTTTGTGAACATGACATAAAACAGTGCACAAAATGAATTGTTAAGAAAGATATATAGTGGACTTAATCAGTTACAGGAATATAATTTATTTTTTTAAATGGCATAAGAGATTGTGAATGAACTGCCTTAAAGCTAATAAAGATCATTTGTGTTGCTCAGAATAATTTAGATAAGTGATGAGAAAGAGGAAGAAAACTAGCATTTTGTACAGTTTGCTTACTGTGTAATTCTTAATCAGGAGTGTCACAACATCCCTTGATATCATCTTATCACAAAGGTCTCTTCATAGTAAGCAGCGTATGCTACTGACTGCAGTTTAAAGGAACGGACGAAAGAATAGCTCATCTGCAGAGTGAGAACAACTGTGGATCTGTCATAAATTAGAATGTATTGGGTTTTTGGATCACTCAACCACAGTCTAAACTGGCTTCTGTGTGTGAGGTCTATGGGAATTTTAAATCTTGCTTAAACTCTGCTTGAATGAGCTTTAGAGTGAGACTTAAATGATAAAATGACATCATGCTGCTCCCCTGAGCAGAACATAACATTACCATTTGAGGTGTACTGTGACCTGTACGAACAGAGAAT
Source organism: Psophia crepitans (assembly GCA_013399095.1). Lineage (NCBI taxonomy): Eukaryota > Metazoa > Chordata > Aves > Gruiformes > Psophiidae > Psophia > Psophia crepitans. The sequence goes on along the minus strand of VWZZ01001171.1, from coordinate 542,630 downwards.
TGGTTCTTGGGAACCCTTTGATGCTGAATGTGCTCTGCCATTGCCTTGCTTTGGAACCTGGCAAGTCAGTTCGTGTAATCTTCTAATTTGCCTATATGCAGTATCACAAAGGGATTTAGTGGGGATTAATTAAGAAGTGGCATTCTTCGGGGATCAGTACTGGGACCAGTGCTGTTTAATGTCTTTGCTGGTGACATGGGCAGTGCGATCGAGTGCACCCTCAGCAAGTTTACCGACAACAGCAAGCTGTGTGGCGTGGTTGGCACACTGGAGGGAAGGGATGCCATCGAGAGGGACCTTGACAGGCTTGAGAGGTGGGCCCATGCAAACTGCATGAAGTTTAACAAGGCCAAGTGCAAAGTTCTGCACATGGGTCAGGGCAGTCCCAGGCACAGCTACAGGCTGGACGGAGAATGGATCGAGAGCAGCCCTCAGGAGAAGGACTTGGGGATGCTGGTTGATGAGAAGCTCAATATGAGCCAGCAGTGTGTGCTGGCAGCCCAGAAAGCCAACCGTGTCCTGGGCTGCATCAAATACAGCATGGCCAGCAGGTCCAGAGAGGTGGTTCTGCCCTCCGCTCTGCTCTCGTTAGATCTTATCTGGAGTGCTGCGTCCAGCTCTCAGGTCCCCAGTACAGGAGAGACATGGAGCTGTTGGAACAGATTCAGAGGAGGGCCACAAAGATGATCAGAGGGCTGAAGCACCTCTCCTACGAAGACAGGCTGAGGGAGTTGGGCCTGTTCAGCCTGGAGAAGAGAAGGCTCTGGGGAGACCTAATTGCAGCCTTCCAGTACCTAAAGAGGACCTACAGGAAAGCTGGCAAGGGGCTGTTTATCAGGGAGTGCAGTGGTTGGACAAGGGGTAATGGGTATAAACTAAAAGAGGGGAGATTTAGATTAGATGTTAGGAAGAAATTCTTCCCTGTGAGGGTGGTGAGGCACTGGAACAGGTTGCCCAGAGAAGCTGTGGCTCCCCCCTCCCTGGCAGTGTTCAAGGCCAAGTTGGATGGGGCTTTGGGCAACCTGGTCTAGTGGAGGGTGTCCCTGCCCCTGGCAAGGGGGTTGGAACTAGGTGATCTTTGAAGTCCCTTCCAACTCAAACCATTCTGTGATTCTATGAAATTTCTTAGTACCTCTAACACATACTACATTTATGTATCAGTGTTGTGTGGATTGACTTATGTCATGCTAATTTTTATTCGTTATTCTGCTATATTTGGCGTTCTGTGATCAAACACCATCATCTGTATGAAGTGCGTAAGATCCAAATAAGATTGATTCCTACTCTGTAAACATGTTCTGTGGAACTGACTTTCTGTGAATGTATTTATTCTGTGTTGATAAACATAGAATATATATATTTCTTTTTTTATTATTATTTCCTGTGCAATCTTTCCTCTGAAGTTGAGAAAACTACTTTGGTTTATACTAGAATTCCAAATTGTATTTCACTAAAATTGTGTTAATAGAAGGAAAATCAAGTTATAAAAGACACAGAGAAGGGCAGGTGAAATAAATTTTGGAGGGAAAATAAGTCTCTTAATAACTGTTAAAGAGGATGTAAGCAGTTACTGCTTGGAAAAATCCTATAAATTGTTGTTTGTGTAGCCATCACTTAAGAAGTATAAGAGAGTAAGTAGTAAACGAAGTAATTGGTGAAGTCTATACAAAGCAGGTAAAAGAATAGAGAACTTGGGTAAAAGCAGATCCATGAATCCCATGTGCATTTCAAAAATAAATGAATGAGACAAACACATTTCTGAATCAATAGAATTCATTTTGAAAAATTCATATTCTAAATGTGGTATCTTATGCTACAGTTAACGCCAGGGGAGACAACGGGGCTATTTCTCAAGTAGCTATTCCATTTTAATAAAGTAATGTTTTCCAGAAAATGAGAACTTCCAGAAGATTGCTTTCAGAAAAAGAAATAAAGTGATACTAATCTCTATGCAGTCAAAGATGATTTTGACAGTTATCGTCCTGTAAGTCTAGTTGTAATCTTTTGAAAAGCGAGAGAACAAATACACAGTAAAAGTAAACAAATAGTTGTGAAGTGAGAAGGCTCATGAACAATATACAAGATCTGTAAAACAGAACATGGTTATTTAAAAGTGTAGGGGATTTAGCTACACACTTACCCTTCACGTAGGATATGTGCAAGATTCCTGATACGAAACATGTGGGCTAGGTTCCGAAGTACAAAGAACAACTAGTTCCAAAAGAGTTCATTATTGGAAGTTGTGCGGAATTGCACCCATAAGTGTGTGTCTATTGCAGGATGCTTCGTTCATACAGTTTCATGCATCTCATTTCAATGTTCCAGGTAAAGTAACTATAAAAAAAAAGAATAATAGTACTGCATTAAGTTGTTGAGAGGAGGGTAGAGTGACGTTGTACAACATGATTTTATTGAACTCGTAGAAAGAGGCAGATACGCTGAATGTCAGAGAAAGACAGGTACCTTCTTTGAAAAGCCGGCGTGGCAGAGATCGTCAGAGGAATCCCTTCGGTAGAGCCGAGGAAAAAATGCCTAGGACAGTATGCTCGGCACAGGTGTCCTTCATTGTAGTACCTTTTTGCTTACCCTGGCCTGTCAGAGGCTCCTACTTACGTAGTAACATCTGTCGCTTGCGTTATTCTGAGGTGGCTAGAAAAACCTGTGGACTGAAAGGAATATGGTTATGGTGGTCCTTTGCCTGCTGGAAGCTGTCTGGTTCTTGTTACAGGATTCATGGGACAGTGAGCGCCTGTAGCAACAGTTTGGAAATACTGAGAAATAAATACATCACCGTAAAAGTTTGAACAAGTGAATTACAATACACTCATTAAAGTTGCCAGTGGTGCACCAGGGAGAATAGAGCCATAATATCAAAGGGACCAAGGGGAGACTGCATGGCAGGAAATAATCAGATGTAAAATTACAAACCGATACAGCTGGATAAAGTAATCCAAAACACAGATAATCAATGGGAGTAAGGCACTTGGGAAACAGTAATGCTGAAAAAGATTTAGGTGTGTTAGAACAAATTAGATATGAGCTTGTCAGGCAGCAAGACAGCGAAAAAGGCAGTAACAAGGAGGTAATTGTCCCTCTCCTCATAACTCTGCTAAGATTACATGTGAAATAACGTGTTCAATTCTGGCCACGTTAGAGAAGTCAGCAAATTGGAGGGATTTCAGATGCAAGCAACAAATGATTAAAGAGTTGTAGGAGCTGATTTGTGAGGGAAGACTGAAAGAGGAAAGGCTAAATATGGGCCAGTAATAGCAAAGGAAATATATGCTGACTTTCCAAGAAGGTGCATGGAAAAGAAAGCTGGAAGAAGCAGCTGTATAAGAAGAGTTTTGGGCTGAAAGGAAGCAAACATGAGGCAGTGTTTCAGAGCAATGAGGGTTTTTTACTGTGTAGAATATTCCTAGGAGGAATGGGAAACCTGACCATCTGAGGCATCTTACTGGCCCAAATAAAGCAACAACAGACTGCACCAGAGGGCCAAGTGTGCCGTTTGGTTGCATACCTGCTTTAGGTACTTGGCAGAATCACACTGCCTTAGTATGAACGTGACACAGGCTCTTATGGGTGCAGGATATTTTCTTTTCTTTTGTTCCCCAGTTTGGAGTATTGTTCTCTCCAGACAAGATGTCCTCCAAGTTGTCCTCAACACAGAGGACGCAGTTTTGACCAAATCATACGTGGTTTGTCTTTACTGTCCTCTCAGCCACCCAGACATAGGAATGAGGTGAAGTCTGTCTGTCTGGTATGATTTTTTTTTTTTTGTAGGCTACCAGAGAACAGACCAGGTGATCTTACCTCCCTTTCCCATCTGAAAACTGTGGTGAATCACAATAGGAAAGCTAGGTAGCTGGGAACGTTCCTGGAACCATTGCTAGCCGGTGGCATTCCTTTAATGTATGACTAAACTCTGTTCAGATGGTCCTCTCCCGTTCTTTCAAGGAGTTAGCACAGACAATGAGTTTGTTTCATAGCAAGAAAGCTGGTGATTAAACTGTTTTGACACTGAACGTAGGTTTTACAGCTTACAAAACCAGCGTTGTTGTATGTGGTTAGTAAGCTTGTATTTTTCAACAGATAATCGTTTTATACCGTATGATTTGCAAACTATTAGAAGGATTTAATATATGCTGAAGACTCTACCAAGCTGTTTTGATCAGTAGTCTCATTTTTTGTTTAGCAAGGTCTTAAGGGTGATCTTTAGTCCCCCAGGGAGGAGATCGTAAAAGTCTTAAAAGTGCTTTTGCAGAGTTTTATTTATTATTTTTAAGCATGAAGATTACTAGCATGAAGATAACAAGGCTGTTATAGTACAACATGTTCTTTGTTTTTGCAGGTTATAGCTAACATATTAGGAGTTCTCAAAATGCCAGTTTTGTTTGTTAAGTATTTTGAGAGCAAATAGATGTAATCCCGTATTACATTCTTAAAATAAGTTTTGCTGGAGAAAAGCAGAAGGAGAGATCTGGTCTGAGGGTGGGTGTCAGGAATTATGTCACTAACCATATTTACCCAATACAAAGGGGCCATTAATATTTTACTGTATTTAATGTCTATATTCTGTAGAAAGTTTTGCAATTTACTTTTCTATATGGAGGAACACTTCATTGCAAGAAAGGGCACAAAGAGGTGGGCTAAAAATAAAACCAAACTCCAGCACAAAAGAAAACAATTTTAAAAACCCAACCCTGTTAGACATCCCCTATAAAAAGGTTCTAAAATTTCACTCACAACCTTTTTTTCATGTATTTTTTACTAGAAACAGATCCACAGTTCGCATGTAATTCTTTGATTTGTAATAAATCAAGTAGAAATGGTAGGACAAGCAGTAGGAAATACTGAAGTTGTGCTGTATGTTTGGGGATGGGCTGGAATGCAGAACAGCCAGAGGAGAAGAAATGTTTGTCTTAAAGCATCGGTTATCAGATTGTGCTCTGTACTGTAGATAGTCTGATAATGGTCTGTTGAAGAAGCGGGGAGTCAGCCTGTTGCGCTGTGCTGGTTCCAACTCTTTATTTTCAGGGACCTGTAATGAAATCAGTGGGAATTAATGTATATTACTGTGCGTTTTAAAAAATCCCACTAGGCTTCTTCTTATATCTTTAAATCCTTGAAAAATCTGCTCCTGTGTTCTGTAAGTCAAAGAGGATGAAGTTAGAAATCAATGCAAAACAGATTATAAGTTATTTCTTTCGTGTGAACGCAACGGAACATTTTTCTTACAACTCGTCTCCAAACCTTGGAAACGCCTGAAATTTTCTCTTGCTCGTGCAGTTATGGCAGCAGTCTGAATATCGTGGTATTTGGAAAAAATCAAAGTACGTTTCAGTGTTACTGTCAGATATTGTGGGGTGGCGCTTGATATATGAGAGAGTTCCCAATTTCCGGTTTCAGATGATTGGGCTGTAGTGCACCACAGAGTAATGTAAGAGCTGAGTATTTATTGCATCAATAAAAATGAAAATACAACCGCTATGAGGCTTTTGTCCAATAATCTCTAGGCTTTTTACATCAATTATATAAAATGCCCTAAGCTGCAGGAAATATTTATTATTGTCTCAGTTTTACATATGGAGGAAAAAGGAGAAGAAAGTGTCTGATGTAGCAGAGTTTGTAGAGCAGATGGTCTTCTTTTTGAGTTTCAAATAATTTTCAGCCAGATTCATAGAAGTCAAACACTGGAAATACCTGTTAGTAGTCTTATTGAAACTACTGCCAGTATATCTTTGGCTTCACTGGGAAGAGGTCATTAATTAGATACAGCACTTGATGTCAAATAAGTACATCTGTAAAGACAAAAGGTAGTAATGATTGCCAAACAAAACCCCAAAACCAGACCCACACCAAAGAAAAAAAGAATCAGTACCAAGCAAAGTATTAACATTTTATGGGAGTCCGATAATTGGTAATACTTCCAAAATAGGAGTCATGGAGTCCCAAATACTCAAGTCTCAGCAAAGCCAAACCAAAATCTGACTTGACTGTATTTCACTTGACTGTAGCATGATCATAGTAAAAAGGAAAAAAAAAGCACATCTCTACTGCCTTTAGTTCACCTAATTCAGGTGAAATTCTTACTGCCGTGATGATCTCTTCATCTGACCCTACAGATGCATTCATCAACTTCTTCACTCTGCATAACATTTCAGTTTCTCATCATCATTAAAACCACAGTCCTGGGGCGGGGGGTGGGGGGAGGCAGAAATAAAGTCTGTATAAGAATACCTGTCGATTTGCATGGATCTAATTGCAGAACCATATCCTGTAGATTTCTGTCTTTCTAAGTTTGTTTATGTGACACCTTCTGACGTCTCTTATCCCTCCTTGGATTACGCATTCTTGTCAGTTCTTAGTGGGGTTCTTATCCCATTCCACTTTTTTTGTCCTCTGTGCCCTTTTATATAGTCTCCCTTTTTCTCACTGTTTCTTTTAAATCTCCTTGGGATCATTCCTTTCCATCACTGATGAACAACTTTGCTTCATGAAGGCAACCTGTAGACAAAAGACCTATTAAAATGTAAGATAGAAGCAAAGAAATTCTAACGTGTAAAAAGAACAATGTCCACTAGAAAGCCTTGTGGAACGTGTATTTCATCTCCCTGAAGGTGCCAGGTTGACAGACGACATAAACCATACAGTTTTATGGTAATATCTGCCCTACAGCCCCTATGACATAGAATGTAGGAGGAGAGAATTTTCCAAATCGCTTAAATGATCTGAAGATATGATTCCCTTTGAAAGCTGATGGCACTTATGCCCCTGAAGTAAGTTAATTATATTAATTAAGGCAAAGATTGTAAATGGAAGTTAAGGGGAAAAAAAAAAAAAAGATCATTCTTGCTTTGTGAATATTGTGTGTGTGTTTTGTTTCTTTTAAACCTTAAAAATACTGGAAATGTCAAGTTTGTTTTTTCTTATAATTGCTGGTGGACCTCCTGTGGGCATTGGGAGTATTTTTATAGCTTTCAGATTTTCACTTGAAGTAGCTATGGCATTGAATCTTAAACATAGATATGAATTTCCTAGAAGTTTATTAGGTAAAATAAAAATAAATAGCAAACTACTAAACTGCTTAAGAATCATTTGTCTTCAGAGGTGTGAAGTATTCTGTTTTTTTGATTGTCTTATGTCATACTGTTACCAGCTTTCTGGTCACTATGGAGACTATAAAATAGCTAGGTCTACATGCATAATGTAGAAAGCAGAGCAAAAAATTTGCTTTCGTGTCGTCTTTACACATTCTAAAAGAGCAAAGTATGGGCAAAATTCCAGCTTTGAAAAAAGAACCTGTTAGGTTGCTTTTAGGATCACGGGCTTCTTAAAATCAGACTGTATCAGTGCTTGTTTTAAAGACACAAGGATTTATTCCAGGTGTTTTTGGCTGCAAAGCCAGAAGCTTGATTCTCATAATTTGTTGGGTGTTTTTTTTTGCTGCAGATGCACAGCCTCCTTGCATACCATATGGTGGTAATTAACAGTTTCAGACTTAGTTCTGACTTTTCTTCTGCTTCGATTATTGGTTGGTTTGGGACGAAGTTTTAATGTCACAGGAACAGAGTTTTCTGTCTGAGTTTAGCTGCAGATAGGCATAATGCGTATCTGTGAGCGAGGAGAAGATGGGGTCTATTTAGAGCACTAAGAGGTATTTTGGAAATCTCACCAAGTACAACCTGTTTCTTTCTTAAGCGTTTCACTGTCCCTCTGTAGAACTGAAATAGGCCTGGGCTGGACCCCGGAAACGGAGCCACACAATTTGAGAGATACAGTTGGAATGAATAGTTTCTTTCAACAGCAAAATGTTTGCGCTTTTTATGAGAGCAAGGGTAGCATTGTGTAACCTTTAAAAAAGATATTGCTCAGTGAGGGTAAGTCCATTGTCCAGTGACATGACTTTTCCTGTCAATCACGAAGGTGACAAGGGGGCTAGATTAAGGAAAGCTTGCCCAAGATTAACAAAGGAAGATTATTGACCTCATCCTGAAAGGGCAGAAGCCTGTTTTATCATTAAACCTTGGAAGAGGTATTTCCTCCATAGGTGGAAAGCTGTTCGGCAGTATAGAGGCAACTTTCTTGTAAATGGGTGAGTCTCCCTGTGGATTCTAGCTCAGAACAGAAGCAGAAGACGCAAAACACGGGCCAGTCTGTCTTGTTGGGGGTCGGGGGAAGAAGGGCCTGGGGTGTTTGATCCTTTGTGTAGGTCCTTGTCTGCCTGTGCGAAGTGGGAAAAGCAAGAAGCAGCAGCATCAGGTGTTGGTGAGTACAATCCCAGCTCAGAGTTGGAGGAAATGTTGTGCCAGCGCACATTAGTGGAGCAATTCGCAATGCAAATGAACAATAGAGCCCCGTCCACGAAGCAGCTGCTAACTGCATAAAACTGTTACCAGGATTAACAGTGCCAGAGGCTGGAATGTAATCAAACTTGAACAGGTGAAATGGTTATGCAGCTGAGAGAGACTCTTCCCTGGTAGAAGAGTGTCTGCTTTGGGGACTGAGATGCAGAATTTGTGTGTGGCTTGATGGACTTCATTTTAAAACGTCAGCAGTAGGTATTTAGGTTCTTTACTACCACTCTTCACAGTGTTGTTGCTTTTCTCTCAGTTAACTGAAAAAAAATCATGTGAATTTGTCCTTTCAAAAAGGGAACCTGTTAAATCTCACGTGTTGGGAAGGAGCTTCCTTCCCGAGGGATTAATTTTAAACTGTGGTTGACATATCTTTCGTGGCATTAAGGATTTCTCTGCGTGTTTTCAGGGGGATAGTTAAACTCCCATGCATAAAATCAGAGGTGTTTCCTTCCTAGAAGTTTTTTACCTTTATACAACTATTCACATGAGTAGGCTTTCTGTGGAAGTATCCTTTCTTTTTGCAGAAAAGTGAAAATAAAAATCCAGAACCACTGAAAGTTCTTTTTTGCTTTCCCCAGTAATGGCATAAGAGCGAGCAAAATAAAACAGAGGGACGTAAAGCAGAAGCCAAGATAACAGTTGAGCATTTCAGGTGGTTGTTCTGAGTAACAGAATAAAAAGATCACGAACAAGTGGGGAAGGCAGATCCTCGAGTCCGTGTGCTAGAGGGTACCTGTAGAACTTTCAGCAGCAGCGGTAGCTGTTGTGTGGGCTCCTCTGCTGGTATGGAAAGGAGAGGATTCCTCTTAGATTGCAAATCACGCAATGAATGTGTGATTGCTACAGATCTTTTTGAATGAATAATTCACTGATGTACTGTAATTTAGTCCACGGAGATGTGATTGCAGCTGTTCCCCTACTGTATATGTGTTTTGATTAAGTGGAGTGTACCTTAAACCCCACAAGTGTATAAATAGCCCATGTATGTGATATGCAAACACTGCATACATGCACACATAATAAGAACAGTCTAAGGAAACATTTTGGTTTTGGGGATGATTACTTAGATGAATAGCTTTATATGTAATTTATCTTTTAAATCTGTGTAAAACCCTTCCCCTTCCTTTTTTTTTGTCCAGCTACACAGTCTTCTTAACTGTGGTACTATATAAATGCTTTTAGCCAACACTGTAGTATCAGGGTGTCTCTGAGTTATTAATGAGTTCATAATTCCAAGACCTTTACAATATAAGAAATTACTTCGTTTGGGCCTGTGTTACTGGTAGGAAGCTGAAATGCAGAAACAAAAGTGACTTTTTCCATGGTTAGACAGATCATTTAAAAGAGCTAGGAACTGAGTATCCAGAGTTCTTTCATGATCCTTTAACTACAAACGACTCTTTTCTTCTCCCCCTCACAATTCCTTTTCCCAGAAAGAGGCAGGGAAATTTTAATAGGTTTGAAAATACTTGTGGACTCCATTGGAATGCCGAGGAATTTGTGATTTTGAAAATCACCTTTTATTACCTTACGTATCATTCAATCCTTGTGTCCTTATGCTTCTTCACTTACAACAAACTTGTTTTATACTCAGAATGTATTTGGATGTGTAAAAACACTTGAATGAATCCAAAATGTATATGGAAACAGCAATGATGATTCCTGAGGTTTAGGCAGCTGTTGCAAGTACGTTGTTTCTGTGACCAATGTGTGACATACGCAGAAATACAAGTGCATGTCTTTGGGGCCCACTTTGGAATAAAACCAAGAAACTAGTTCCTGGTAAAATTAGGATGATGCTATTCCTATACATAACTGATGGTATAGGTGGATTTAAGAACTGTAACTAAGGATGGTATTTGGCTTATCTATCTTCAAAGTGTGAATAAGAAAGCAGCTTTCAAGATATTTCCTCTTTTGGCCTTGTCTGTAGGAAAAAAAAAGTCACTTGGTGATAAAGGGTTTGAATGTTAGATAAAATCTGAACTAATGTGGAAGTTAACCATTTTGCTCATCTAGATCAGTGTTAAAAACCCACTTTATTCAGATCTATATATATGAAAAAACTACGTTTGGCTCCAACTCATTTTTTAAGTCCACTGTTAGCAACTAGTAATTTTCCAAGTGCAGAACTAAAATGGAGGGAGCTGCAAGAAAAAAAACAGGAGCATTTCTGTTGACTAGAGTCGGAAAATTTTTTAGGGCTTGGTCAAAAGCTCATTGACGTCAGTAGAAAGTCTCTCATTAACATCACTGGGTTTGGCTTTTGGGGCATACGATGGCCCAGATTGTAATCTCAGTTAAATCCGATTCTGTTAGGGAATTTATTCACTAGTATAACACATTCAAGCTGCTCGAAAGTGTTTGCACTAAAAGTTTTCTTAACCAAAGGTAATCTTTTTGCCAAAACGAAGTAGTCTGTGAAAACAAATACATTCTTCATAACTTCCAATATTCAAATTTTATTGAGATAATTTTTAGCCATTTATGTTCTATTTATGAAAAGACACTTTTTTTTCTGAAATCTTGGGGTTTATTATACCAGAGACACCAAAAATTACTCAGGGAAAAAAACCAATAAAATTGTAACACAAATCACTAAAAAGTATATGCGTGACTTTCATGCTCTATAAAATGAAAACGATTTAAAATTATTAGGACTGTTTCAACCAAGTCTGTAATTCAGATCACAAGATGGTTCAGTGACATTTTAGAAATAATATTCATTAAACATCTGGAATACAAAAATTAAGGAAATATGATAATGAAAAAGAAAAAAACAACCTCTGGAGAATCTGATCAAAACAAAAACTGTTCATGTTTGCAGCATTGTGTTATACAGTGTATGTACTCTGCAGCACGCTTTGTTTGGAGACGTTGACCTAAGTTTGCAAGGTATAGATGGCATATGTTAGCAGAGAAAATAAAGGGTTTCAGAGTTGTGTACAGAAGGGTAGGGTATAAAAGAGACATAAAAGGGGAAAGGAATATATGCAGAGAACGTTGCTTTGTGTTGGAGGAGGCGTGGAAGAGAAGGCTCTCACATTAATGAAGGCGAGTTTGAAGATGCTGGAACCAGTTTTGATTTCCATTAAAATTAATGAGTAGACCTCTATGGACTCTCACGTGAGGAGGATTGTGTGTGTATGTTCCAGGAAGTCACAGAGTTTTGCCATTGTTAAAGTCATTAGGACCATGTTTGTGAAAAATATTTTCCTTACACAAAATGAATGTATGAGATGGAAGAAGAGAATAGAAAGAGAATTAGAAAACAGAAAACAATTGCTTCATCCTTTATAGATGGGAGAACTACTTGAACTGTGACTTGAAGTCATGTGGCGAAGGGCATTTAATATTTGGTTACTATTTCATTTCGTACAACAACTAGCCATCAAGGCATTAAGTACTTTATAAAGAAGTCATGAAATTAACGGTCCTTGTAAAAAACGAAGATTATTTTTTTTCTAAAGAAAGCTGTAAAAGAACAAACAATTAAAGGTAATCAATACCATTGTTATTAGGAAACCTATGAGTACAACATTTCTTCTCAATTAGGGAAAAACTGTATTTTATGTTTCTGTCTTGCAAGCTGATCTTTGTTCACTTCACCCTGTAATCTTGGTTTATGCTTTATGGATAGGCTTTGTTCTGGGTGCTTTTGAAGCACTGCATGCCTTTTAAAAAGTTTCAACAGAAGAACAAACAGCAATGAACCCAAAGAACAAAGCATTGTTCTTTCTTTCCATCTTTATTTTTTTCTTCTTTAAGAAAAGAAAGAAATGTTTCATCTCATTTTTCTCCCCTTTCAGGAAGTTGATGGCAATAAAGTGATGTCTTCATTTGCCCCGCACAACTCATCTACCTCACCCTTGAAGGCAGAAGAAGGTGGGCGTCAGAGTGGAGAATCATTGTCCAGCACAGCCCTGGGAACCCCTGAAAGGCGCAAAGGGAGCCTAGCGGATGTTGTGGACACCCTTAAGCAAAGAAAAATGGAAGAGCTCATCAAAAATGAGCCAGAAGGTAAGGCCCGGGAAACTGGCCAAAATTTTCTGGTTTGTTTTTTTTTTTTTTTCTCCGGATCTTTGAATACGTACACTTTTAAAAATCTTCCCATTTTCTGCTCCATTTGCTTTTTCTTGCTAGCAAAATCGAAGTGAAGAACTGATAGTTCTTGTCCACATTAGAGATAAATTTCAGTAATATCCCATTACAGCTGATATTTTAGCTTTTCCCAAACGAGAACCTTTGTCTGATGTAACATTTTTTTGTCACAGTTGCAATAGACACAGCAACGTCCTCAACACAGGTACAATGAAGACTAATTTTAACAGCTTGGGGGTCATGTACACCACTGCTCCCTCTTCCCCCATTTCTAGAGCAAAAAGCAGTGATATCAGCAATGTTAATTTTTTTTTAATTACCTGGTAGGCATGACATTATTTGAAAGGTAAGTTAAGTTTGGAATTCGTGAAAGCTTTTTGTCTGGAGCATGTCTTGTCATGTCATCCTCTATTTATCTGTAGTGCAGGTACTATACAAACTGACACGGTACAGGCTTTCTCTGCATTGTGTCTGGCCAGCAGGTTTCAACCTTGGCATATAGGTATCATCTCTGGAGAATCAGTTTCTTGTTGAGACCGTACATCTAGTCAGTGACTATGCCACTTGTGTTCTGTGGGCTGGGACTTGAGATCGAACATCTCACCTCTGAGAAGCCACAGAACAGCTTTCCTTTAAGTAAGATTTTCAATTCCTGCCTATCTGGGACATAGTCAGACCCCTGACTGGAAGGGGAAGTTTTCACTGTGTTCTCCGTAGGTATCCAGCATGCATATTTACAGCTAGATATCCACAGAACTGTGAGCCACTTGATGTTGTGTGAACATACTGAAACCTATTTCCTAATGGCACAGCAGTAAGACTTCGTTTTCATTTACACCCACCTATCCTGTTGTAGAAATCTATTTCAAATGTTTAAAAGGATGGCCCTCAGAGCCCACCTCAGTGTTGAAACATGAATTGACAGCACTTACAAGACGATTTTAGGACAACCTGCGTACTGGAATGAAAATACAAATGCAAACACAGCCACACTGTCACATACATGAGCATGACAAGATTGTAAATTAGTCTTCTCTTGTTGACTGGAGCACACCGTAAGGGTCTGCTGGGAAGCAAATTCTTTGTCTAAGCGTTTGGTTTTTTTAATATTACGTAGCATTTCATTTTGCATTTACGTTGACTTAACGGGCAGTGCTGTGACATACCTTGTGCCTTTGAGTGGAAAAGATCTTTCCTGTATATGGTATGGCGCTGGGGGGAAGGAGACCAGACTTTTATGTAAGAGTGAGAAAAGAACAGGGGGTTCTGGGCAATGTGTAAATACTCTGTTGAGTATGAGGTTGTACAAGCTATGCAGACTCCGTTAAAGAAAGGCCAGAGACAGATATGAGAATGGTTACAGAGCCTGTGCATTATCTCAGCTCTACTAAAATGAAAATATACAGTACAAACAAAAGATCTACAGCTTTGTGAAGAGATTGGGGGAGAGAGGAGGGAAAGCAACTGAATGTTGGGCTTTGCAAATGCATGCAACAGAAAATCTTTTCTTCCCTCTAGCCATTGTTCTATTGTCTTTCAAAGGCCATTAAAATGAACAGCAGGTTGTGATGAAAATTTCATTAAGCCCTAGTTAAATCATTATGAGGGTGCCATATTCATATGTCTGCTTACTCCCCATCCAGGAAAAAATGAATAGGACGGGGTTGATTTTTTTTTTCCCTTTCTCCTTAAAAGCGAACTAACAGAAGTTGAGAAGTTAGAAGAGAATGGGAAATAGGATGTGAAACAAAAGGAGGCCAGAGAGGTGAGCAGGCTAGGAAGAAAATTAGACTTGCATAAGCACATTGAAAGGTGGTGAGGGACAAATACATCATTCTGACAAGTCTCCCTCCCCCTTCCCTTCAGCCAACATGTTTGTTTTTAGAGTGGCTAATTAAAAAATATATATTTCTGGATGCAGATGGCAAGACTGTTCTTAGAGATCCTCCACAAATAAGAATCTCTTTCCCTTCAAGAAGTACGTAGTGCTGCAAGCAAAATGTCTTCCCTGTTTGAACTCCAGCAGAAAATGTGCTTACTGTCATGTCTTCTTCATGTAGTGCTGTAGTAAAGTTGTCAGTCATCACTGGTTGCTAGTTTGGTAATTAGCATATTACACATAGAATACCTATCTGGAGCGGAGATTTAGACTGGACATTAGAAAGAAATTCTTTCCTGTGAGGGTGGTGAGGCACTGGAACAGGTTGCCCAGAGAAGCTGTGGCTGCCCCCTCCCTGGAAGTGTTTGAGGCCAGGTTGGATGGGGCTTTGGGCAACCTGGTCTAGTGGAGGGTGTCCATGCCCATGGCAGGGGGGGTTGGAACTAGATGATCCTTGTGGTCCCTTCCAACCATAACCATTCTCTGATTCTGTGACCTCAAGGATCATCTGGTCCAACCTTTCTTGGCAAAAGCATGGTCTAGACAAGGTGGCCCAGCACCCTGCCCAGCTGAATCTTAAAAGTATCTAACGTTGGAGGTCGCTCCTAAACCTTCTTTTCTCAAGGCCAAACAAACCCAGTTCTCTCAGCCTTTCCTCACATGGCAGGCTTCCATGTCCTTTGATCATCTTTGTGACCCTTCTCTAGACTCTCTCCAGCCTGTCCACATCTTTTTTGCATGGTGGGGACCAAAACTGAACACAGTATTCCAGGTGTGGCCTGACAAGCACTGAGTAGAGCAGGATAATGACTTCTTTACTTCTGCTGGTGATGCCCTTGTCGATGTAACTCAGCATTCTGTTTGCTTTCTTTGCCACAGCAGCACACTGTTCACACACATTGAGCTTGTTGTCCACCAGGACCCCCAGGTCCTTTTCCACAGAGCTGCTTCCCAGCCAGGTAGATCCCAGCCTGTGCTGCACTCCTGGATTATGTTTTCCCAGGTGCAAGACCTTACACTTGTCCTTGTTGAACTTTGGAAGGTTCTTGTTAGCCCCCTCTTCCAGCCTATCAGGACAATTAATTTCCCCATGAATAAGATAAGATACAAGTGGGAATATATGGTAGTACATGTAGTTAACAGTTCAACTGCATGATCACTGCGTATTTCAGTAACAGTTTTTCGTCGTGCTAGTTTGTGGAGCTTTGTAGGAGAAGACTAAGAATCTTTGCTAAGCTTTGCTGCATTGTGTCAACAGCAATAATATAATACTTTATTTCTCTTTGGGAAGAAAGGGAAACATTTGCACCAGTAGCTGAGGTTTAATTAAGTCAATTTCCTGTGATTCTTTCAAAGACCAGATATAAGCCAGATTCCCATTTCTTTATGTACTCAAAAGTTTATATATTATTTAACTTGTACAATGGGCTCTGTTTTTATTGTTTGAAATTGTCTTCTCAATTACTGTGGGAAATGTGCTTTTGAAGCATTCTTTCAAATCGCCTGTTTCTTCAAAACCACAAAAAAGAGAAGGGCTGGGTAGACAACTTTGAGTCTCGATCCAAACCTCGTATCAGTCAGGGAAAGGACTTCTCTTTTCTTAAATGGGTTTTGAGGACAAGTGAGACATTCCAAAATATTGTAACAGGTCTGACTATTTTAAAGAAACTTTATTAATGTAAGGTAAATGGTTTTCTTAAAGTATCTTTGTTAGAAAGCGAGAGTTAACGCTTAGTAAATTTTGTCAGTAAAAGCCAAGGAGTTTTACAGTGTTACAAAACACACTGCTCAGAGTGCGTGAGCGCACACACGTATGTATGCATGTATGTAAGCACAGAGGTACCCACACATGCACTGACAAGGGAAGCATCACTCTTCATATAAACAGTTTCCATGTTGATTTACTGTATGTGTGCCCTTGGTTAATGTCCTCTGTAGGAAGCCATGCTACCTACTCATTCCTAAGGACTCTCCAAAAGCTTGTCACTTTCTTTTCCTCCTTGCATATGTGTATGGGTTTGGTTTTCATAGGGGTTTACTCTTGGTTGTAAAGGTCCATGCTCTTTTTTTCTTCCCCTCTTAAACTTGTCGTTTTACTCTTGCTGTATGAAAGTATGTGATTGACAGTGAGTCGTGCTGACACAGAGACATGGCGTGTTTCAGTGAATCTAAGACTTGTGGAATTTTACTCATTGCTAATACAGTGCTCGTTTTTCTTCTCTCAAATTCTGCAGAAAATCCTTATACGCAGCTTTAGCATTAGGCCCCCAAAGGCATAAACCTATTACTGCAGTCACACAATGTTATTTTACATGAAACATTCTGTCCTTTCTAACTTGAACTTCAGAAGAGGAGTCAGTCCCCTTTTATTCCTGGTATACAATAATGAAGATAATGGAGTGGGTTTGGGAAAGCCTTATATACTGTGACAGACCTCAAGCCCTTGCCCTGAGGGTCGTCTGCCGACCATGGGATTCCTTTTGCAGCTAAAATCATTAGGCGAATGAGATACAGGCATGTTTTTCTTCTGTTTTCTTAAGGCATCAGAGGATGGCAGAGACTCTCTGTCTGTCTGTTCTCTTCATTTGTAGGAATGAAATGGAAATCTCTTTGAAGTCACTGAGCTTGACACAAGTTCATGAAAGCAAAGACCAAAGCAGCCACTTAGCTTTTTCTTACACTATTAATGGGATTGGATTGCTGTCTTTTAATTTATGGTGTGTGCTTGTGGAAAATTAAATCTCTGAAATCTGTATAGCTTTTCCTCTAAACGTATGGCTTGGCTTTTGGATAAAAAATAGGCAAACAAGTAAATTCTCTCCTATTTTTAGAATAAGCCAAAGTACTCACCGGCTCTTTACATCTCCTGACTTTTAGTTAAGACTCAATCTTCTTTTTCCATTTTGGCAGTATATGTTTGTAACAGGTTGTGTATCTGTTCATCTTCAAAACTTACATACTCTATCTTCTGAGGCCAGATCTATGTCATTGTACAGAATCTGTAGGGATTCTGGATAAAAAGGATCATACGGGCATCGACCTGACCACAGAGACCGCTCATATGAGTGTGTGCACTTATGGGTACACTCATGCATCTGCATGACTCGGTCTTCTATAGCAAGGCCCTCTGAAACTCGGTTTGGCCGTTTAAATGAACAATTGGAATTTTATATAAGTATGTGTGCACAGGTATACACATATATAAAGCACATGTATTAGATACATATATTTAGATATAAACTTGTATAAACATGCACACACAACAATTATGTCTAGATAGTGTTTAATATTGTTCCTACTCCAGAATTTCAATCTAGTAGTCCTTAGGTCTTCTGAGCAGGAACAATTAATCTCAAGTGTTTAGTAAGCAGGTAATATATATGTTTGCAGGGGGCTTTAACAGGCAATGTGAGTACTAGGGCCCCATGTATTATAGTGTGCTGCAACGCTATAAGTAATTACTTCGTCGGGAAGAAAGGGATGAGAAAGGCCTCTCGGGCATGATTTTTGTCTTCTGAACATCCCCCAAAGGCTATTTGTGTTTGATGTTTAAGTTTACGTTTTAAATCACAGCACCTGTTCTTGTGGTAATTTAAATGGCTGTTGTTTAAGCAGTTCTGTAGTCTATAAAAGTGAACCACATTGAATTTAGGTTCTCTACTTAAAATAAGATCCCAGAATATCTCCTAATATTATCAAACTTGTAATCAACATATCTTTTAAAGAAATCAAGAGGTCTCCCTCTTCTTAAGCCATAAATTCCAAAGCAGACCATTAATGGGCGCAAGAAGGGAGGCCTTTGAAATGCAGACTCTTGTTTTTAAATCACATCTGATGAGATGGGAAGGAATAAAGTGAACAGATTCAGAAAAAAGCCTAAGGATACTCTAATTGGTTGAGGTTTGAATTTCTTTTATTTGGTTCTTCACTGTCCCTTTGACAAAGTACATGTTGAAGAGGCTTTGTAATGCTGTTCTACTGAAGGACAAACAAGGGTACTTTGCAGTTGAGTACTTTTAAGTTCTGTTCATACACTCCTGCTGCAGTGGAAGGATGCTTCAAGTGCGTTGTGGTTCCATGTTCACCTATGCAGTCTGTCACCAGAAAGTGTCTTTTCTTGTAGAGCAAGCCGGCATCAAACTTCCATGCACTTCTTTCAAAGACCCTGCCATATGGAATTGTGCATTCATATACAGCTGATAAAAATAAAAAATAATTTTAGAAAATATTTCAAAGATTATGTTTATGAAATAGGCCTATGTGAAGAGAAGGCATTATTAAATGCTGCGGTGGCTTAAACCTTTATTAACAAGTGCTTTAACTCGAGAACAGAGGTAGCCTGGTTTGAAGCCCTGCCAGCTCTTGCTTGCTCAAAGTGAAGTTTATTAATTTGTCACCTTCGGTTTTTAAGTGTTTTCCTTCCTAATAGTTTAGCCCGATAGCCACGGTTTATTTCACTGGATGTTTTCAAATTTTGCTTAGATTCCCTTCCAAGTCTGTCTCGCTTACATCCTCAAAGGTTTGTAGCTTTTGGAGTTTTCTTTTCTCTTTTGATAAAGGCATCTGAGGTGCTGATACAGCATCTTAAATATAGAAGAAAGCATTATGGTCAAGTGAGATTCAGGAAACTTGTGCTTTTGGAGAGAAGATGCAGTCCCTCTTCCCCTCCCTGTTTTAGAATGAAAGTCTTCTCTGATGGATCTCCATAATTAAAATTTCCTTCCTTCCTACATTCACTCCATAATATTGGAGAAGCAGCCGCTAAAGCAAAATGCTCGATCTCTCGCTTCCCATCTTTTACAGTGCAGCATGTAAGTGGTTCACCAAGACCAAAATAATTATTTGGGCTCCTGTCTGCCCCTAATTCCCCAGGTAACCAGACTCTTCAATAGCCACGATTCATTTCAAAAGGGGTTTTGAAAGTCTTATGCCACTCTTACCCCCGGATCGTTTTGATGTGCCTGTTGCCCGCAATGTATTCCAGCTAGATGACTTTGCAGTCTGCCTTCCTTTTTTGTGCTCTCTCTNCCCCCCCCCCCCTAGAAAAGCCATTAGCTTTCTGAGCTTTATTTCAGTCCTTGGATCACTGCTGGAGAAACCTCTGACCCAGACTGGTAATATACACATATACATGAGGGAGTGTGCCAGCTCTTTCTGTATGCTTATGTGCCACAGCTTTTGGGGATGTCATTTATTCAAGAGTGAAGAGCGAGCCACCTGTTTCTCAGGCCTCTTGTCTCTCATATTAAAGGTTCAAGCCCTTTCTGAATAGTAACATCTTAATCTGGGCAACATACACAACGTTTAGCTGAAACCTATTTGTCGAGCTAGCGGGGTTTGTGGGATTTTTTTTTTCCCCTCTCTCTTACCCCCGAGGCGCTTGTCACGACTGTGCATATTAAAATTAATCAGACCTCCCAGGCTTGTGTGGCTGTGTGGTTTAACATGAAGAAGTGGATATCAAGCATTTGCCCTAATTAAATAGGCCTGCTTGGTTTTGTTCTAGTGGATACTTGGTCTTTTTTTTAATAAGAGCTGCTTATGGAGGAGGCACGGCCAGCTCTAGAGTTAGTGGAGAGCTCACTTCAAAGTTTTCCCCACCACCTGCGCCCAGGATGCTGAGACCTGAAGGGCTCCCCGCGTTCTTTCTTAACAGCACAATTTGCGGGAAGTAAGTGGAGGGGGAAGGGGAAAATACGGCCAAATGAGCGAGAGCGCGATCGGGGAAGGAGAGGCGAGGAGCTGGGACGAGCATGCGGATTGGCTTTTTGAAGTTGATTAAGATGACCTATCATCCTGTCTGATTAGCTTTAGATCTCAGTCTGTGCCATGAGCTATTCACAAGGCTGTCTTATGTCTTCTGTTTACCAGAAGCAAGGGAAAGCCTCTAGTACGGCAAGGAGCAACATTTGCAGCAACTCCCACTTGCTTGTTTAGCTAATCAAGTAGCCTTGTGAAAACACTCTTTAAGTTTGAAGCTGTTGGTTACTTTTATTAGTTAGGTGTCGGTTTAACGATGATATTTTTAAGGTGGTTTGAACCTTGCCAGTTCTACACAAATATATACATCTCCTGCCTTGTAAATAAGCTGCACCGGGAAGATAGAACTCATTTCGTCATCTTTTCTTCTCATTCGGTTTAATTGTTTTGTGGTTTGTGCATTGCCTCAGGAGAAAACGTGCTATATGTGTGTGATTTCTATACTGGAATGTATAAATTCAAAAAGCACTCAAAGCAGAGTAAAGGAGAGTTTGGGGGGAGGAACCCTAAAACCTGTTAAATAGTAATTAAGAACTGATACCATTTAGCAGTTCAGCAAGTTAATTTTAGCCAAAAATAGTAGAAAATTTGGAACGGTCAACATTTTTAGACAAAATGTTTCATTGGAAATGATATTTTTTGTTTTTAGATGTTTAAGATGATTAATCGGAAAGAGAAATGAAAACATTTCAATTAGGATTAAATAAAACATTTTGGGTCAGGTGGAAACAGCTTTTCCCCTGACTTGGTTTGGCAGCCGAAATGAAAAAATTCAAACTAGTCAAACGAAAATGAGTTTCAAAACCTGGAAGGGTTTTGGGGTGTTTTTGTATCAAGTGACCTGAAGAGGACAAATGAGCAGTTGTTAGAAAGACACTTAAATGTATCTGAATGTTATGCGCCATGGTTTTGAGGGTAGACTGGAATATTTCAGTCAGAAAAGCTTTCAAAATTTGACTTCCTCCAAATGTGCAAATTTCTGTATCTTCTGAAGCCTCAGCCAGAAAGGTTTTGCAGCACCTAGGGCATTTTATTTTGAAACAGATTTTGGAAGTTTATCATACCTCTTATGTTAGACATACTTGGCATGTCTTTGCAGTAGAAACCTGAGTCTGTTCTAGAGGGCCTAAAAATCTGCAGTCCTTACACCCCCAGAATTTGATCTTGCTTTCTATTAAAATTCTTGCAATCCAGTGTGCAGGCAAAAAAGCAAAGCTTTATTTATCTGTTTCTGTAACAGTTCAAATCGTTGAAGTAGAACCCAGCAGGTAGGATGATACTCCATTGGTTTAAAAATGTATTGCACGTCCGTGCGCTAACTCATTGGCATCTTTCTCTCTCTATCAAAGTATTCTTATTATTCCTATTTTATTTTTCATTTCAAACCTTGGCACAACCCAAATGTAACGAACCATACTGACACTGCCAAGCATCTGGCTGGTGCTTGACAGCATCACAGAAACCCTTCCAGTGTTTCATCTGGGTTGCTATTGGTTATTTAACAACACAATGCAAACGGTGCAGTGTGGGTGTATATGAAATGGAAAGAAAGGTTGAGGTGGGGGGAAGGAGCCCTGCACAAGTAAATAAGTCTTTCATCATATCTTTTGTTTGGTCTGTTTGCTGTGCGCTATTCAATAGTCAATAGAAGTTGTTTGACGGTTCTGCAGAAGGGTAAGAAACCTGTTCTTAAACTTTTTTTCTCCTGTGTTTGTTTCAGCCCAGAAAGTTTTCTACTTCTGTTTTTCTTGCCTGCCTTTGTTGTCACCTGTCTGTTGTTGAAGGGTTTTGGTCGATGCTGTTTAGCTGATGTGACGTAAGCTGACGCTTATGAAACGCTCCTTACTGAGCGGCGATCTTGCACAGGTGAAGCAGACATTTAGAGAGCTTACAAAAGGTTTACTGGGGCAGTCTTTGGGGTGATAGAGTTCTTTCAGGCTTGTGTTTTAATTTACTTATTTAGCCAGGGAATGAAAGTGGAAAGTGAACGGAGAGAAAAATCAGTCTGTGCTTTCTGAAGAATGCCCTGTTAGCACTTGTGCGACTCGGTAAGGCTTTCTGAGATGTTTAGCCTTGATTTAATTCGTATTTAAGATCTCCCCTCCCAGCACATTAATATAATGTCAATGTAGAATGCATTGCATGGTGTAATTACTGAAGAGAGCAGTAGTTGGGAAAACAGACGGTAATTGAACACATGGCTGTTTATTACAACAGGACAGTGCTCCTACGCTGGTATTTAGGGCATTAATAGGGAAGAATTGATTTGTTGTTTTAAGATGAATTCAATCACTGTTGCTTAGGCCTTTGTTTGTTCAGGCCGAGTTATGCTTTGTTTGTGTTATGTGCCCAAGAGGTTTACACACCACAGCGTGGCATTAGTCATGCAGAGGGCTTGGGAGCAGAGAGCCATTTAAATGAACAAAGGACATTTTTCTTTTTGGCTCTGTTTATCTTCCTCTCTAGTTTTGTTACCCTCTAATCTATCTCCATCTCTCTCTCTCTCCCTCTTTCCCCACCACCCCCCCTTTCCGCCCCAAACATTTTTTTGATCAATGCAGAGGTCCACCCGCTTTCTTCCTTCCCCCTCCTCTTTATTCACCCTCCTGAAGACAAATGGAGCCCTGATTGACAGGTGGCCACACGGGGTTGCGACAGGGTGTAAATAGGAGTGCTTGCTCCCAAGTTCCTGCGAGCAAGAATTGGGGTTGAGGGCTGGGGTGGGGGGAGGAACATTCAACTTGGAGGAATATTTTTAATTTCAGAGCAAACAGCGGGAATGCGATGCTCCCCTGCACGTCTCAAACCTGGTGTTTCTGAAAGCGGGAGGGCGCGCACCTTTTGTGGCTCCTGCTGGCTTGCGCCCTGGTTGAGCCCTGCGCAGGCCACAGGCTGGGATCTGATGAGCCTCCCGCCCTCTTCTCCTCTTTACCGATGGGAGTCGGATGGAGGAAGAGCGAACCATAGGACCAAAGTTGAATTCCAGGTCTTCGCATTGTGAGCAGCATGGTTTATATTTTAGGCTCATTGTGCTCATCCTCGTCTTGATTTATTTCTGAGTGTGAGAGAGGTAATAGGCACTTCAACACGATGTGGGACAAATTCTGCTCCCAGGTGTAAGTTCACAAGTCCCACTGGATATGGCTTTAAGAAGGCAACATTTGACCCAATACAGAATTTGTAAAGAGCCCAACGTGAACTGTTTTTATTTTAATCCCTGTATAAACAGGGATATTGTGCCTGCTCGTAGGAAGAACATCATTAAGAGAACTGAAAGATAACAACAACTCTATAGAGTCACTGATTGCTAGGAACTTAGCTTTCTTAGATGCCAGCGTGCTTCTATCTCAGTAATACAGAGCATGATGGATTAGCACCCAGACTTGCCTCTTGGAGGTATAGAAATTCCTAGCTTATACAGCAGAAGGAACGGGGCGCGCAGATGTGTGACATGGAGAGTCAGATCCTTCCTGTCAGGGAGAAACAGCAATTTAGGACACGTGTTCATACACTGCAACATGCGAGGGAGGATATTAAACTCAGTTGTTCATGTGAGCCTTTTAGCCATAATTAATTAAATTACTGAATCTCTGAATAACCAGTAGAAGTACAGGAGATGACAGCTACAAAAGGATCTGCAGTCCAACAGTGTTTTTATCTATGCCTGCAATTGGGTGTGTGTGTGGGACATGCTACTTGGCCGTTGCTCTTAAATCTTTTCTAACTAACTAGGAAGTGTAATTGCAAAGGCCCAGCCTGTATGCTCAAAGGGAAGTTTCCTTCCCACCTCAAAAAAAATTCCCAAATCAGTTACTGTATTGCTCTGCCAAGGAGCAAGAATGATCACAGCTAAAGATTTATATAGCCCTGAAGGAACAACTGTCATCCAAGTACTTTATCAGAAAGGAAAGTGTCTCTCCTGACTTGGAAGTGGTTATCCAAGTGTCCTGTTTTTCCAGTACAGTTTGGAATGTTGCATTAGTTTTGTACTGTAGATTAGCCCACACAATCTCAAGGTAAATAGTCTAGAGACAAAGATCACATGGAAGAAGAAAAAACCTCTCAGTTTTGTATGCATCCTTGATCTTCTTTTGGTAAACCTTTTTTTTTTTCTTTGCTGTTTTGCCCACAATACATATCCAATTTCAGTAACCGAATGTCTTATCTGCCACGGAGTCAGACACCAGGGGAAGAAAAAACAAAAAGCAAAAACGTCAACAACTAAGCAGGAAAATGGTTTCAACTGTAGGCATTACTGTGTATTCACTAAATCCTGCAAGATCTCTGTCTTGTTGCAAAGCGTAAAGCAGGTTAATGTATTTTTGCTGGGATGTCTGTACACTAAACTTACATAAAGCAATGTATTTCCAAATAGTTCCTTTTCCTTCTATGTGAAATTAGTATATGAAGATGAAGCTAGAGGACAGCAGGCTTTTGCTAATGATTTTCAGCTGCAACGATTCTGGATTCCACACTGAGCCTCATGTACAGCCTTAATCAGCAATGCAGTTTAACTAAATATGGAGACATTTCACTGAAGATTATTTTATTTTAAGTCTTTTTTATGCATTTCCTCTTGCTGTGTCATCTAATTGATTCACAGCTCCTGTGAAGCTTTGGGGTAAGGGATGCACATCCAGGCAAAATGCATTCTTCCTTTACAAGTATGGCCAAGCCAATCCTTTCCGAGTTCAGAGGAATTAAGAAGCTGTCATTGGGAATCATTCTGTAACTAACCATAAAATTATTAGATGAGTAATACAGATGATGCAGGGCTTTAGGCTATAACCTGTTCTTTCTCCTGAAAAACAAAGCGCAGCCCTTTTGAGATGATCATGTTATTACATTACCATTTTTACCAGTATTTTGTTGCTACAGTGGTTACAGAAAGGGGGACACAGTACTCAGTGGATGTTACATTGCATGCATGACTCAATATTTTAAAGTAACAGGGCCCACAGAAGACAAAGGGACAACAAAATCATAGGTGCTTTCTTACATTGCCAGACTGCAAAAGTTTCCCTATTTTCTAATGTAAACTCGTTTTCTTCATTGTTGGTTTTGTCCTGGCCTTTTGCCTTAAATACAGTGTGGAGCAAACTGCCATTGAAATGCTAGGGAGAGAGGGTTCACCTGCCAGTTCAGTTTCATCCTTGGTTTCTCACATGTCTTTGGTAATGATTGATTTGCCTATACTGGACATTGTAAATGTTCATCAGAAATCAGACTAAATCTTCCAACCGACACCACACGCCTATGTATTTTCAAAGCAAATGAAACGCAGTGTATGGCCATTTTTTACCTCATCTGCTTCAGCTCTTTTAGTGGACAGGTCCCTGTAGAGAAAAAGACAGGTGAAAAAGCATCAAGAGGAGAAGAATGAAGATGCCTTTTGCATTTGCATACACAAGCACTATTGTGAGAAAATGAAATGGCGAGACAATTTCTGTAAGCTTTTCAGTATAGCTCTTTAAGGGGAAGTTAAAAGATGTGCTGTACTGTTCTTCAGACCTTCTCTTCTTCCTTATAATGCACCCTTGCAATCTGATTAATCCTGGGATAGGGAAAATACTAGTTTTAGTTGCTCCATTTCCTTTTCCCTCCCCCTGCCCCCACCCCAGAATCTGATTCCTACTAGAAGAGGACATTGAGATTGTTTAGGCAATCCCAGGTAGCTTTCCTCCCAGGCTGAAAGCATTCCACAAAGCTGTCAGTTCTTTAGCTTAATACTGGGTCTTAGTGTATTAATTCAAGGCTTTCAGTGATCTAGGACACAACATGTGCCAGAAGTAGGAACTAAAATTAGAGGCAGACTTTTGGCTGTGAGAGCTGCTTGAGGCTACTTGGGGTGAAAGAGGAGGGAAGAGTCCTGACGTCAGTCACAGCCCCAAGGACTGTGAGATGTCCAAAGCATCCCCTCAGACACAGGGTTTTCTCCAACACCCACTGTAGTGAGCGACCCTGCCTTTTTTGTCTCATCCCACTCACTGATACTGCACTTGCTGGTTCGTTTCACATACCGACTCCTTGTCAAAAGCCCTTGTAGTTCACTTGTTACAGCAAAGTCCAGTTCTTGGTATACTGGGATTGTGATTTATTTTTTCCTTTCCACTCTAAAAGAGGAATGAAAACTTAAATAGTAGCTAATCTTTGATAACACACACCTAAAAAAAAGTGAAAATGTTGTGAAACAAAGTGAAATCCTTATGAAGAATTCTAAGTTTCCATTCACAGAAAACAGCTCTTGGTGATGTAACCTCATGGTAAAAAAAAATAAAAAGAGATTAGGCAAAACGGAGTTGAGTGACAGGAAAATTGCTTCTTCCTCCTTCACTTCAGTGAATATATTTTATTATGTAAAATTTTATGCTCTTGGCTGTATGCAGGAATCATTTCCCTGTAGGTTTTGGGTTTGTTTTTTTATATATATCATCATTCTGTTAAGGACTACGAATGAAGAATAATTAGGCATTATTGTTTGGTTATGTAGATTTTCTTGTGATCCCTTCTTGTTTACTTCATGTAAACTGTCGACACTGTTCTTGCCATATAGAAATAATGACTGTGTTACTTCATGAATATGAGATTGCAGGGACCTTGTCTCAAATTGCTGGAACGCTTGTTCCTCCTTTGTGATCATTTCAGGCCATCTGAAGCATAATCTGTGAAAAGATAAATACTTAGAAACACAAGTTCATGGACATTTAGTCTTTACTACAAGATCTTCAGTCTTTACATTATCCTGGTTTGTCTCTTTCTAAGAAAGTCATAAGGCTGAGCTTTGGCACTGGTCTGGGATTCACATAAACGTAAGAGGAGGGGCCTGGTGTAAATAAGATAGGTAGAGGCCATTCTGCAGTACGAGAATCCTGCCTTATATTGAAATGGAGAAAAAATTGTAGGTTTTTATTGTTAGGGAAAAAACCTTCTCCTCTGAAATCTGTACTGTGAATCTAAACTCTGATATTTTGCTCCTATTCATGTACAGCACTTTCTTTGATGACTGTTGGAGTTCTGATCTCACAGGGAGAGGCGAATATTGGAGTTGAGATTTCTTGAACAGAGCTTAGGGGATAATATTGTGTTTATTTTGTTTCACTAGATACAAGCTAATCAGAGAATAATTAACAGTCAAAATGCCAAGGTCCTTATTCATGTAAAGGATCTGGTATTGAAGTCCTCACTGAAGTAACACTCACATTGAATTCAGTGAGACTGAAAAAATGCTTCAGGATTTGTCCCCAGCTATTTTCTCCCTGACAGTTTTTAATGAGCATCCCATAAAAGTGTTTAACAATTGTACCGACTTTGATTCTTCAAGGTTTTGGAGAAAATTGCTTTCTTAGGTTGTGAAAAAAATACTGAAACAAAAAAAGCGCATTTTTTTTCTATCACGGTGTCTAACATACTCTAAGCAAATTCAAAGGCTCTCTCACCTCATGCTTGCTGATAGGCAGTACGTTAAGGACGTTACAAAGAGTATTGTATAGAAATTGCCAGGAGGAAGAACTACAGCTGATAGACACAGGTATTTTAGATCTCATCTTAAGTTCTTGGGCTTAAGATAAAATTTAGATAGAGAGGTAGCTATAGATGCCAGTACTTTGTTTGTTTGTTTTATAAATGAAAGGGGGGAGGAAGCCACTGCTAAGATCACCATGCAGAGCCTGGTGTCTAAATGCCATGATTTTGTGTCAGAAGCAGCAGCTAGTGTATCTGGATTCATCCCTTGCCTTGCTTTCCTTGGTTGTCACTGAGAGCTCCCAGGCTGAGACAGATGGCTGCTGGTTTAGTTGTGTGCGTGGGAGACAGGAACTTCCACATGTGATTTTTTACCATTTGGTAGTAATTAGTTTGTTGTATAAATTAACATTAACTGAACCATTCTTCAGGCATTGTTTGTAATTATCTTCTTTGAGCCTCTGAGTTGTGTAAAGAAATAAAAAGCAGGGAAGAAACTGCTTCTTATTTTTTACGGGGAAAGGACTCTATCATTAAGCAGAACAGAGCAGCAATTATCATTGCATGCCCAGTAGACTGAAAACTTCAGAAAAAAACCCTTTAAAAAGCCAGATTTTTTTTCCCTGTAAATATTAATGGAAATTAATGATTCATAAATGCAGATAGATTTTATAAAATTTGTAAGAATGAAATCTGAATAAAAGCAATGGTGATCATGCCTTCCTGACATCATCGTCATCATTGTTACTGCTACTACTTGATTTGGTTTGTGTTTGTGAATAGTAGAGGTTTACTTTATTTTTTAAAATACTTGTCCTCTCAGTTTTATTCCTTCCCTCCCATCTTTGAGATATTTACTTTTTTTTTTTTTTTTTGTGATAGAGAGTAAGGATCTTGTGTCTGCATATCGGGCAGTGAACTATCGTTAGTGCTGGTTTTCTCCAGGGATTTCTGTCACTTCCAGCGACCAGCCAAATTGGAATTGTCAGGAGAACAGCCTCTCGCATGTTCCTTGGCACTTCTGTTTCCAGACTTGGCCAGAATCCAGACATGCAGAGGTTCATGATTGTGAAAAATAACAGGGAAAATGCCCTCTGGTATTAGCCCAATATTTCAGTAACGTATTGGGAATCTCTAGGTTCATTTGCTGGAAAAGTTCAGTGCTTCGGCGAGTAGGAAAGTTTTATATTTCATTAGAATGAAGCTCTTCCCTTTCCTACCCAGGAATAGGTGAGAACTGGTGTCGGCATCCATCTTTTAGTACAGCTCTCCTGCCCAGGATACAAAGCTGGCAAGACGGGCAACACGGCACCGTGCCGTAAATCCTCTGGCGCAAAGGCTAGGTTGCAGTAGTAAAACTCAGGTGCAGACCATCACAAGGCACTCCACAGCTTCATTAAAATTAATTTAGTACCCTAAGCATACCCTCTAGAGAAAAGTTCACGTGCCTTGAGTTTGCAAGTGTCTCGGCATTTTCTTCTGAAAGAAAATGAAGACAATTTTAGACCCAAACTTGAACTTGTCCAGGTAAATCGGTGCTGACTGTGGTTTTACCTAAATTTGTTGCATACAGGACCCACACCTGAGAGGTGCGTTTGGGTCATCTTTCTCCTGCCAGAATTGCCATTAGTATTTACAGTTGTGCAGACAAATAGTTTTACCTGAACAATAAATGCTAAAAGAAAGCTTGAAATTCTGAAATGAGTAAATATAGATGCAGCTTAGTTAAGAATTGTTCTGTTTTTCTTGGCACGGTAAATCAGCCTATATGAAGCTCCGTGCTGTTTAGGGAAGAGGAAGGTGGGAGGGAGCGTGTGGGAGCTTTAGTGGCTGGAAATGCAAAGAGAATACGAGCTGAGTACGCTGAAACCTGCGGCGAAGAGAAAACTACCGTGGATGCTTTTCTTTCTCTTTTTCTTTCTGGCAAGGGTTAATGCTGTAACTGAGAATATCTGTGATTCTCCGTCTTTTGATATCAATGAATCAAACATTTTCTGAACCATTCCTATTGAACACTTTTTTTCTTGGTTTTCAACTACAAAAACTGAAGGTGCCAACCATGCTTTGATATTGATGTGACAGCGCGGTGGACAGGCTCACAGTTAGCTGAAGTGAGCACGTGAGCTTTTCAGTTCACCTTCGTCCTGCTGAAGGGCTGTGGAACAAGAAGGAAGAGCTGAATACAGCCTTTTGTTGTGTGAAGTATACAGCTGCAGCATCATCGTACCAACTGTAGGGCTATTTTTTTCATCCCTGGAGGAATACAAGGAGGAAAGATTGGTCCTGTGGCTAAAAGCACAGAACAGAGTCAGAAAATACAATTTCTTCTGGTTTTTGTTTTGTGTTTTGTTTTGTTTTGTTCACAGATTTTCCACACAACCTTCATTCTCTGTGTCCAAGTTCTGTGTTTTACTGTTATCAGGGTTGATAATAGTAACCATGTACTTCTTCACAGTGGTGAAAATTTAATTACTGCTTTGGACATGCAGCCTGACAGTGGTCCTGCTTACAAGAACCGACTAGACATAGATCTGAGGAAACAAGCTGGCTGGAAATCCTTGTCTGTTACAACTCAGCCCCATTTGCCTGCCTCACCAGAAATGAGACTGCAGGTTGAGTTTGGAAGCCTTTGGTCTGAATTCAGTAGCTTCCTCGTAGGCAGAGCTCACTGTCGTCTCGATGGGATTTCTGCGAGCGGAGCAGCTGCAGAACTGGGCCTGTAGGGTGGTCGCGCAACATGAAGTTGGCTCTGTGGCTTTGTGCGGTAGTTACGCTACTAACAAAAGATTGGGTTTCCATACCTCCTCCTAGATTCTCCTTTCCTGGACCAGACAGTTCTCCTTGCTGTATCTCTTGGTGTTCTTACCTGGAGCAAGGGCTGTTGCGGAACATCAGGCTGTGGTCCTCCAGACTTGCAGTCCCCGTGGCACAGGACACTGCACACACGTGCTGGAATAGAGGACTGTAACCGTAGAGGCAAACCCTCCCATTCCCTCTCTTTGCCTGCCACTTAAAAAATGTTCTTGCGGCTTCACATGCTTTTCCTCACATGCCTTGTAGAATTTATTTATTTATTTTATGGACACACGAGTCACAGACTTTGGCATGGCAAGAAGGTGAGGAATTTTTTGTTTTGTTTTGAGTTTGGAGAAGAGGCGGGTGGGAGGGAGGGAGCGGCGTGGGAGCTTTGGTGACTCGGAGCTCAAAGAGAGTGCATTAATTAACCCAGGAGGATCGCTGGGATGCGGGAGTGAGAAACTGCAGCTTTAAAACCCGGTGATCTTTAGCCATTGTTGGGTTTGGGTCAAAGACCTTGGGTAAGAGAAGGGGGAAGAAGGGTGAGCGGGAGGGTGGGCACAATGGGAACCAGATGTTTCACGCTGACGGGGGTCGGCCTCTCTGTTACTGTGTGACATGCAAGCCACCGATCTCCCCCGCACGCCCGGCCTTCAGAAGTATGTCATTCTTTTCCGAAGTCCTTCTGTCCTCCACAGGGGGAGGGAGAGAAGAAGGGAAGGGAAGGGGAGGCGCGCACATGCGTGCACGCGCACATACATGCGTGCATGCGCACATACATGCACACACGCACGCTCACACGGACAGCCCTGGCTCTGCTTTTTTCCTTTGGCCTACCTTTTCGAATGGCCCTGGAAGACTAAACAGGTGTTATCTACTTTTGATTTCAGTGCATTTAAATTAATCCTGTCAGCTCAGCTGTTAAAACAACTGTCATCTCCAGCTGTTAGTAATTTTCGACTGGGCACTTTTACAGGTTGCCAAGTTCTGAGCCTGCATTGTGAATCTCTCGCTCCCTTTCTCTCAGAGCGCTATAGTAACAATTTGTATTTTTTTTTAAAGGGGACTCGCACTGCACTGTTTTTATATCAAACCCTGTTTATTATATATTGAAATAATAATATCACAAAACCCAACGTCGTCATGCCAGACTTTGGAATAAAGAGCTAAACCATGTGCGGAGCGCAGCGCATATCAATCTTCTGTGGGTTTGTTGCAGCCTCTCTGTGCATTTTAAATTTGAATGAGAAATGAATCAACCTGAGGGTTTGGGAGGGAGGAAGAGGGGGGCTCTAAATTTTTATTGCCAAAAATAAAGCCTCCTTTTTAGAAGCACCGGTCTCTTTTTTTCTTTTTTTTTTTCTTTTTTTCTTTTGCCTCAATCTACATTTAATTTTCGTAACTAGTATTAACAGGAGGTACCTTGTAATGAAAATATTTAAAATACTTTTCAATTGTTTGATTAATGACATACATATGGTAGCCTTAAGAATTTTAGGGGGAGAAAAAAAATCATATATTGGTTACATGTTATTGATTTCTGTAGACACTCTCTAATGTGACGTATTCCAATGTGGTCAGGATCTGTAGTCCATTACCAGGGCTTCAGAGTCAGATAGCACTTGTGGATTACACAGATCCGAATCCCACCAAGGAACGCTTTCTGTGCCTTTAAGGTTTCCACTCCTTACAGTCACCTGGCCAGATTTTCAACTGGTATAGAGAACTGACGCTGCTCCCTTGACTCACATTGCAAACCATCCTTAAAACAGTGGAAAGGATTATTCCAGCGTTCTTTTGCACGTTCCTAGGAAAAGCATGTACTTCAGAAGTGGCTATAGGTAATCTTTTTCTCAGCAGACCACAGGTGATTTCAAGTGTCAAGTAGCCAAATAAAAGGGATCCTTTAAAAAATCATGCTTTGTATTGTCTGCCTGCTACATAAACAAGGGCACTTACTCTATATCTTGCAGTAAAAGAGAGACTTCAAATTTGAAACCTCATTTCTTAAGATTTTCGTTATCTTTTAGTTTTGAATTTCTTTGAGAAAATTCTATTCAAATCGGAAATACTCCCCAAATAATATCAATATAATTCTTTTCCTTTCACTCTTCATTCTTATGCTTGGATGAAGAATTTTATTATTTAAGAAGCCAAAAACTTTAGTAATTATATGAAAGATAAAAAAGGAAATATCAGATGCCGAAGTACCATCTAATTCAGCAGGGCAGGTGCTGATCCCATGTCCACCTTTAAAATGTATCTCTGCTTTTTGGTGTGTTCAGCCTGTAATACAGAATTGCAGCTATCTGAGCAGCGTCCTAAATCCCAGTACAGTTGTGGCTGGTTTTGAAGGGCCTATATTAATGTCTTCCTAGAGGAGTTTTGAATTCTTTATGAAATAACTGTATTCACATGCATCAGTCTTTGGGTGAGCCGTCATTATTGCCTTTCTTCTCAAACAGTGCTACCATTTAAGTAGGAGATGAAGCAACTTCCTCAAATTTCCCATCCCTTACTAAACAATTGCAGTGTTTTTCAGTTAAATGTGAAATGATTACTGAAGGTCCCATTTAGTATTAAAATCTGGAATACTAATTATGAAGATGCATCTGTGCACAAGAGGCTGTGGATGTGTTGCACTGAATTATATATTTGTATATACATACACACAACTACTATTGCTACTAGCATTAGCAGGAGCTGGCGTTGCTTATCTTGAATTCTGTTCCATCTCTGCATGGATAAATACGGGAACTGCAATGGTATACCAGGCACGTTTTAGTAGAGAGTTTTAACATAATTTCCTTAATGTAAGAATTTAATCAAAATATATTAATCTGAAGTTCTGATTTTTCAGAAGCTGCTACTGGGCAGGAATGTTGTTAAATCAAAGCAAGTACTTCTTATAAAATACTGCTTTTTTGAAAAACAAACTGAAGTGATTGAAAATTCAAATTAAAAAAAAAAAGATACACCATTATGGAAACCTTTTTCTACCCAAAATCCAAGCGTTTTGTTTTAGGAAGATTAAAGAGTTCAGGCTCCAATGCAGTTTCGTTAGGTGGTTTCTAGCGTGTGTGATACGTCATTGTTCAAAGCTGCATCAAGCCCTGCTGGAAAATGCATTGTCATGTGTTCCTGCTTACAAGCATTTATCAATATAGGTTTAGTTTCTGCTTTGCAGGATGTCCCTAGTTTTTTGAAAAACAACTGAACTTCGAAGCCAGATTTGCCTTACGGTTCCTGAGGTGGACTGCTGCTTCTTTACTCCTTCCATCTTCACATCTTGTCCCCGCCACCTTTCCCACAGAACGGAAGTTTGACTCACAGCTTCTGCAATGAGCTGTTGCCATCTCACGCCATTGATGCAGGATACTGTTAAAAGTACAGCATTTCTTAAAATGAGACAGTGCTTAACTTATTACTGCAAAGGCTCATTTACATATATTGTTCTTGTCTTTTCTTTTTTGCAAGTTCCTTTTCTCGCAGACACCTAGCTTGAGTCTCATTTGGCATGGCACCATTTTAAAAGACACAGAATTCCAGTGACATCAATGAAATTATCTGTGCATAAAATGGAAGGGAGACTGAATCAGAGCCCAGTGCCTTCATCATACAAATGTGTGTCTACTTTGCTTACTCAAATTAAAAGGTACTTCCAAACCTTTGAGGGTTTTGTGCAACTTGAAAGGTTCCATTAATCTTATCTATATGTAGTAAAACCTTGTCAATTCACACTAATGATTCTGGGAGTTAACAGGTAAGCACATTTTTCAGCTGGCTTCTACTTGGGTGAGGGACTGAACCTAAACTCTTGACCCTGCACATCTAAATTTTAGGGGTATTCAAAATCTGAATTTTGCAACTCGAGTCAATATTTAAATTTATTTGACTTTGTGTTTAGTAGTTTTGGCCAACTGATTTATGTTTGACAATCCAAAGGTGTAAGAGATATCTACCTACGCTATTATCTCTCAAAAGATAGACAGAGCACACATACGAAGGGTGGGGGCTGTGGAATGCTCTGAGTAGGAGTCTGCAGGCACACAGATGTTGAAGCTCCTGAATTCATAAAATCTGTGCTGGTCCTCAGGGACCAAGGAGGCCCTTCAGTGGCCCAGAACTCAGGGGACCTGCGATACTTGTAAAAGCAGTTTGTCCATCCGACTCTTTCTCTCTTGTGCGACTGGAGTAAGCAGGAAAAAAAGTGTGTAACATGAGGAAAACTAGAAACTGGTTATTTATTACTTTCTTCTTGCAGTTTTCATCTTTCAGTTCCATATCTTATTTTCCCTTTCTTCTTACCTTCTTTACCAGTCTTTCCAGTTGTTTTCTTGAAAGAGGTTATTAGCATCCATTAACTAGATTTGATGAGCGTGGACAAGCATCTCCAAGGCAAGCAAGAAAAGCGATAGTAATAGCAAAAATATTAGTGAAAATTTGATATCAACAGGACATGACTATGTAAACTGTACCACAATGTCAATATAGTGTAGGATATTGCTAGGCTCTTAACGAAGCAATGATTTCTGTTAGATGGGATATTAAATGCAATTCTTGACTGTTCTTACGGATCTCTAACCCTGATATAGTAAGCTATGCTTTTTAAGTTCCTATATTCATAAAAGCAAAAGTGCAAATTTAAAATTAATCAGTATATTGCCATAACCCACCATGTGGTGGTTCTTATTTTGGTGGAAGAGTGACATTTTCAGTTTAGTTTGTTGCTTAGGAAAGACTATAAGCTAAGTTGAAAAAATATCCATTTGTATTTAAAGCTGTAATTGCTTAAATTGATAAAACTTCCCCAAGTAAACAAGCAAAAAATTCTGTGTCCTGCTAACTTTGGCCAGCTATCTCTGATCGATATACCTCAAAGTGAGAGCACTGAAATAGCTGCACCTCTTTTCAGTGGTACCAATGTGAGTTCCCTCCAGAAGAGAAGAGGTGGTTTTTTGCTTTTCATAATACAGTGATTGTTTTGGTACAGCTAAGTATTTCTCTCCTCTCCAGATAGACTGCTTGTCAGTGATCACATGTCTAGATTTTTCTGATTCTGTCTAGCCCATGGAAGATGACATTTTTCAGCACTTTCAGAAAAACACAGGAGATAAGCACATTTATGTGGCATTGCTGGGCTGTCATGAACAAAGTCAACAGAGCTAAGATTAGGACTGTATATTTCTCTGTGTGTGTACACATGTGCATGTGTTTATGTTCCTGTGAGAAGCTAATGTAAACGGATGCCTTTTTCTGCTCTTCTGTGGAGAACAGGAAAGATAAAGCCCAACATTTAGACTACTTTTAAAAACTTGATATGTTATAAACTCATTGAGGCAGAGACCATGCTTACTTTGTGTTTTCTTTACCAGTAACTATTATGTTAATATTATAAAAAGGTAGCTCACCTCACATAATGTGCACTAGTAGAAGTAATATTTCTTTGTGATTTCCTTCAAAATTTTGCTTTACAATTTCTAAAATCTTAAAGTTTTCCGACCAGCTGATGTAACAAAGAAGAAATAGATTTCTACCTTGGATATTGTCTTTTTAAGTGGATTTTGTTTTCTAATGGTAAAGAAGCCACAAAATACATAACTGTAAGTGACCTTTCTCCCACCTCGTTTCTGTCCACTTTTTTCTGTAGTCAAAAACTCTGGACTTATCTGTAAGAAATCTTCGAATAAGAGAAATGCTTGTAAGTACTTCACCTCAAGTTAAAACAATTAAAGCACTTTTGTGCTAAGCTAGAAGAGTAAGTGCAGCTTTCCCTCTGTTGAGCAAAACCACCTTAAAACAAGTTTAATATACAATTATTGCGTTTTTCTGCAGTTTCAGAGTATGGTCACGAGCTAGTTATCGTAAGATAAACTAAAGATAAGAATTTGCAACTTACCAACTTCTTCTACTCATTCCCTGCCTGATTTGTCTTTGTCTATTGTAAACTGATGTTGCGTTGTCTTCTTTCATTGATGGTAAGCTAGCGTGTGTACTGTGGAATAAGAGCGGCTGTACGAGCAGTTACCAGTGAGTGGCCAGTGTTCTGCAAGGTCATGTTGCAGCCTGTCTCACAAGAAGATGTTCAGATGTTTTTAATTTGGACAAGGTCCATGGCTACTATAGGGGTATTTCCTTTTGAGGTTACTGTCGTACTAATACAAGCTGTTACCCTAGCAAGTCAGCCATATGAATCTTTCAGAATTAATGCTGCTGCTCTTGAATACATAGTATTCAGTTTGGTTTTTTTTCCTCTTAGAGAACCAGTTGATCAGTTTAGCTCCCTTCTATAAATTACTTCCTTTCATTGGTGCTTTTTACAGTTGTCACATCTTTGTTTCTAACCATGTATGTTGAACATTCTGAGAACGTTTTGATGTTCTTACAACTATAGGGAGTGTGGGTAGAACATAGTTTTAGGAGGCCTGGTTAACTGCCCTGGTTAGAGATCTCTGCCAGCGCTCTTGCGGAGTGTCAGTGGAAGGAAAACTCATGTGAACAGGAAGGTTGATGTGCAACTCTGAAATACAGGAAATATAAACAGTTAAAATGTGCGTATTTTACTTTGATCGTAATCCCAGAACTGTGTAACAGTTTGCAAACTCTCTAGTCAGAATCCACTCCCCGCTTTTTTGGACTTAGCTGAAAGTAAGAAGAGTTAATTGCAAGCCTTTTTCTAGATCCAAGTTAGTTCCTGTAGAACTGCCCCTGCCCTGTACCTTCTCTCTTTTGTCTCACTTCCATTATATTGAATCAAAGTATTGGTAACCTCTCTGTGGTTCAGGAGAAGCCATTCAACCCCTCCCCTGAAGCATAAAAATCTGTATTGACAAGGTGAAGATATTTCATGGAAAAATTCTGACTTACTATTTCTCTTCCATATTTTAAGAAGGATATTTGTACTGCCAGGCATGTAACTTAGGTGAGCTAATTCAAGCTCTGACCACACCTGCCCCACTTCATCAGCTCCATGGGAAACTTAACCCTTAACCACTCAGCTTGAGACACCTTGAAACCAGCTTAGACACATGGAGTCTTAAGTCAATAGCCTAAACGCACGTCTCCCCATCCTGCCAACCATTACGTATCATAACTGTAATTCTAAACTTCAAATTTGCCCTACACATGCATGGCAAATGCAGATTGCGTCAGGCAGACTAGATAGCCTTGGCCAAGAGAAAATGAAAGGTCTTGAAGCATTTCCAGAGTCAGGGTAACGCATTGTGCCATGACATTTCTTTGTGATATGATGAGACAATATTATGACGCAGGCAGTTTGACTTTTAAGTTTTGCCTGCAGGGCAAACTCAACATGGTGCAACTTCCCCTCCCGCATATCGAATGGTAGTTGCAGGGCACAAGTCACCCAAGCTCCTTACAGCCAAAGGCTGCGCTGGCAGTGCTCCAGAAACCAGAGCATTGCAGCTAATGCTCATGGCTGCAGCCTGCACGGTGAGTGCTAGAGCGTCTGACTTTTGGGTTGGATTCCTAGGCTTTCCTCTCTCCTGTGTA
Source organism: Psophia crepitans (assembly GCA_013399095.1). NCBI lineage: Eukaryota > Metazoa > Chordata > Aves > Gruiformes > Psophiidae > Psophia > Psophia crepitans. The sequence goes on along the minus strand of VWZZ01001171.1, from coordinate 504,761 downwards.
GGCTTTCTTCTTTCCTAACCCTACCTTTCCATGGAGATTGTGATGTGAAGTTCATATTTGGGGATGTATTGAGACTGCTTGATAAAAAAATAATAGCTGAGAATCCACAATTTTCTTTCTTTTCAGTATGTGTGTGAACATAATATTGTCTTCTATATTCTGTGATAGGTGATTTCAGCTGATGTGTTGACTATTCCTAGGGTTAAAAGAACCACAGAAGATTAAATAGACCTGTCCTTGAGTTACCAGAGGGCATAGGAAGTTGGTTGCATTGACTTTCTGTGGATCCTTTCTTTTTTTAAGAGAACAGTGGGTAAATGGTCTCTTTTTTTCTTTTTTTGTTTTGAGTTGGGGTTTTTTGTATTTTTTTATGGTCATTGGTGACAAAGAAATGGATGAGTGATAGGTTGTCTCTATCACATTGAGTGATAGCATCATGCTGGCTCATGGCACTAAAAGAAGTAACAATATTAAATAAAACCTTACCAATCCAGCCCATTTGGCACACTTGTTGGCAAACTCAGCCGAAAAGATGGAGAAGACAATGAGCTAGGGATACTGTGTTGTGTCCTCTCCTTAGTAGTTCTCCTTCAAAAATGCTCGCTGCCTGAAATTACACTGGTGTTAGGCTTGTTCTTCTGGGTGAATAAAATGGAGAGTGTCGTTCTTTAACACTTCCAAGAATTCAGCAAAACTAAATTTATTCACTGGGATCTTATTTAGTGATTGTCTAAGCCTACTGAAGTCCATGGAAGTCAGTGAATTTTGGATCAGAAGCCCAGAATATCTCCTGCTGAAACTCTCTGGTGTTGCATGAAGGGCTCCAATATCATTTAAACTGTTTAAGCTTTTTCCCCTCTGTGGAAGTGTCTTCTCTGTATCAGGGGTAGAGCCTTCAGCCAGTGAGTAGCTCATGGAGTAATTGTATTCTGCATATGTAAAGCCTGCTGTGGGGAATCTCTTGTCTGGAGAGGTGGACAGAGCTGAGGGGTGATGCTAAAACATAATACTCAATACTGTGCATAAATTTTCAAACCTGGCGATGTCCAGCCAGTAGAGTTCTGAGGCAATTTCTGGACAACTGCACTTTGGAAAAATACATAAATGCAAATAATGTACTGGGCAGGACCTTGAGCAAGAAAGCTTTGAATGGAACGGTAGTGTGTAATTTTAGTTGTAAACACCATGGGCTAATTTTGCCTTGACAGGATTCAGCCAAAATGAGTTGTATTTAAAAGGATTTGGTGTGCTGTTCGGTACAGATAGCTAACAGTTTGGTGGTTTGCAAGGTTTCCTTTAATGTGGTTATGCTCAGATTGTATATCGGACAGCTTCAGACTATTAAATTACACTCTTCTTGCTAGCACTCACTTCTCAGCTTCTAGAATATTTTCCTTTCTCTTTGTGTATCAGCTAAACCCCGTCTCAGCAATTCAGATGCCAAAGTGAACCTTTTTCCAGAGTGATTTCGGGAGGAGGAAACTTTAATCCAGTGGTATATCACAAGTAGTTCAGTGTTTCATTTTGATTTTTGTTCTGTTTGGTCTCTGTTCATGCAGTGCAGAAAGTCCCAATGGTGTATATGTTGAGGCGCTCATATTCCCTTGCTCAGTATCTGCCAGTTGCGAAACTTCCAGGTCTGATGGACCTTCCACTTCCTGCCCGTACTGGAAGCAAGAGAGCCCACGGGTTGAACGGCCACCTTCTGCTTTCAAGCAGTTCTGGGAAAGGAAGTTGGACAGCGCTAGTTTCCTGTCAGGCTGTTCCCTTGTTTGAGCACTAAATCATCAGGACAGCTAATAAAGCCCAACGTTCTCTCAGCGTGCTCGTGCAGACTCATGCGGGTTGTGGGCCCGTGCTGACACGGTGCTGCTGCTGCGTACAGGCACAGAAAGGCTCGTCGTCAGTCTGCAGCAGAGCAACATTTCCACCTGAAAGCACAAAGAATACAATGCAGATAGCTTGTTTTCGCCCTCAAAGAAAAGCAAAAAGAGAAATAAAAAGCCCACCTAGATAAGAAAAAAAAAACAAACCTAAGGTGATGTTAATTAAGAGTTTTGGAAGGGATTAATGACTTAAAAGGCTGTGTCCGATTTTCAGAGGAGGCTGATGGGCATAATGAAGCCATTTCAACTTCCAGTGCAACTCAGAACCAGGAGTATCTACTTGACCTTAAAACTGGACTAGGTCTTCCACGTGATTTAAATGTTAAAATGTTACATTCTAATAGTTGTTTAGTATTTATTTCAAGCAAAGTGCAACCCTGTGTGTCTTTCACTTATATTAGAAAAATAAAGAAAATGAACATTGTTAAATGTCTGCTTTAAAGAATGGTTTAAAATCAGGACTATTCTAGAAAAGTGGTTCTCACTTTACTAATTGGCCAGTAACAGCGTATATTCTGGACTACTGCAGTGTTTCAGGTCTACAGTATTCCCTTGCGAGGAAGAGACAACTGTCGTCCAGGCCCAGTATTGTCAGTATTTTTATTTCACGCCAGGCACAGTAACCCTGCGAGGTGCAAACTCAGGACTGGGATCCTCTGTGTTAGGTTTTGCATCAGCAAACTGTAAAAGCATTTCCTGCCTCGGAGACCACAGTAGTCTGGCAGCAAATGTGAGCTGAGGGACAGGAGAGAGTGGGGACCTGAATTTGGATCACCTCAACCTCACTCCCGTGTTCTAGCCAACACAGTGCATTTCCAGATACAGATTTGAACCTCGCAGCTTGGGCCCACACCTAATTAAGTTTGAATGCGGCAGAGCGAATTAGTGTGTGGGTGTATATTGTCACGTGTGTACCAGGGGCATCGCTCCGTGCCACGCTAATTAACCAAGTTTTTGTGAGAGGTGACAAAAAACAACTCCAGTATTTCTGTCTTTGGTGCGGTTGGAATCTAAGTGAGAAGAGTAAGACGGTCATGCACATTGAATAATCTATTACTGGACTTACTTTTAGTAGTGCATCACATATTTCTTGTAAAATCCCTTTTTCTGTGGTATTTGGTTAATGAAACAGGAGTTGAACTGTGGCGTTATGCATATAAATAGCGCATATCAATTCTGCTCTTGTTTACTCCAGTAGTCCATTTAAAGTCAACAGAAGGGGAGTATTTAACAAAAAAAAGCAGAGTTTGCCTCACTTCCTAAAATGATGGACTGGAAAACTTGTTCATATATTTCTCTCTCTCTCTTTTCTTTTTTTTTAATTTTTATTTTTTTATTTCTCTAAATGAAGATTTAGCTTTTTGAACATAGTTTATTTAAATACCCCAACTGCTTCATCACAAATACAAGACTTCTAGAAGAGGCGCTTCTTAAAATACTAGAGTGGTGCTTTTCACACCACTTTTCTAATAACCAGATTTGATCGATGGTTTTGCTTTTTTAAAAAAACACCACTTTTTATGACAGTATTTAGCTAGCATAACATTCAGTTAAACTGGAGGCACTTAAGCCATGCTTTACAAAGGTGGATTTAAGCAAATATTTTAAATTAAGCACATACTAAATGACCTCCTGAATTACGGCTGCATATATTCAGCAATAAGAAGAGTGGCGGTAGCTGTTTTCATATGGTGTAGATAATGCTGAAGAATTAAAAACTGAGCTGTTTAACTTTGAAATATGCAATATCCCTATTTCAGCTGCTACATTAAAAGAAGGACTTTGTTGGATTTGTTTTTATTTTGAAAGCAATAGATCTACCATGTTCAAATTGTTTATCTTTTACATGTTGTCTTTTGCCTCTGGTAATAGCTAATAACTGGAGATGGGCAGGGAGATCTTCCAAGGGAGAAAAGTGAAGGGGAAAAGAAGCTAATGACATAAATGCTTAATGCACCTCCATAGACATACATGTACTGCTTTGTGTTAGCGGGAGGAAATCCAACCTGTTGTTCAAAAGGAATCGCTTTATGTATAAAACACATGACTTGATCACTTTTAACTTGGCATGCATGCCCCGAAGCATTATTCTTGGCCATAAAAGTTCCCAGATCCTTTGGGTAGCCTCACAGCTACAGTGTTTTACTGTGTAATGTCTCATCAGTAGAAACAAGGCTGTAGCACCCAACAACCCAGACTAGGCAGTGGAAAGCTGAAGTTGAAATCCATATGCAAAATTAGAAGCTGCACCCAGGCTGCATGCACTCTGTACAAGTTTTGCGGTTTGTGCTTATAAAGCTGGTTCAGGCCTGTGTGTCAAGTTTAAATTTGCAAACTTCTGGTGGTTTGTGTGTAAACACCAAAGCAACATTAGCATTGCTTTAAACATGGTTTTGTTTGCTTTAATATCCTATAAATTTTACTCTGACATTAAATGCGTCTTTGAGTGTGATGAAGCGGGAGGGTAATATCTCACTCAAGTGCAATTTTTGTCATTGTTCAAAACTATGGTAATGCATTTGATGATTCCTATCTGTTCTTCAGTGTATGTGGTTATCTTTCTTATTTTCATTCTCATACATATCTATAGCACTGTCTAGGTCTGGAAGATTTGATTTGCTGTATATGTTGAAAGAATAGAAAACCCGATCCTCTGTTTTTATTACATTTTTCTGCAATCTTGTAGACCTTGAAATTGAAGCTGGCACATTTCCGAATATGATTTTCTTTCTTGGATCTTTCGAAAGTTCATTTTCTCCATAGGTAAATTAACCTGTGATTCTAACAGTGACTTTGGCAAAATCAACACGGCGGGATATGGATACAAGGATTCTTCAGAGTTCCGTGTTAATAATGCTGCTCTGCTTCTGTACACAAATCTATCAGTCAGCTAATTGCATGTAATGGGACTGACAAAGAGCAAGCTTTGCTTGCTAGGAGAAGTTCTGACAGAGGATTCACTGTTTGGGTGGGAACTGAATAAATATTCAACCCATTCCTGATACATGAGTTTAATTGATCACTGGCCTGTCTATCTCTCGGAGTTTTTAACTCCATTACAGAGTCGGGTAGAATAATTTGACAAAGCCACAAAAGGATATTTTCAGTCATAAGTTTTTTTTTTCTAAAATGCTTCCTTGTTCAAAGCAACATGCTCTATTTGCTCTGCTTTAATTCTGAAGTCATTGTAACAGTAGAAAGTTTTTCCATATACATACACATAGGCGTAGCGGTGCTCTTTAAAGTCTCAGTGTATGAAAAAAACTATAAAAGAAAATCTTTCTTTTACAAGAAAACCCCAGATTTTTCCCCCTTCTGCACAGGAGAAATTACTGCACTGCAAGGGTTGAGTTTGTCATATTTATTAAACTCTTCAACTTAGAATAGAAGTACAGGTTAGCATTGTTTATCATACTTTCCTTATTCTTGGTGATAAATATTAATAATCTTTTGGAAGTGTGAAAGCAGATTTTGGACAGAAGAACAGCATGAACCCTTCTGAAAATGAATAGGCTCAGGAGTGAATGGTAAAAAGCTTCTGCCTTAGACTACACATTGATTTTGTTGTTGCTTGTATCCTCACAGCATAGCCATGTGTCAGAATAAAGCCAGAGCTAGTAACGTTTTCTGAGTGAAAGTTTATTTCTGTCCCTCCGGTATCTTCACATGCGTGTTATTAGAATTGAGCCATGCCACACAATTGCAGGATGATCATCAGGCGTTTGGTATAATGAAATGCAAAATCTGAGATACATATATCCTGTCAGGTTAGTTCAAGGCTTAAGATGGCACTCGAGCCAAACTCCCTCGTTCTTTGTATTAACTAACTGCTGTTTCTCCCTCTCGTTGTGCTAGGGAGCAGGCCAACTTCCTGTCCAAATGTGGCAAGGATAGGACAGGCTCACTCTGGAATATGGTTTGTCTTGACAGTTCACATACAACTGAGTCTACGTCTGTAAGGGCAGAGCACAGATTTGAGCACTATCAAAAAGAAGCCGCCTCAGATACCGTGATGCTTACTGGGCGTATTTCTGCTTGGTTGAAGTGGAATTAGGTAAAAATGCTGCAGAAATGGGGACTTTTCATAAAACTCTAGTGACCACCTTTCTTCCATCCTCAGTTCACTGCACCTTACCTTTGCTTGTCCTTGTTCCTTGTAGGCAGAACATTTTACTAGTTGTCCCACCTTCCCCCAGCAAATTCCTAGTACCTGCCTGTTGCCCCAGGAACAACTTTGGCCTGACAGCCCTGTATGTTTCTTTTGTACCTTATACCTTGTGGTTTAGGATTTGGAATGCATCTTCATTTGTCTTGGGAAAGCATCCAACGTTTTCTTTGTGTTACCACAGTTAAAAAGACTAGGTTAAAACAAACGCTCAACATTGCTGCCCATACCTTGTTAGCCACCAGCTCCAAAGGCCTCCAAACACAACGGAGACTGAAAACTAACCTTTTACTCTGATAACATTAATAATAGTTATTGGTAGTGATTTCTATTTTGTTTGGTTTTAATTGGAATATGCAGGTCATGAAAGTACATTTTATACTTTTTTTATAGTAATCAAATGGCAGCAGAGGGTTTTTTTCTGAAATACTTCATTAGCTAGCTGAGTCTTCCCTTTATTAATAACTTTCAATTTCTACATTATTTTTTTTTCAAGGGATAATAATGTGTCTGGTGAGTTTAGTTTCAGGAAGCGGTGTTTGTCAGCTACAGGAAGTGTGCTCCAAAGCAAATATAGCACAAATTGTGCCTGTGGACTCAACTCCTGGTCATCTAGTAAGCCAAATTCATCATGGGAGTGACTTAGAAGTTAAGAAATGCTATCCCAAATTCTGCCTGTTTTCAGGAGACTTGGGCAAACATCAGTTTTTATTGGACGTGGCAGTGGCCCTAAACCAACAAAGACTGGCTATGAATAAAAGTGATCTGGAAATTAAAAGGGGTTTAATCATTAGAACAGCGGGATTCTGGAGCAGCATGTTGGAGCAAAAAAAAAACCGAACTATTTTTACAGAAAAGCTTTGTAAGTTAATGAAAAGCATCACATGACATGCTGACTGCAGTATCAGAGGGACAAACCTGATGACCTAGAAGACCCCTTGCAGTGCTGTAGTGCTATGTAATATTTGTCTGCAGTTATGGAAAGAAACATATCAACAAGGCATAAGATTTATTGTGTGTGCTTCCAAAGGGCTGTTACAAGTCCCAGGGATTAATAAGAATATAGAATATTAGAATATGCATTACAAATATTAAAGCGTGTCACAGCTGTCTGCGTTCCTCTAACTTTCTCTGAAGACAATACAAGAGGTCTGTACTCGTTTAATCTTCACTTGACAAAATTTTGCATTCTCGTGCAGTTAGCTGTCTTCTACAAATCAGCTGAAGGAAGTTAGACACTAAAATCCAATGCACATTTTGCTTAAACTGTCAGATAGCAAGAAAGTAATATTGCCCTTGTTACTCCTGTGTTTTCATTTTTTCCCTAGCTTGGAGGCTAAGCATTTTCGTGTGGACCGTCAAAGTTTGTGAAGTTAAAAGCAATCCAAAACAGAAGGACAGAAGGGGAATTTTAGGCAGTCCAATTAGTGTGAATTATTTTCAGCATCTTGTGTGGCATAAATTATGTTTTTCTTTTGTTGGCACTTGCGAAAATATAACAGCTATTGATTAGGCCTGTCAAGCCCTCGTGGCCTGACAAGATATCTTTACTGTAGTCATGTGGGCTCAAGCTAGAAATGATGCTGAGAGAGTGAGATCCTCTACAATCATCTCCTCTCATTGTTATTTTTAGTGGGCTTTTTTTTAGATGTACTGTATACAGTAGAACCGTATTAAAGCCTCGCTTAAGATCCTCAGATAATCACCCTCACCAGGCTGCTTCTGAGAAGTTTTCAGCAAACCATTTCTAAACACAGCAATATATTGATTTCTGAGGGGGGGCAAGTGGGAGGTTGCTAATCTGGGCACTTGGGTCAAAGCTAGTGTTCGTGTCCCCGATTCCTTATTTTAGTGGGAGTGGGCAGCAAGTGTAGGCGCATCTCTGTCACTGATTAGAACTTGGTTGTTAGGTTTTGGTGCTGGCAGTCTGAAAAACTGTGAATGTTGTCTCTTAAATGTAGAACAGATGTAGATTTTTACTCTGATGAAATGAAATAGGGGACCGACGCTGACAGTGGTATGAAGAATTTCAAAGGTGACAGTGAGAGGATGTAGTGGTTTGTTTTCATTTTCAGATCTGAGCTGAGGAATACATATTGTAATGCTTGCAAAGATCCTGTATTTTGGGGCTGAGTAGAAGCATATTAGGGTGCAAGTCAAGGGCAAGTCTTCACATTGTCAGGTGAAACAGGTGGGAGGGACAAGGTTTTGAACAATTTGATTTCCTGAAATTTTCTTGTCCCTCTCTGTTTAGTATCAAGGTGTGGAATCAGAGGAAATGCTCCTTACCTTGATTTCTGAGGATCTTTTTACCAGCATAGTCCATGTTTAGGTCTAGCAGCAGCCTTTGATACTCTAGCAGCAAACATTATGAAATCATCTGTGATCCCTTTGTGAGGTGGATGGTATTGCTCTTGGGTGCTCCTCTGTTTTCTTTTCTAAATAATCCAAGATGGTTGTGGTCATTTGGCAAGAGAGGCCATGAATGTCCTCACTGTTACCTATTCAAAACTCCTGGGAAACCATTTGGAGATAGGTAGTGTGTGATAAAAACCACAATATGCAGACAGAGGTCATCAACATATTGGTGGATGGGAGAATTCATTATATTTTTCCTGCTTTTCTTCATTGGAGTTCAAAATACTGACAAGAACAATGGCTTGAGTCAGAGAGAGTTTGAGTTCCAGTGAAAGGACAGCTCTGGCTGCTGGGACATCTTTGTCTTTGGTCAAGTAGTGTATGGACTTAAGAACAAACCCCCCCAAACCAGTCCAGATGAGAGAGTAGTGTCAGACACTAGGAAAGGATTTAGGTGTCATGAAGGGTGATTCCAGTCCCTCTCCCTCATTCATGATGGTCTTTTTCACTCCTTTGCCAAGAAGTTCATGCTTGGGACTGTTTCTGATCTGTCATCTATTCCTGGAATTTCAGCTGGATTTAGTAGCTAAATAATTCCCTTTGCTCGTTTGTGCTTGGCTGGAAGCTTGCAGCCTTGTCTTTCATATCTGGACCCTACCACTGTAATCCTTGTCACTGTGATTTGTAACTGAGATTATTGCAGCACATTGTGCAGAGGGCTGATATGTAGACACTACAAAGAAGATAATCACTCCTGCAGAATGCCTTTCTGATTTCTTATGGGTGACATTAGCCAGGGAACACACTGGACCTGCTTTTTGACACCTTCACTGGCTTCTCATTCATTTCCAGGTGCAGCTCAGGCAGGTGCTAGAGAGTGACAGAGAACCCTGATTATTTTGGCACTTGCTCAGCTTTAGTACAGAAGACCTTGGCTCTGCCACTGGGCCTTCTTGGGTGACCTTAGGCAAGCCATTTCTTTCTCTCCCTTATTTTCCTTACTTGGGAACAATGACGTCTTTCCAACCAAAGCTGGAGAATTACATAGCGGTTAGGACACACAAAGTCATCATCAGATTTGACATGGGCAAGCAAACATTGTCACTATCAGCTGATCTAATGAAGTTCTCTGCTTTTCCCCACAAATCTTACTTCAACCCTGTACCGGTAAGAGGAGGCAGCTACAACACTACTACTGTAATGATAATGACCTCTTTTGTAAAGCACTGAGATCTAATGATGAAAAGCACTATACTAAACTGCCTGATCAGTTCTAGTTGAGACCCTCAGAGTAATAGGCCTCAAAGCAATTGTCCTGGACTTGCCAGGAGGAAGTTTTGACATGTGCTAGTTTGCATCTCCCGGCTTCCCTAAGTCTGAGTTTGCTGATTATTCATAGTATGGTGCAAGGCCTGGTTCCTAAGTTTTCATTTTAGGAGAGAGATTGGAGTGTATCAGTTTGCTGTATAGGTTTTTAGAGGTATAGTAAGATACTAAGACTTACATACTAAGATATAAGTAAGGACTTGTGTAGTGTAATAGTTAACATACTTTTATCACTAACACTCTTGGATTAATTGCTGTTGCTATTCCATATAAGACTTAGATCCTTTCTGTCCTTACAACCACTTCCTTAAAATATTGTATCCATAACTCTCCTGCTGAGATTTTTTTGGTGTGCCTCCTTTATTCTTCTCCCCTGTTGATTTTCAGACTCTTTCAAGGACTAGATTTAAATCAAAGGGCCTGTCTTTGACTTTAATAAGCTTTTAATAAAATCTGGGGGAAAAAAAAAGCCACCAACACCCCTCCAAGAGCTGTTTTTATGAGGATTTGCTTCCCTGCTCTAACCCCACAAGACCCCGTATTCTGAGAGTACTGCTTCCCTACACACCTGGCCATAATTAAGTAGTCATTTTTCTTTCAGTCTTAGCCTTGTTTTACCAAACATGGTGTAATGTAGTATTGGGGGGAGCTTATAAAAGAATTAACTTCAAATAAAGTAAAGCCTGACTGCCTGGTAAACATGCCACCCAGTAAGATACTTACTTATTTCAAGGCAAGTTTTAAAATGTTGACTGTTTTGAAGCCTTGGATATCACCCTTTACAGTAGGATCATTAATTTTCTTTCCCTTTTTAATTTTCTGTCATGTTCCCCATCCTGATTTTTTTTGTTGTTTAACGGAAAGTTACAACTTTAGGTGAGGATTTTCTCAGAGTCCTAGAAACCTGGCCCTGTCAAGTTGAACAGCAGATAAACTGGTTAATGAGAACAGATCCCCCAAATTAAAGCACTTCAGTGGGGTTTGGATTGAAAAGGAAAACACGAAAGCGAAAACGAAGGGAGTGCAATATGGACATCACGCGTGATCTTGCTCTGCTTTCAGGTAGGAGCTAGCACAGCAGTTTGGGGGTTTTTTTACAATCGGGCCTTGTGTGTTTTCCTTCCCTCCATGTTGTTTCACAGTTATCTGTTAGTAACAGCAGTATTATTACACACAGATTAAAAGACAGGCAGCTTTTAGGCTCCCTGACAGTTGGCCAGAGCAGAGATTAGAGATAAAAGTTAATCCCGTGAGGTAATAGCGAAAAAGGAGTACAAAGACATGAGATGAGCCGATAATGGTTTGTTTAGGTAAGAAGGCTTCCCTTGCCTTGGTGATTGGCTCTTGCTCAGTGGTGCTCTGAGTGATAGCTTCCCAAATCCTTGCGAAGGTTTCTAACCGTTAGCAGTGGGCCTGGGAGAGAGAGCGAAGGGGAAAAAATGGCAGCCAGCAGTGGTAAAACATAATGAAATCATTCTAACCATAAATGGAAGGTGCCGGACCGTGGGGGAGATGAGAGATGTTTTCTTCCACAGCTGCGGAGCTATTAGTCAGTTAACACTTGGACGGAGGGAGGTTAAAACAGTCTCTAAGTCGGGGTTTAAAATATCAAAGAAACTTAATGTTTATGTTTCTTGTAAAGGGAAAATAACTTAAAAATGTAACAACACGAGTATGACTGAGGGTGGTTAAAATGTTAATAGTCTGATAGGTTTTAATGTCCATTTCTCTTAAGTTTCACTGTTCCTGGCTGTTTCATTATACCTATTGCAAGTTCAGAGAGAAAAGTTTTCAAAGATTTTCTTGTACTTCGTATATTTAGGAATGCTCTTAAATCTGCATGACATCACAAATAAAATTCAAATAAATCCATCCCTTTATAGTCAAGTTAGGAAAGGATATTCAGCAGAAGATTAGGAACATGAAACACGTGAATCTTTACTTCTGTACAGCCCTATCATTTTGCAGCTAACACAGATAAATACGTGTTTGAAATAGAAGCTATCTACCAACCACTGGCAATTCGGCTCTTCGCTGCAGTCTCAAAATTGAAGAGGTGGAAATTCATATCTTTGGTTTTTTAAACAAAGATTGATGAAAGCAGTGGCACTCTGACTCTTCAGTATAATAATATGATTCTGAAATAACCAATTAGCAAGCTAGACTTACTGGACCTGCCTTAAACCTGGCTGTTGCTAACACTAGGCTAAGAAGTGAACTGTAATAGAAATAAAAGCGTGCTGTATTAGGGCATCTGGCCATCAGAATTGATGGAATAAAAATTTACCCTCACATTTGCTTCTTTGTGCTTGTCTTTTGATGAGGACAGGGAAGTAGCATGAATACCAAAAGGCACAATTATAAACAGAACAACTCCAGAGTGACCGAAAGCATGAGTTCCATAAGATACAATTTGTTCTGATCTCTGAATTTCTTTAGTTTCCCTAAGAATCTATTTCAAGGAGTCACTAAATCAAACTCTGATTTATTCTTCTTTTCTGTCAAGGACTGAATAGCTAGATATTAATTAATATCTCACTTGCAATATTAATGAAAATTATTTGTGTGATCACAATAAGGAGATCTTGGAAGGAAAAGTGATGAGAAATTTGGAAACTCACCAGTCAAATTTTCTCCCTAAACTGAGAAGAAAGTAAAACTATTATTTTTAATTTTTTTTATATATATCATAACAAAGTACTTCACTCACTAGAATTTGCCAGTTTGCCAGTCTTTCAGGGTCTGTGGACTGTGGGACAGACTGGGCTAATAACATTCGTAGATTACTGTTCAAATTGATGAAATCCTGAATCGTTTATATTCAACATTCAAGAAAGCTCCTTTGAGGTTTAAGACAAAAATTTTAGTTAGCAATCAGTAAGTATTGTACTATGTCCTCTTTCTGCAGTTACTCATAACTGAAGTGTTTGCAAGCAGCCATCTAACAGTGGAATGGAAACACCGGTCCACAAATCAATCATATGATGGTTTTACTAGAGGGGCCCACCATCTTACAGGAAATACTAATTTCCTCCAAATACAGAAGCACAGACTGCTGTAGGTACATTACAGAGCTCTAGGCTATCATCTTCTGATGTGTGAGATCCTTAAGCGTTGCTCAAGTAACGGTCACAGAGGTAGTAGTGTATCCTCCGATAGAACAGTGCATTTGGGAGTGTCTTTGTGGTGACCAGAGTTGCAGACACTTGCAAGATGCTAATTTGTGAATAAAAGGGAGTGTTAGGTGGGAATTTTCACTTCCAGAATTTCCTGACAGAAAAAAAGAACGTTTTTATAACAGTGTTTTCAAGTCAGGCCTTTCTTTGTTGCAAGTGTTTGTCCAAATATGATGCAGTTTTGCATCCTTCTCTGTCTGAAAGCCTGTAAACTTGCCAAGGTGTGTCATGTCCTGTTTGGTTGTTTTGGTCTTGGCCATAGGAATTCCAGCCCCATTTTCTCCTTTTTGTGCTTGAATGAGCAGGAAAAAGAAGTCAGGGTTCAGAGAACGTCCTTTTCCAAAGGGGCTCAGCTGAGTTTCTCTTCCTTAAATAATTCTGAAGCTCCTTGCTTCAGGCTTAGTTAGATTAGTACAGAGTCAGGTTATGAAGTTGTAAGAAGTTCTAAGAAACTGTGGTAACAAAATTTAGCCTCAATTTTTTTTCTTTAGAACAATTAGACAAGAGAAGGAAACAGAAGGAAAAATGCCAGCCTCTCCACTTGCCAAAAGAATTGTCCCATTCCTCTCTTCTGTTCAGAGGTAATTCACATTTTTGGATAACAGCTTGCCTTAGCTTTCATAAACAGTGCTAATATAATTTGTTTCTAATAGAATTTCACGGTGCACATAGCTTGCAGATAATTGGTTTAGGAGTAAATTGAGGGGAGGGGTTTTCTCCAGTCTCTCTTTTTATCATTTGCTGCCTCTGTGTGTCATTCAGAGTCCAACTCAATCAAGAGTCTATTACTGATAGCTGAACAATGTGGTGCCTACAGATCTTTTATGATGCAAAAGTGGGCAGTTGCATTGTGTGTGTTTCAAAAGGCATGACATAAAAAAAAAGAAAGAAAGGAAGAAAGAACTTTACATACAGGCTTTGAGATAGGAAAGTGATTCATTGGAAATAGGGTTTGGCTATAATTTTCTTGTTTAGACTCCTAAATTGAGTAACAGCTTCATGAAGATTTTCATTTTTTTCTTGAGTCCAAGAAATGATGTGAAGTTGGGCTGCCTCTCCATTTAGTATGTCGGGGCTGCTGTGCTTCTCTGACAGTGCATCTCAATGCTTCACATATCCCTAACTTTTCCCGAACTAAGGAATGGGGAAATAAGATCGTGTAAGCTCCCTACCGCACAGTTTGGTACCATGACATGTAGCGGTCTGTGCAGGTATCAGGGTGCTGGTGTTAGAAGCCTTAGCACACGTCAGAAGGGAAATACAGGTTATCCAAAACCCACGTGAAGGTTTTGTTAAAAAGCAAACTGTTTTTTGAAAAAAAAGGTCTTACCGCGATGGATGACTGAATGGGTTTGTTCCCTTTAGGACTAGCATACAATTTATGTGAATAGTATATTTCATGTTCTTTTGAACTGGGGCATTTGGGAAAAATCTTCCAGTTTTTCATTGTTGCAGCCAGACTTCACATAATGATGATGAGTTGATCGAACCCTCAATTTAGATGATATTCAGGTATTTGTGCACTTTTTCTCTACCGTAACAATCTATAAATAAGTAGATTCCACAAAAATAGTCTTGTTAAAAACATTTTGTCTGCGTCCACTGACTTGCATGGTCAGACATGCCAGAGAAATACGTGTGGTTTTGTTGTGCTTTAGCACATTGGTCTGCACCAAAAAAGATGAAGTCTCAAGCCCCAGGAAAGTGAGGGAGAATAAAAAATATCCTCAAGTTTTTTACTTGTCAGGATCAAAGTCTTTTATCTGAACTGCCCTACTCCTAACTGTAAAAAGCCACAAAGTTAAATGAAAATCAGCTTTTGTGATCAGGAATGAAATTGTAATTTGTAAAATAAATGTAGCTTCACTGTGGTACCACTGGAGATCCCCTGCCGTACTGCTCGACTCAGAAGTTGTACCTTTCTCCGAGTGATGTTGTATAAGGCAAACAGCAGTGATTCATGTTGCTATTGTGCAGCCCTTCACAAGAGTGTGTGCCTGGAGGTGCAGTCTGACCACCGATAAAATAGCTTCACTCTGAACCAAACAGCTTTCGTATGTTCTGTAGTATGAAATCAAAAGGTAAAATTTTGTCTTTGGTTTCTCTTACCATTTTGTGTTAATAGGGCAGTAGGAAGCAGAAATGAAAAAAAGTAACAGGAATCCCTTTATCTCAAAAAGTGAACCTGTAGAAGATTTTGAGTCATTTTCTTGGTGTTTTTGGAAACAAACTTCTATATAGAGATGATCAATTTGATCAGAGAAAATAGTCTTTTGCGAAACAAACCAAAACCCGGCCAACTTTAAGGAAGATCTCCATCAGTCATTCACAGGAAGATGTAGGGCATTTTGGTTCTACTTTTTTCCCCAGTCTTTTCCAGCCTCCTACACGTCTGGGTTATAGGTGGGGTCAAGTTGGAAAGCGTTAAAAATCAGACAACAATTTTCGGTATGCTTAACATTTACCCAAAAGTAAGAAGAGCCATTCAAAAGACTTTTTTAGTGAGTGAACTTTCCTGATAGTTTAAGGGACCCAGGTGATTCAGGGAGTCTCAACAATGTCTACAATTTTAAGCAATTATCTGAACTCTCGGAGTTTTAAAGGTTATCGCCGTCACTAGTGGTACAATACGTTCACCGTGACTGGCAACTTTAGGGAGCGTGCAGTTTTTACTCTATCGACTCTTGGCTACCGTTTTGTTCATGCGCTGCTCTGTATTCTTGACAGCAAATTGATTTAACTTGCAGCAGGAAAGAGCGCGCGCGTGTGCGCGGTGCGCGTGTGCACGAGCGAGCGAGCGTGCGCGCGTGGGAGAGGGGGAAAGCAAGAAAGAAATGCGCCTATATGAAATGTACTGGGGGGGGGGAGCAAGGCGAGGATACTGAATGGCAACATTTAGGCATTGACTGTGACATTGTATTAACCTTTTTAATGGATGTATGTAATAAAGTGACATGTAAATGGAGCACAAGGGGAGATATGACACTATATCTGGAAAAGGATAAAACAGTCAGTGAATACTGGGCTATTATAGCAGTTTGCAAACCTTGGATAAACTCAGTCAGCGGTTGTATAATTGGTTATTCAATCCCGACCCTTGTTCACAGCTCAAAGCCAGGAACACTGAGACCTGTTGCCAATTTGAGTGAATGCAGTGACTGTACTCGGCCGGGGCCTAACACTGGAGCCAGGCCTTTTCCTGTGGGCTGGTTTCCACCATGTCTGGGACTGGCGCGGTGACAGTAGCCCTTTTGTTGTGAAAGGCTGGCTGGTACTCCCCTCCTTTGCAAAATGTCTAACAGCTACACAAATATAAGAAAATAGGAAAAGGGACTTACTGTAGCTTTTCTCTTACCGAGTTAAACGTAGGGGCTTTGAAAAGGAGGCAAAGTCCAAGCAATAAGGGAAACTGAAGCATGCTGTGAAACGTTATGGACAGATAAGGAAAGCGCCATGTTCTTCCAACGTACGAGACGATCCGTGGGGAGAACTGGATTCTCTGAAATCATGTGAGACACAAACTGTACCTCTAGAGCAATGTTCTCCTGCTCCCTTTTGAAACGCTCACCCTTGCACGTGCAGTTGTCTCCCAGCCTGTGCCGGGCAGCCTGGGAAGCACATTCTGGAGCAATGATTCCTGCGGGCTCGTTGCGGCGGTCGCTTGCGTGAGCACGGGAGCTCCTGTGAGGACCGACTCCGTAAAAAGTTCAGAAATGTTGACGTCGTCGTCATAGGTTGGTTTGAGAACCACTGGTATGGAGGTTGTCTGTCACGTTATGGAGGCAGCATTGTATGAGACAGCTGGAGATGAACAGAGAGAGTGTTACAAGTACCCCGGTTCCCTCCACCCTCATCCCTACACACACAACTTTCCAGTAAAAGCAGGGAGATATTTATGGAATGTCCTGACTCAGAGGCCAGCTGTTTCTCTTCTAGTAAAATGGTAGTTAGAAATAAATCAGAAGGTTTGATTTTGGTTGATGAAATAATGAATATTCAGTAATATATATAGAAGATGAGCCTAGATGAGCTAATGGTCCCTTCTGGTTTCCAACTTTTTGTGAATGAATCTGCAGTGCTGTGAATCTACTGTTTCTCTTTTCCTTTTTTCCCTCCTTTTCCGCCCCCCCCAACTTCTCCGTAGCTTTCAGTAGTGGCATCTTGCTCCTTCACAAGCATTATAGTTTCTACGTGAACCCAGGTTGCACAGTGTTATTTTTGTCATGTCATCAAACTATGCCACCTCAGAGAGAAGTGAATTATTGACACAGTAGATTATGCACAATCTTTTTAAGCTACAAAATAAAATCGAGGTAATGGTTAAAAATTATATGCTTCTAGATCACAAAGAGATGGGCTTGGGGGCTAATCTCTTTGCCATTCTGATTTACTCTAGTTCAGAGAAAATAATACAGAGTGCCCGATTTAATGAAAGGCAGCAATTCAATCAAGAGGTTCTGCTGAGGTCATATAATACAAATGGTTACAGCACCTCTTGACTGAGTTACAGCCTTGATAATTCAGTACTTTGTTGTTATTTATGAGGGTAACTTTTCAAAGCAATCTGCATATCTCCCGCTAAAACCTGCTTTGAAAATTTTATACCATGATGTCATTGAAAAAGAATTTTTTTCTTTTAGTAAGAAAAGAAAAAAAAACACCACACCAGCAAAATAAGAGGGGAAAGGAATGCATTGTTTTAGAATAGAAAATTAATCACTTGGAAATGGACTGGTTATTGTGAAGCAAATGCAGAAAGAGTATTGAACTTGCAATACATGAGAAAAAATACAGAAACTCCTGCCGAGGCTTTTAATGGAAAATACACCACACCATCTCATTATAAACACAGCTTTGGGAGTGAAGAGTTATAACAGTGGAGAAAAAGCGATGTTACGGAAATGTTTTTTTTTTATAATCATAGCTAATGTAGCTCAGCCTTAATTGAAGTATTGTGTGGAGTAGCAGGAACATATTGTAGTAGGGACTCTTGGAATTGGGTGTTTATGAAAAAGGACGTAGTGTTGCATGTTGGCGAAACTAGGATGGTTTAGTGGTCAGGAGAACTGCACTGAGTCCATTGAAGCCTATCCCTATTGGCATTGAACAATCCATTCAACATACACCTCATCTTCTTAATCCCCCAAATATTACCTGTGTTTTAAATCACAATGCAATATTGTCTGCAAGGATGTCTCCCTTAGGTCAATGTTTCCAATTTAGTGAATTGTAGGTGTCCGACTGGAGAGTCCACACTCTTCTGTAGAAGAGTGAATGCTTGAGATGCCTCATTAATTTAATGTAGCTAAGAGACTAGTGGGCTTAAAGGGTTTTATAGTGGCCCCACAGAGAAATATCCAAATGTAATTTAAATAAGATGGAGGAAACTTTTTATTCCTTTATTTTCTCTGAGTTAGAAAAGTTCAAAGTGGTAATAGCTGCTTTTATACGTTTTAAACTTAGAAAAAGTATCTGAAATATATGTGGAAACAAGTGTTTCAATTAAACTCAGATCAAGGCTTTGCAGAAGCCTAGCTTTTTGTGCAGAGCGCTCTAGCACTGCACACCTGTGGTGCTCCTTTTTTTTCTCTCGCTAAAGGTAAATGGGAGAGGGAAGAAGGGTGAAAAGTAGAACGCACTGCTCACCAAGTAAACCACAAATCACAGCTGAGCTACACTTCAACTCTGAATTCTTGGCAAGCAAAATAATTTTTGTTGGTCAATTGGTTTAGAATTCAATCTCATTCACAAGATTCTCTGAGAACTGAATAATTTCTGTTGCCAAATTTAGAACGCACCAATAGGTTCCATTTAGATATAGCAGGAATTTGCAAATTTAGAGGCCAAGTTTTGTAAAAATGTGGAAAAAGTTTGATTTTGGAATAGCTGCATTCCATTTCTCCATTTTACTTCTCTACCTGAGTTAGAATGGGATCAAGATACCTTTTCTTCCAAATGCAAAACTGAAGGATTATTGAAGTTGATGGAAAAAAATGCATTTTTTTTCTACCTTTTCTACGAAAACCAGTCCTTTTATATTTTCCTTAATCCTGGCCCTTCTCTTATATACAAAGCAAAAGCTGGTGGTGCCATTTTTAGCACTGTTGTATTTTCCACTACCTACCCTGCCATCCTTGCGAGGATGGGCATAACATATTCTATATTATGCCCTAGAGTGTGACCTTTACGTTTTTAATTAGGCTGCCTTTTCTGTATTGTTGATTCAGCTTGTGTTGAAATAACTGGAAAGATGCTGCCTCTGATGTACCAGGAATTAGATAGGACCCTCCGGCTCCATCATCTCCTATAACAGGGCTCAAGAAATACGTGAGCAAATGGGAAAGTTTCCTAAAGACATACGATGCTCTGAGAGAGACTTGGAAGGTTAGCCTCCATTTTACACCAAGTGTCTATTATTAAGGCACTTTCATTTCTTTAGCAGGGGAGCAGGAAGCTGTGTAAATTGGTAGTGTAGTCCTTAATGGCTGTGTTCATATAACCGGGAGGCTCTGAGTTTAGTTCAGTGGTTAGAACATAGGAGAGAAGGGAAGCAGACACAGAATAATTCTTTCTTTCTCTTCTGTTCTCCCCTGGAACCATTGTATTTTACATGGCATTTGACCATGTCTATTTGTCATTCATGTGGCTTATTCCCCCCTCCACCCCTGGAGTACATTGGAAAATGCCGTTGAAGAGGGAAAGGGGGACATGGGAGGGCATGGCTGTGTGGTTTTTGCCAATTGCAACTCTTAAGATTTTGCTGAAAGCTGCAGTCGTCAGTGTGGTTATGTGATACAGAAATTTATTCCATTGGCTTTCAAGGTATAGACTGCTTTCATTTATGCCATAGCATCCCCCCAGGATTAAGTCATTTGTTGCCCTGGCATTCTCCTAAAGCCTGGTCACAAAAGAGAACTTTCTGAACAATGGGCCTGTTATCCTATTCAGCCTTTTCTGATCTATTAAATTCCCTGTTACACCATTCTGCAATTACTCCACACCCCACCTTCCCAGACCCCCTGTTCTCAAGCATCTGGGAATTTGCCCTTGTCATTTGCCTCACTCCGCAGGAGCCCCACATCCCTCTCTTTCCCCACATCACTTTTGATACTGACTCTGGGTCCTTTTCTGTGCTTGGCCTACTCACGTGTATTTGTTGTGACTCTCCTTCATACCTGCATAGCAGAGAAACATTTAATGTATGTTTATTTAAATACTTGTCTGTTGTATTCAGAGAGGTTACGTTTAAAAGGAAAGATTTCAGTCTCAGCCCCAGTTTTATTTCAGAGTTCAAGAAGAAAAGCTGAATTGCATGTGGTTCTTTTTTCAAACATCTTTTACTAGATGTGAAATAAATCTCTGTGTAAACTGCATATTGTCGAGCACTGTGTCTGCAAAGAGAGGTAGGTACCATACTTGAGAGGTCAATGTTAGTCACAAAATTAAATTGCAAAAGATACGATTCCATAGAACAGTTTGATAATGGTATTATTCAGACAGAGTTCATTAACGTATTTTAGATGTGTCAGTGTTAAAATTGAGGTACAGTTAATAATGGACTTGGATTGATTCCTTTCTTCAAAACAGCACCAACAGTTCTCTGACTGAAGTTATTTCAGTGCAAACATTAAAATTTAGCTGAGTTTCTTAGGGACTTGGGGATGGTTTGAATCAAAGTTCAGAGTTACTCCACAAAGATAAAGACACAGAGCCAGGAATCCCAGCAGTAGAGCTGCACAGATCTGTGCACAGATCTGTTCTTTGGGTTCTTTCACAGATCTGTTTTTTGGTCCAATATGCTCTTCATTTACCGATTGGATCTTTATTTGAAGGAGCTATCACTCCCAAAAAGCACCTAGTTTTACTGTCAGGAAGATGGTTTGTAGTTCTTGCAAGACTGCATTCCTGAGTATAGGTCCAGCTCTTCATGAGGATTTGTCTCGCTAATTCTCAGATTATGCATTATGATCCCCGTGTCCCATTCCTTTACTCAGTTATAATCTAGTCAGTACTTGAGATCATAGTCAAAGAGGGAAGTTGGGGTTTGTTTTTTGTTTTGATAGGTCGATGTGGTACCATTGATGGTTTTGAATAAGAGGCCAGAGTCTTAGGAAAGACAGGGCAGTGATTAGAACTTCAGATTCATGAAGACCCATGTTGTTGACCTAGGTGATTTTGCTATTTTCTGTACCAGTCAGAGGTGTTCAGAAGATGCCTTGTTCCTTTTGTAACCATGAAAGGTAGAAATAATGAGGACAAGAGAACACAGCTGTGAAGATCACTGGTACCAGATTTCTGTGTGATAAAACATAGTGCAGCTTTTCTGCTTGTGTATAGCAGAAGACAGGTGTCTCTTATCACCATGCCTAAGAAGCAAAGGATGATTAGGATCCTGAACTGCAGATGTTGCAGAGAAGGTGGACCCTTCCAAGTGGTTCTTTCTTCATCTGAAAAAACTTCTTCATCCTCTTCAGTTCAGTTTAAGCCTCCTCTTCACAAATCCTGTGGGACTATACAGGCAAATGCTTTGGAATTGAAAAAAAAAATAAAAAAAAATTTGGTTTGCTTATGAGAAAGACGTCATTTCAGTCATCCCCAAGCAGTAGGAGCAGGCCTCCTTGAACAGGTAGTTTGAGAGATCTGGGAGGATGAGTACATCAACTCCTCTCTTGTTTTTTGACGGAACAAATTAGCTTCCAGAACAACAAGGACAGGTTTGTTGGACAAAGTGGGAGAAAGCTAACTGTAGGTGGCAGTTGTTGAGATCGATAGCACAGAGGTGAGGGGGCTGTTTCTTCTTCTAAAGTAACTTCCCTTCATCAGAGGAAATGTTGACATTCTCCATATTTCTGGGGTCTGTGTTCTTTGTACCAGGGAAAATGTAGTGCCTCTTGATTTGTCATCATTGTGTAAAGAGCTGCTCAGTGAAGGACCTTAATTCTTGGGAGGGTATTCTGTTCCTGCCATGTATTCACCTTACTGGTCCTTGGTGATTTGTGAAGCCATCCTGAATGCAGATGATCTTTCTTGTGGAATTGGGCAACTGTTTGCAGAGGAAGTTGTATCATCCTGAGGTGAACGGAGGAAGTCTAAGATTTCTAAAATAGTCTGAACAAGTTCTGCTGGAGGGTATGAGTAAGATTCCGATAAAAAAGAAGTAAGATTTTGTCCCTTTGGAGTGCTGGCAATGATTTGAAGGCATGGCTTATACTTGACTCTAAATCCTATTGTCTTTTCTGATAGCAGAGGTACACATTACAGCTCTTTGCCTCTTCCCTTTCATGTTTGGCCAGGCTGCTGCAGTTATCTGTTGGATGTCTGGGGCATGGGGGAGCTGGGTGTTTGTGACCATTTTCAATAGTCAGGGAGTGGCTGCGGAGTTGCCCTGACTCTCCTACTCCTTCAGCGCATTGTGCAATATAAGTACGTTTTGTATTTTGACAAATGAGTCCTCTTTCTTAGTCTTGTTCTTTCTCAGTATTGTTTTCTTTGTCTCCCTTTTCTTTTCCCCTCTTTGACTCTTCTGCTTTTACCTTCTGACTTTCCTTTCCCCTTGTCTAGAACTATTATGTTAAAGAGCTATACATAATAGACTTTCTCTGATTTCTCTTTGCTTATTTGGGGATTACCTGTCACAACTGCTACATGGCTGAACCACCCATGTATTGCAATGTTATTCCCTAACTCGGGAAGAAAAATGTTGGATCAAAAGGAAACCCAATGTATTTCCTCTCCCTATTTACACCGAAAATAACAGAGTCCAAAAAATCCATGAATGGAGACAAGTGAGAACAAACAGAACAAGTTGTCAAGGCAGATGGAATGCTGTACTTCGGTGGAGAAGCCTGTGTGCAAATCTTGGAAGATTATTTTAAGCAAGTCCAAGGATGACATTAGCTTTAATAATTTCTACTTAATTTGATGTAATGATTCCATGGAAATATCATTTACATCACAACTAGCAGTCTGATTTGCTGTGAAACTACCTGCACTTGAGAAGCTCTGATGTATACGTACATCTTTTTTTGTTGTTATTACTATTACTATTGTTCATATCTTTCTGGCATCTGGCAATCGATGACTGAGATTTTGTTTTCACATATGCTGTGCAAGAGGAGTTCAGGATGTGTAGTTGTTTAGCATCAGGCGTATGTGCTTTAATTCTGACTTCCAGTGGTAAAACAGTCTGTCATATTTTTAAAGAGAATAAAAATCTGAGCCTACCATGTGTTTTCGTCGTTGTTTCACGGGGATATCCTTTTCAGTTTTCTATTTTCAATTTTTAAAATTCTTTTAATGGTTTTATTAACATCCCAAATTGAGTATTTTATGATTCTTTCAATGTTATCATTAGGTTCAAATTATAATAGTATACAATTACTGTAGGAAGTACACAGACAATCTGATGACTGTAGCCCTTTCACTACACAATTATGTCAACTTATAATTTAAATAAATAGGTCCAGATGATCAAAAGATGTACATACTCTTACCTCAACTTGATTGATAACATCTGACTCTCAACCAGTCAGTTCCATGATAGGTCAGTATTTTGATGGTGCTTAGCATTATATTTTCAACTTCCAAGTGTATTTGCGCTTCCAGGTGACTTGCGCACTGGTTTACTGATTTTGTTTGGACGTGGAATTGCCTGATTTTCCTTCATATTTACCTGGTTTCCCAGGACAGTGGCAGTACAGGGTTCGCATTTGATGGAGCTTATCTGTTGTATGCAATTTATTGAGTAACCTCAACGAGTAAATATATGTGTACAAAGGCATGTATTCATTATTAGGATCAGAAAACCTTTAGGCACTTTTTTTTCTCCTAACGGTAACAGGTCTGAGTGTGTCATTTCAATGGGTGCATTTTTACTTGAGGGAAAAATAATTCTTCTTCCATCTGCGATTGTTCTCTGAAGAGGATTATAATATGGTCAGTGAAATGCTAAGAAGGGTAAAGGAAAATTATGTTAACCTCAAAAGAGGGAATGTCCAGCTTAGCTCGCCTAACCTTGCAATTATCCTGCAAAAAAACCAAAAACTGGGGGGCGGGGGGGGGGGAACCTCTTCTTTCTGTCGGACTTCCACCTCCCCTTACTCTTGCTGTCACTCCTGCCGGTCTAACTAATGGTCATATCTGGATCCAGCCCTCCCCACCTCCGCTCTGCTGACATCATAAATTATCCAGATCTAAATGGACAACATTCATTAGCTGTGCACTTTACAGAAAGAGCCAGCTCAGGAGCTAAGCGCTCGCCCATTTTTATTAAAAGTTAAAAAGCTCCTTGCTGTCACGGAAAGGGGAGGTTGGAGGAGGTACAATGGAGGACAGTGCCGCAGAGCTAATAAATAAAAATAATAACTATTACCATTGGTTGAGTGACCCGGGGAGAAGAGCACTACCGAGCCATTTGTTGTTCCCTTTCACTTGTCAACAGCAGTGGCTTAAAAGCCTTTGCCATTGTTCAGGGCCTAATAGCACCTGTTGGGAAGATAGGAAGACAGCTGTCAAAAAAGAAAAAAAAAAAAGAAAAAAAAAGAGGGTGGGGGAGGAGGGTGGAAACCGATGATTAGTTCAGTAACATGCACTTTGGTGCAGCTGCAGCAGGACGTTGCGCGGCTTCCATTGGGAAGCCAGGTTCTTCCCGGCCAGCTCCGGTCCCTGGGCCGGGCCTGGCAGAGCTCGGAGCGTGCAGGGGGCCGGGCCGGGCCCCTTCCCGAGAGCAGTGAGAGTTAGCAAAAAAAAACCCAAAACCAAAACCCCAAACCAGGCCTCAACAGCGGAAGTTGCGGCTTTGTGTGAAGAGTGCTTGTTTCACTTTCTTTTTCCTTTTTTCTTGCGCTCTTGTGTTGGCAAATAGAGCTTCTCTTCCCTCTTTGTCAAGGTAAAGGCGACATGTAAGGAAGGCGGAGAGGTAAGGAGCCCCAGGGACCCGCAGCTCCCTTGGCAGCGGATCACCTGGAGGCCAGAGGTGCATACTGTTTGGTGGTGGGAGGTAACGGCCGTGGCAAGGCCTCCAAGATAGGCTAGTTAGAAAACGGTCTCTTCGGCTTCATCACATACAGTCCCTGCTTTTGTCATTTTGGGGAAAATTGCGGGCACCAAAGGAGTCGCTTTTTTTTCCAGTTTTAAAAAGTTGCTTTGAGCTTTTCAGGTAAAAATGCTATAGTAACTGTATGTGAAGGGTTACATTGTTGCTGTTGAATTTAAGATTTGAGAATTGGAGCAGTTGAGCTTCAGAAGGATTTCCTTGAAATTCTAGCCAAACACCGTAGTTCTCAATTTATGTTTTACGGTTATTTAGATTATGTTCTTTTTGGCTCTCTTGGGGTTTTGTTTTAGTTTTTTTTTCAATAAAGGGTTTAATTACTTAAAAAGAGACAGGTCAGCACAAAAGATCTTTTCTGTCAAAGGATAAACTCTGGAATCTCCCTAGAACATCTTTAATGGTGTGTCAATACCCATAAAAAGTTAGCATATTGTCATTGCGTTGAATGCTTTTTCTAAGCCCTCTTGCTTACCAAGGATGTGCTGAAGACGTAAAAAATTAGCAGACCAAAACCATTGCCCTCTGTTAGTATTAACAAGATATTATGGCCCTTTAATTAGAAACTGGCTGTGTTGGTAGCACTAATACAAAAACGTATTTCAGGGGAATACGTATTTCAGTGGAGTATCTCTATCCAACTGAGACAGAAAAATAAAACTGAAGTGAAATTTAATGGTATTTAATTCCAGATGTCTCTGTTTTTATGTTGTTACTCTTGAAATAGTCTCTGGAAATATTAAAACATCTTTGTGGTTTCAGAATTTCAGTGAAGCTCAAGCTTGGTATAGTGCCTCCTTCTGTCAACTGAAACAGGGTTTTTTGCTGGGTGGACCACTCCTGAGAAAATCAATTCCTTCTTTCATTTAGAGATGCCTGGAAGTAAAGAGGCATTAGAAACTTGAGGAACACAGATTAAGGCAAAATTCTCTTTTTTCATGCGTAGGAGATTTTTTTTATTTTACCATTGCCCTCCTTTTCATAAGGATTCCTACTGGTGTAATTGTCACATCAGTGAAAAAGGAAAAGGCTGCTGCTCAGGCGTTTGAAAGTGAGTTACTCTGTTTCATTTATTAATTTACTTTTTGTATCTCAGGAAAGTATGGAGAATATCTTTAAAATTTAACCTATTTTGTAAGTTTGGTAAGGTTAAATAACTTGCTTTGTTCTTGTCTGTTAATTTAATTGGGGGTGAAGAAGACGGCGGAGGCGGGAATTTGAGATCATTCTAAAGATTGTGTATGCTGAAAAAGACGTTCCAGCAACAGTTGTGCCAGTGAAATTCCACATTTGGCAGAATGCTTTCACGACCGGCTCTTTCGGCCAACTCACTGGCCTGGATCTCCAAAGGCAGTCAGGAGCCTAATTCCTTTCCAGGATGAGATTTATGCTCCTGAATGCCTTTGGGAATCCAAGGCACCGAGTCCCAACAAATTTCAGTGACAAAAGATATATTGTGCTGTGCGTGGCACCCAGTGCCATTGGTGGTGTCTCAGCGTGCCCTTCTCTGGGGGACACGGTTGCTCTGCTGCAGAAATGGGAAAGGCAGGGACCGAATCGGTTCTTGGATCGGCCATACTCTACTGTGTAGCTGCAAGAACAAGGATTTAGATGGAGAGTGATTGAGCAGTAGCTTCAAACTAGGCTGTTCCAGTGTTTCTTCAGAATAATTAAGCTGTAGTGGTGTCGGGGGTATCCTGCAAGTGACACAGTCCTATCTCCATGCAAACAGGAGGCAAGCAGCAGCGGCTCCAGGCTTGATGTGGAAGTCCAGATTCACGGAGGTGTGAGGGAAGCACGCCACTGTCCAGCTGCCCTGGCACACAAATACGAACACTACCCCCACAACAGTGGAACGGGTGGCAATTATCATACAGCAGCTTGCAACCCTAGGTTGCTATTGTTCAGAGGGTAATCAGTGTACACATAGTAACCTTGATGGGCTCTGTTGTCACTAAGGTATGTAAGGCAGTGGAGTGCACACTCTGCAAGTTAGAGTGCTGGAAATAACAGAGATTGAGCTGGAATTCCCTCTTGTTCCGAGGTGAGAGCGGGGACGAAGGCTTGCTCCCTGATTGAACGCTGTGTTGGTGAAAGAGGTGATTTTGTTGGGTATGCAGGCCTCAGGAGGGCTTTGTGGACATTTTACTGATGTAGACGTTGTCAGTCCAGAACAGCGTATGACAGACAGGCTTTTAGAAGTACCTGAATTTCTCATGTTCTGAAAGCAGGCTGTCCCTAACCTGTATACCTGTAAAGGGGATGGAAGCTGAGAAAATCTTGCCCATTGCCTGTGTAACCCCAAAATGAACAGAGACTCTGGTGCTGGGAGATTGAAGTACTGGCAGAAGGCATTACATGACAGGCTCGATTTCTTTGCATTGTACGTGTCATACCTGGAGTGTGACACTGCTCCTGGAGTAGGTGCCCATTTGTTAAAACAAGACAGCCTGAAAAGTACACAGCTAACGGTACAACTGCCAGTGCATTCAGGTGATGGAAACTATAAAAAATTCAGACAATAGCCTGACTGTTCCTCAGGGTGTAGTAGAACGAGATGCTGGTTGTGGCTGCAAACCTAGCTTAAGAAGTCTCCGTGCCCTCCCTCTGTCCTGCTTAGCCATGTGTTCCTGCCTTGTGCTGTGGTTTGCTGCCTCCTTGCTTACATCCTAAGGGGTAATTAGTTCAGCAACTGGTAGTATAGTGTATCTGAAGACTGCTCTAACCTTTCCTTCCTAATAAACGTCCTTGTGTTTGGAGGGAGCTTTCTTGTAAGACAGGCAGTATGCATTGGTGAGCAGTTGCGAAAATAACCGCTTGTGTATTTGTAGATAGAACAAAATCACGTTTTTAGTGGCATTCGTAGATTACTGATTTTGTTTTAAAATCTTGAATAATTTCTTTATTGTGCTATGGAACCTTTTCTGGCTATATGAATTATTTTTTTAGCACAAGAGGCAGTGCTCTTGTGCCAGAAATCACAATAAAAATGTCTTATCATTCATATAGTATATACTTCATTAACGCAGCATGACGGTATTGCAAAAGAGAGCCAGCAACTTGAAAACAATTGTCGTATTATTAAGCATACAAAAAATGATGTCAGTATGTGCAACAAGAATACTGTGGTAACCTGATGTCATTGTGCACCACAGGTAACTGCGGTCATCTGCAGATACAGAAGTTGATTTTGTCCTCTGAAATAAAATGCTGTGGGAGCTAACATGTGGCTGGGGTGTGACTGGAGATTTCAAGAGCAGGAAGGCTGGTTATTCCTGCCAGAGAAGGGATGGGTTTTAGTAGGTTTGGAAGCCACTCAGGGACATATGTAGCCCAGCTGTTTTCTGCACAGTGGTTGTGATGGAGTGGTGTGGTAAGAGTCATACTATGATGTGCTGGCCAGAGCACCGTAGCTTCCTAACATCTCATCGAAACTTGAATATTTTGTTCGGCTTTGTGAGTTTGTGCCCAAAGACCTAGCAAAATTTGTGTATTAAAACAAAAATACTACTTTCCGTCCAGTCAGAGAAGCCCCAGGTAGTATTGTCGCACATTTTTGCTTACCACACCTGAGCAACTATGTCCTACATTTGAATGATATTTACATTTGTAGAGGTGTTTCCTAGTGTCTTCTCCAAAAAATTAAAATGCTTTTAGACTGGTGAAAAATTGCAGCACTTCCTGGAAGGCAAGAGAAAAATGTATGTTGTGTGGTCTTTGATTTCCAAATTTAAATACATTCTGTGTTGTGCCTGCTCATGATTCATAGTGTCTTGCCTAGCTGCAAGTAGTTCCCTAAAAGCATGATTCTGTTGATGGAGAACCATATGTGTATGCAGATGCTGTATGTCTATGTAACCTGCTGATACCAACCATTTCTTCATAATAGTTGCTTTACTTCCTTTGCTATGAAAATGGTTTCTGATTTTGTATAGGTAAGACCTTCGTAATAATAAAACGGGTGCAGAAAAAGAGAAATTTCTTGCGTCTGTGTATGTGCTTGTCCGCTCTTGTAAAGGAAGAGTGGAAATCTGCCCTTAATCTTGTTTCCCGGTTGAAACCAGAAAGGGTTTGTTGTGGTGCATGAACGCAGAACAACAGAGTGCCAGTGGGGTGGCCCGTTGATGGGTGAGGGTTGTAGAAACGATGAGTGGAACTGTGGCCAACAGGTGTAACGTATTTATAACCGTAGCAGAAGAAAAGGGTGAATAATGGATGGAGGGTATTTGCCAGCTCTTTCATAATATAAAGGAAGGTGCTTGCCAGAAGTGGAAGGTATATCAGCCAACACGAAAGTTTATTCATGATCATTTGTGCCGACCAAATACTCCTTCCTCTAGGAATGACATGTGTTGGCAGGAAATGTCTGGTGGTCTGGCTGGGTATGGAGCAACTCCTGGCTTCTCTCCACTCTGCTACACTTCATGTCATCATCCTTGCTGAGGCCAAACATCTTTCTTTTACTTTGTTCTAAGGAGTCTTTCATGCCAGGACAAGAGCTGTTCACAGTAGTTATGGAGGAGGGAGCACTTTGGGCATCTCCTTGGGAGAGCACCCGTGCTCTGATACCCAGATACCATGCAAATGGGAAGCTCCAGGGCTCATATTGTTCCTCTAATTTGTGGTCGACTTACCTCAGCCCCCTTCCCTTTTATTGTAGTTGTCTCTTCTTTATAACATCAGAGCTTTGCTCTCCCCTTTCCTCTTCAAATATGGCTCTTCTGGAAGCACCTCATGTGGCGAGCCCTCATCCTGCACCTTGTTACAGCATGATGGAATTACTTTCCTTTCTGTGGAAGCAGGGAGCTGCATGAGACTGAAGTTTGCTTTTAGTAAATAATCAGCAGGAGGAGAAAGAGGTAATAGGAAGAGATTTGGCAGTGAAGACCATTCTAAGCTTTTATAAGTGGATTTCCAGGGCTGTGACCCTGGAGCATGGATTGAGAAGAGCTACTAGAGAGGTTGGGTCTGAAGGGAATGCTGTGCTGTGGGACTGCGTTTTTGGAAGGCTGCTGAAGCAGGTTCAGGTACACGTGCATCTGCACTGCCACTGAATTGAGAGTAGGATTGGGTCACTCCCAAAGGGGAGTTACAATGCTTGCAAAAAATAATGCAACTTCTAAATTAAATAGAAGTCTACCAGACGGTGCTAAAAATGGCGCCTCTTACTACGGCTTTGTAGCCTCCGCCACTTCCTGGAAACAAACCACTCCTTCCTCAGTATGAAACCTTCAGGTCTTTTGGGCAAATAAGTCAATTAAACTACATTTAAATATCACATACAGAAGTAGAGGGGGGACAACAGCATGCTTGTTAGCACACAAGAAGTTTGATTAAAAAGTGATTTTATGTTAATTTACTTAGACGCTTTGGTTTCCAGTACTGTCAGAGCATACGTATATGTGTGCCCAGCATGTACCGACACACACGTGCATATGTACGTGCGAATCAGAGCGGTTAACGCGGGACTGTTACACCACCGAGAAAGGGGTTTAATTCCTTGCGCTGAAGGCCTGCGTGAGAATTGCTGGCTGCTGGCATCAGTCTCCAGGTCTCGTTGTAGATGAGGGAGTCAGCCTCGATGGCGCTTGGCACGGCAGGGATGGAGGCAGGGAAGGGAGGAGGGAGAGCGGCGGGGCCGGGGGACACGGAGAAGGCAGTGTGCTGCTGCCACAATGGCTGGCACAGTCGGAGGGCCATTCACCAGTGGGTATTGCCATACGCGGTGATGCGAAGAAGCATATGCAAGCAACAGAGGCAAGGGTGAAACAGGAAAAACAAAATGCACCATAAATATCTCCAGAAAGAGCTAATGACTGGTAACTGTGCTGAATAGAGACAGCAGAAATAATTTTTGTGGATTAATTTGTATCTCTATTAATTCAGTCAGTCTCCTCTTCGCCAACATTTACTTAACAATTCCTGTTACTCTTTCCATCTCAGTCTTTCTCTTTGGTGCCCTACCCGTAATCCTCTTCTATAACAACACTTAACACTTTTTCATAGTGTTTCTGGAACAAAAATGTTTCCCAAACATTAATGAATTACTGTTCACGAACAACTCATGAACAACCCTTCTTGTAGATGTATTCATACTGTGCTGGGACAGACTTAGAATTGTTTTACTGTGTGTCTGGGACCTACACTGCAAATAGGTAGTGTGTGGGGGGGGTGTCTTCTCAGCTCAAGTGGGGCTCAGAAGAAGTGGGGCTAATCCCAAATTCCTCTCAAAAACGGGATTAGGAGACATTCTGAATAGTTGTGATACTCTGAGCGCACCATGTATAGCTTTTTGGAAATGCAAATATAGATTATCATAACACATAGTTGTCCTGACGTAGGTTCAAAGCCTGTCACAATATAGCTCAGATTTTGCATGTTCTGGTGAATCCAAGAGGAGACCAAGTTTTGGAGTAGGGATTAAGAATAGTGGTTCCTTTGCGCAGGCCACCTTTCCCAATTTCAAGCTGCGCATTGTGTGTGCAAGCATTAAAAGTTTTACTGACTTTCTAATAAATCCAAAGAATGAGGGCTTGGCAAACAAGATACAGTGTTTATTTCCTTCCTTAATTTGAGAGCATCATCTTCCCAATGAAGTCTAAAAAACAACAAAAAAAAAGCTGAACAAAAGATGACTTTGTTTCTGTATAACTCAGGAAAGCTCTACAGTTGTAACCTTTTAAACAGCTATTTTTATTTAAGATGTGTAAATTTCAAATCTTTTTTTAATGGGGTACATAAATGACATAATAAATGTTTGTTTCCAGGATATGGTGCATAATGTATTTCACAAGCAGTTAGTGAAATGTGATAGGTTGAGTATATGAATAGCATATTTTATGTAAGTACAATATGCTAACATGGTATATAATAGAATTAAACAAGCTGTAATTTAATATAGCTCTTTAGCTCTATAAAACTATAGGAGTGGGGAAGCTATTGTCTTTCAGAATTAAAGTTCTTTTTAAGTATTAACAGAAGGACGATTATTTGCTGATCCTGTATCAAAATTCTCTTGAAGTGCTTTACATAAAAATTGCAGTTCAAGTCAAGGGAGGTTTCAAACGAAGTTAGTACATCAGTTAAATACGATTACATGGGGGTTTTTAAAGAAAAAAAACCCTATATAATATTATTTTAAACAGTTAGCATACAGTATTTCAACAGAGGAAGCTCTGATTAGATCACCACAATCTATTTTATGCCATCAGGATTGCTGAGGGGCTTATAATTGTGTTAAATTTTCATATTACTCATATTCGCGCATTAATGAACAGATGCATTGTTACTATTGGGATTTTGCCATTTGGCCTTTCACATCTCTAATCATGATTTCCTACTGAGATCTTTACCATTCTCGCAGAAATCCAGTCATTGATACATGGCCATCCATCGCCTTCATTATTCCCCGCTCGTTTGCTGTAGCTCTCCCGGCATCACCGGCGGGGTCGGGTTGCGGGGACACTCACTTGAAACGCGAGTCCTTTCGCTGGGGACTCCGCCGCTAAGTCAATACGGGGGGGTTTTATTGNGCGGCTCTGCAGCGGCCCGGGCAGCGGGGCCCGCCGCCAGCCCCGGCGAGCGGCTACTGTTGCTTTAACGCGGCAAGTTAGACAGAAGACTTCTGTTTCTTTACGAGCGCACCACGGCGAATATTTTGTCTAGCTGCAGGGGAAGAGCTTTGTCGTGGACTTTGCTGACAATAGACTTAAAAGTAAGACGGGCTGCTTTTGGTGCCTGCAGGCTCTGGAGCCTATTGTCAGCTCACAATGGATTTGTATTGCCGCATTCCTGCTTTGCAAAGGTTTGTTAGCTTTTAATGACTGACAGCCCTCCGCTGCAAATACCGCATTTGCTCTGGCCTGTTTACGCGCTGCTCGAGAATGTTTTAAAAAGCGCAGGGGGAAAAAAAACCCCAACCCACCACCCAACAGAACGCAACCAGCCCCACAGGCGACGGCGTGTATTTGACCTCTTGAGACCCGTTCGGAAAAACGGGTTTCCTTCGTGGGTGCTTGCAGGGCGCCCGCAAACTTCAGGAGTAGCCGTGCAAGTGCCCTGGATCGTGGCGGGATCGCCGCGCCGTCAGCCCCCGCACGGCAGGGTTCCTGGCAGCGCGGCTTCGCCCCTGTATTTCGTTAGGATTAATTGCAGTTTTAGGGTTTCCAAGAGAAAAACTTGCGTTCAGGCAGTCCCGGGTGACCGAGTCCGCGGTGAGCGCGCGGAGCGACCCTTCCTGCGAAAGCCTGCCGCTCAAAGAGCGGGCGGCGCACGGTTATGGAGGAGAAAACGGGAGTGTTGCGACGTGTATAAAAATATTCGGGGAGAGGGAGAGGGGGGAGAGAGAAAAAAAATCTCCGCTGTAGATGGGATCCGGTCGCTGCTGCGCCCGCAGCGCCCAGCGAGATGGTGGGGTGGGGATGTGTGAGCGAGCA